>CM050171.1:19493219-19625719 GCA_027410445.1 Discoglossus pictus
GAGAGACGGCAAAAAGAATGATATATAACTGGGAAATTGGTCATCAAAAATGATGAGAGTAAAATTGTAAGCCTGGCAATGCTGTTTGCCACACAATGCTAGGCTATGTGCCCTCTGAGCACATTTCCCCCTCCTCTCCCTCCTTTGTGTCTCCTTTCCCCCCTCCTCTCCCTCCCTTGTGTCTCCTTTTCCCCCTACTCTGCCTCCCTTGTGTCTCCTTTTCGCCCTCCTCTCCCTCCCTTGTATCTCCTTTTCCCCTCCTCTCCCTCCCTTGTGCCTCCTTTCCCCAATCTCCCTCCCTTGTGTCTCCTTATCTCCTCCTCTCCCTCCCTTGTGTCTCCTTTTTCCCCAGCTCTCCCTCCCTTGTGTCTACCCTTTTCCCACCTCTCCCTCCCTTTTGTCTCCCTTTCCCCCACCTCTCCCTCCCTTTTGTCTCCCTTTCCCCCACATCTTCCTCTCTTGTGTCTCCTTTTTCCCCACCTCTCCATCCCTTGTGTCTCCTTTCCCCCCTCCTCTGCCTCCCTTGTGTCTCATTTTCCCCAACCTCTCTCTGCCTTATGTCTCCTTTTCCCCCCCTCTCCCTCCCCTGTGTCTCCTTCCCCCCACCTTTCCCTCCCTTGTGTCTCCTTTCCCCCACCTTTCCCTCCCTTGTGTCTCCTTTCCCCCACCTTTCCCTCCCTTGTGTCTTCTTTTCCCCCTCCTCTCCCTCATGTTTAATCCTCCTCCTCCCTTCCCCCCCCCCCTCCGTCCCCCCTCTCCAATAACCTCCCTATCCCCTCTCTTCTTACTTTGATCTGCCGAGCTCCTGCATCACGTCTTCTGCGTGTGTGCGGAACCAGCATATGCTAATGATGTGGCGCTCATGTGACTTCACGTCATTAGCATATGCCGGTACGGTCACAGCAAGAAGGCGCGCTGCAGCAGCAGGAGCTCAGCAGCTCAAGGTAAGAGAGGGGAAAGGGGACAGGGAGGCTATTGGAGAGGTGAAAGGAGGGAGGATAAGGGGGAAGGGGGGAGCATTGCGGCCCTCACTTCAGCTCATAATCGCTCGCATCGCGAGAAGGAGGGAGAATAAGGGGGAAGGAAGGAGGATAAGGCGGGAGGATTGCAGCCCTCACTGTTGCCCGTAACTGCTCACTTCGCTAGGCTCGCGGTTGCGGCCCTACAGATAAGGGGGAAGGAGGGATTATTATAGGTGATCACTAGTCGTTTGCCTGTCATAAATGACAGTATAATATTTCATGTCCCTTTCTACCCCCTCCCTCCCCTGTGTCTCTTCACCCCCTCTTCCTCCCCTGTGTCTTTTTCCCCTCTCCCTCCCCTGTGTCTCTTTGCGCTTTGTCTCTCCCCCTCCCCTGTGTCTCCTTACCCCCTCCCTCCCCTTTCTCTCTTTTCCCCCCTTCCTCCCTTGTGTCTCTTTTCCCTCTCCTCCCTTCATCTCCTTTGTCCCTTTCCCCCTCCCTCCCATGTGTCTCTTTCCCCCTCCTTCCTCTATCTCCTGTGCCTCTTTTTCCCACTCCTCTCTCCCTCCTTCCCCTGTGTCTCTTTCCCCCATCCTCCCTCTCTCTCCTGTGCCTCTTTACCTCCTCCTCCTTCCCTCCCCTGTGTATCTTTCCCCTCCTCCCTCCCTCCTCCTTGTCTCTTTTCCCCCTTCTCCCTTCCTCCCTTTGTTTCTTTCCCCCTCCTCCCTCCCCTTTGTCTCTTCCAATTCCTCTCTCCCCCTCCTCCCTCCCTCCCCTTTGTCTCTTCTTCCTCCTCCCTCCCTCCCTCACCTTTGTCTCTTTTCCCTCCTCCCTCCCCTTTGTCTCTCCCCCCTCCTCCCTCCCTTGTTTCTCTTCCCCCCTCCTCTCTCCCTCCCCTATGCCTCTTTCCCCCCCTCCTTCCTCCCTCCCCTGTGTCTCTCCCCCCCATCCTCCCTCCCTCCCCTGTGTCTCTTTACCCTCCTCCCTCACTCCCTCTACTATGTCTCTTTCCCCTCCTCCCCCCAGTGCGCAATGCCCGGCTATCGCCAGTGAAATGTATCGCCCGTGTATGTAAGAGCCATCATTGCTGAATATAGTTTCCGTAGTGCGCATGCGCTAGCCAGCGTTACATGCTACAGAAACTATATTAGTGATTAGAAATTATGGGTCGTACATAAGGGATATGGAAGGTTCCTGGATTTTACTAGGTAAATAATATCCCTGTGTATCTATTTACTTTTACATACTTTATTGTATTTAGAAGTTCTTATAAGCTCTGATTTACTGTTTAAATTCAAACATATAGTCCCTGTATGGGTCTGCCCTCTGCTGCTCATGAAGACACAGACTATGCTGTTCTTGCTGTGCTGAGTCTCATACTAACCAATCAGTGATTATCTCTTAGCAACATGCAGCTGAGACGTGGCTCCTGATAGGCTAGGAAACTACACTCTACATCCAGCCCTACAGCAGAGTCTGTGTCTTCAAGAGCTGCATAGGTTAGACCCATACAGGCACTATAAGTTTGTTTTAGACAGTAAATACAGAGCTTATAAGCTCTTCTTAATAAAATAAAGTACATAAAAGTAAATAGATACACAGGGATATTATATACCTAGTAAAAACCAGGAACCTTCCATATCCCTTTAAAACGTATAATCATTTCAGATTAGCATCAATATTGAAGAAAGTCCTAATAATATTATGTCACAAAATATATCTCCAATTTATGGAAAGCTAGAAAAAAATTAATATTCCTTGAATGCTGTGAAATATTCACTCATAAAAACAGCAATTTCCCTTGGCATGAAGGGATGGGATTTCCGCACACAATTTTATTGTTTTTTAAATGAATATTTTTTATTTTATTTTATGATTTTTCTGTTCATTTAATTTGCTAAGAGCACATAATTTCATAAAAAGAAATCGGTGAATTTAGTGCTCAGATCCGCGCTGTAATTGTGGGTTTATGACGATGACGCGGTTATATATAGGTGTTTAATGTTGTTTGGAACTGGCTGCGGATTGTGAGCATTAATTATTCAGTTCAGATTAGTGATGGAAAACAAGTCAATGTCTCGCAATTATCTGAGTATGGGATTCCTCTTATTAAAACAAGAGAGTTGAGAGACAATCTGTATGGGCTGCTGCGGAGCTAGAGAATGGGGGGCCATGGTGCAGAAAAAAAATTTGGGCCCCCCTTTGGGGGGTTGTGCTGGGCTCCGCTTAGTACTCCTCCCCCAGACCTCTTCCCATAACAGCTCCACTCCTGAAGACCCCTTCCCATAACAGCAAACCTTCCCAAGACCCTTACCTATTGCTGCTCCACCCCATGTCCTCTTTCCATTTTATATACATATATAAACATCACCCTCCACCCAGTTCCCACCCCTCTTAGCATCCATCCCTACATAGCACCCAGTCATTGTCAGCAGCCAATCCCTCTCAGCCCCCACCTCACATACCACCCATCCCTATCTTCTTTCTTCCTCCCTCTCAGAACCCACCCCCTACACTTTGCTGTCACTTTGCCGCCCTTGCTCTCTTACTTGCCTGATACACATCCCCAGTGTGCTGAACTGCTCCACACTGCCACCTCTTGGAGCTTCAGTAGTAATGCTCTTATTTAAACAGACCAGAGGGTGAGCAGCCTAGGAGTGCCGGGGGGAGGGTCTTGGCTGTGGTGAATTTGGCAGGGTTGGGGGCCCTACACTACAAAAAAATAATAATAACCCTATAGTTATATGCTCTTTTTGATATTTGAACTGAAATGTCCCTTTAAACTGCCCCAACCAAAAGCTGCTCCACAGTAACGACCCATGATGCCAGTTCTTATTGGATCATGGATAAAAAACATCCTACGATGGGTGTGTCTGCAATGGAGAACTGGCAACATGGGAAAGAGGCATTTGAACATCACTTCTTTATTGGGTATTGCTTGTTTTTGTCCTCGTATACTGGCTTCTCATTTGAAGACACTTTTTCTGATACCATGAATAAATACAAATGAACAGACCAATGACTAGATATAGTTCTGGCTAATAGTGAAGACTAACACCATTTTATACTTTTTCTCAGAACGCCAAATCATTTGATCCATTTTATTCACACCCTGGGAGCAACGTGACGACTCAACTAGGACCGTGTGCCTTTAAGATGCCATTCTCAATCAGACAGAAAATCTGCAACAGTTTGGATGCCCCTAATTCCAGAGGCAACGACTGGAGGCTATTGGCGCAGAAGCTCAGTATGGATCGGTGAGTATTTCAAGCCCTGCTATAGTGTGGTCTGGTTCATATAGGTGTGTTAAAGGTATATGGAACTATAATAAGGAAAGAACATTGTTATAAAGTAGTCCTCTTTTGCCTGTCGTCTAAGTTGACACCTGAACAATCCAATGACTAAGCCAATATTTTTGTTTATCTCTTTCAGATACCTAAACTATTTTGCCACCAAAGCCAGTCCCACAGGGGTTATCTTGGACTTATGGGAAGCCTTACACCAAGATGATGGTAACCTCAACACTCTGGCTAGTGCCTTGGAGGAGATGGGCAAGAGTGAGATGATGCTGGTCATAACAACAGACGGGGACTGCTGATGACTTGGTTAACTCCACTCAATGTATTGGTGGGAGACCACAGAATCGAGGGGGGAGACAAAGGCTGTTTATCCTTAAACAAGCAACATCATTGGTCCCACTCTTAGTTGGATGACTTACAGAGCTGGAGCTTAGTATGGGGATGGAAACTGGATTCTCCTTACTGTCCACTCACAACCAGCCTTAGAAATCCTTACATTCTCTGTTTACAAGCCATCCAAGTGTATAATGGATTACACTTACATCCCCCCCAATATCGCAAAGCCATGCACCACCAAGAAAGCATCACCGATAATCATGACAACTGCTGGCAGACATGTTCCACCCTACTAGGCTAAGCATTTAAGACTTCATTGTTCATCTATTGTTCTTTTCCTCTTCAACCTTAAATGGTATATTATCCTAAAAAGGTCATGTACAATTTAAACTAACTGATCTTATCCTATCCAAGCTTGGAACAGCCTTACTGATAAGGCACTCGGTTTCTTAGGAAACGCACGTTTATTTATTATCCAGATCTTTGGATGAGTCCTTGTTTTTATATGTTACTGGGCAGAGTGAGTGAATTTGAGTGTTTGTGTGAGTGATCGAGCAACAAAATCTCTCTTTGGTAGACCTTTATCATTGTAAACATAGAGTCATCAAAAGGCTCGTTTACAGGTATGAAGCCTACTGTTGTATCAGTTTGATCATGTGTTAACATATGTGACTATGAACAGGCGTAGTAACGATGTGTCATTATTGTCATTTATCCACTTACCGTTGGCTTTTCCCATCATATTTTTCATAACTTGTATAGAACCCAACACAGCTCAGGGAAAATAATACATTAGATTTGTACAGAATAGAAATTGTTCGTTGAGAGCCGATACAGTTTCTCCTTCATTTAATTTCAATTATATTACTTGAACCAATCATCGGGATGGAAGGAGGAAAGAAACATAGAATCTCTTGTTTGGTATTCGCATTTTTTTGTATTTCCATTGGATATTAACATTATTATTATTATTACTTTATTTTAACACTGAGCCATTAGACAAGTGAGGCACCTGGGTCATTTTAATGAATACTGAGGTATTGATACCAATCTCTAAATTGGGTGGGGTGTGGGGGGTGCTTGAAAAATGTGGTCAATGTACTTGCTTCCAACATATAGCACATCTACATCACAGAGCAGATGATCAATTGTCCAACCAATCCATACGCCAATCGCAAAAAAGTTATCTGATGGATATGCATTTTAGAATATTTATTTTAATACCGTAAAGAGCATTAACTTCTAAAAAAAAGTTTCCCATAAAAAATATGTAATTGAATTAGGTACCTACTAAATATTACCAGTACTTGATTGCATGTTCTGTTTTTTTTTTTTTTTTTCGTTTTTATTTTCAAAGTGCTTGGAGTAGGCATATTAAAATATGGAGTCAATGACAACAATGACGATGGCTTCACAACGCTTTCAAAATAATTATTTTTTGTAACCAAAATTCGAATATTACAGACTTTGATATCAAATGCTGATTTATTTATAATACCCCGGCTAAATTAAATGTTAATATTGAATATGTTTTTTTTTTTTTTTTATTGGACAAAATTTCCTGATCAAAATATTACCCCATATGCAGTAGTTGTGCAGTGTATTTATGAGTCACAAAATATATTAAGGTGTAGGAAAATTCATACCCTGTAACCTTCATGATAATGTCTGCCAAAACTACTGATTGAAAAAACACAAGGAATAGATATATTAACCATATGTAACAAACTAGAGCCACTCAATTGTTCCTTCTGGATCACCTTCAGGAAAACAAAATGGCGCATGTTTCAGGGTAAAGTTGTCCTGGAGCCCATACATGTAATGTCCTGCTCTGTCTAGAGTTACTAATTAGCAGCATGGCTTCATGGCATAGAGTTTAAAAAATGATTATTTCATTATTATATATCACTGGCAAACAATCATGGAAAAAAAGGTGGAACAACCATTTATCGGTGAATGAACATTGGTATATGTATACTAGGAACCTGGCCCTAATTAAAGCCTGGATAATTGTTTTGCCAGGCAGTAGACAGTATTCTAGGGCTTTATTACGTATCTTAATCCTTCTTTTTTTTCTATTATCCATTTTTTGAGATGGACAATTGAAATTTTCAAGATTTTAATTAGGATATATTACAAAATCAGTTGAACAACAGCTCTGAAGAAGTGAAATTTTAATGAGCAACAAATGCTCTAAGGATTTGTCTGAGTGTGTTGGATTGGTTCCATTGTGATACTTTACTTTATGTCTCATGGTTTTATATTTATAGATTATGAAATTCAATAATTTTGCTTGTAAGCCTAGGTTCTTGTCTCAGGGGTTTTAGACAGTTTTTTTGGAAGTTGTTGCTTGATAGAATAGTGTACAAAATATGACTTGGGTGTCCAGCAAGTAGACAGGACAATAATATCAGGTTTCTATCTATATTTCTCTATATTTCTCAGGGGCTTTTTAGGAAAGTCTACTCAAGGTTGGAATTATCGTTAAAAATCCCTCCATGGTAGTGCACTTAAATTGTTTCTTTTTTATGTTCCAAAAACCCATATGGGATATGGGAACATATGGGTATTTCACTCTTTAGCTCATATGTTCTAATGTTCCATATGGGTCAACTGAAAATTTAGAGCTGAGCTTACGTTAAATTAACTCCAACAGAAAATAAATAATAATAATAAATTTGTTTCTGAGGCTACAACCAGTCCAATAAGCCTTGATACCTAAGTGCCTTTCCACTGGCCTTTGAGATCATCTTGTGTGTTAAATATTATTTCACCATCTTTATACAGTTACTAGATAGTGATGCCCATATATCATAATCCTCAGGGCATGTTCACAGTATGTACTCTGTGACTAGAGTGTATAATTTATCAATATGACCACATTTAAAAAAAAGTAATATTTTCAAGTTTCACAGAAATAGTTAGATTAATAGTTAGCATCCATTTGCTTTTAAGACATAACTTAAAAATGGCTTCCTTGAAGGTTAAATTGAGGATTTTGAGCAGGTATATAAAATAGATTTTGCATTTATGTGCCTTTATGCCCAAACAACAAAGTCAGCCAGTTTAAAAAAAAAATTTCTTTAAAAACTTTTTTTTTTAACTGACTTATTTAATTTAGCTGTTTTTTAAGAACACTTTGAAACTTGTCTATATAGTATTAGAACTGAACATGGCAATGATATTAAATAACAGCTGCCTTTTATTTCTTTGCAATACGCATTTCGCTTTAATTTATAAGTGTGCTTTGACTTATTTTTTTATTTTCCCAAAGGAAGGAGTTATGCATTTTAATTTTTTATGATAAACTTGTTTTTTTACTTCACATTACAATATCCCAAAGAGGGCATACTGTAGATTTAATGTAAAAAAGCATTACATGTTTTATACTTTACAAAGTATTATCAAAGCTTTCTCCATTGCTTTCCCTATAATAGCATGTGTTTTAAAGATGTTTCCCTACAGTCCTCCAACTTATTTTGTAGTCAATGGAAGCAAGATCCAAAGCATAAACTATTTTAACTCAATCATATTAAAATTCTTAGTTGTTTCCAGATAAAAAATCTCTTAGTCAATAACAATTTTATTAGAAAATTATCAAATATTGCAACTGTACAGTTGATGAACTAAGATTCTTATTGTCAGAGATCTCCCTGGAGGATGTATTAATGACAATGAGGATTCTAATGGAAATTAAATAAAAAATAATGTATGGTTCTTTAGGAAGTAACAACTGTTCTTACGCTCGTTTCGCCTTTTCAAATGTTAATGGAAGATTAAAATGCGGTTTAATATATACAATGTTTGTGTAAGCTGGATGTAAGAAGCCATGCATTTATAAAAAAGAGAATTTCTAAATATGTTTAGTTATTTACAATTAATTCTACATATATCTTATTGTTTGGCAAATCAGTATTATGTCAGGATGGAAAACTTTGTTCCTAGTTTCTCCGGGTCGATCAAATTTTCCATTGGATAGTCATGGCATTAATTGGATTAAAACCCATGTATAAACAATTTACACTACACATTTCTTAATTAAATGCTTTTTAAATAAAAATGCTGTAACTTTTCAGCCTGAACTAAATGTCAACTAAATAGTGTTAAGAAGCAATGGTAGAGGCTATTTTACAAATAGATATTTTTTATAGCAAGAATATACAAAAGATATAAATATCCCAACTTTTACATGGTGCCAGTTTCCCATCAACTATTCCCTACATTCTCAAAAATTGGTCAATCCGTGTAACAGAAAATGTTTTTTAGTGGCGTTGCTTGGTTTCTGTTGGGCACCATAATTACAGTTGGGTTGACCACTCATTCTAAATTATTGACCACAGCATTCTACCATAATATTTAGGATGCAGAGATTATAAAGCATGACTTGAAGATAACCTAGTAGCCTATTTTGGTACTGTTGACCAAGGGGTATTATGAGAAATGTTCTTTATAGTGATTTAAACTATAATCTGGGAAAATACATAACGTGCTTGGGAAACATATTTAAATAAGTCACTTAGAGAAACATGGTTGAAAGGTTATTTGTTTAGGCAGTAAGCAAATATATTCAGGACATTGATATGGATGATATAAATATTAAATCAACCAACCAACCGATGGTTGTCATATTGGACAAGGTTGTATGTTTTTCAATTACAATATGCCGCCATGTTTAAGAGACTACAATAATTGTTTTAAAACGTCTGTATAAAGGAATTGGTCTTTAAAAAATGTATTAATAATCTAGAAATACCAGTGCAAGGATTAGATAAAATGCTGCAGATTGGAACATATAACTCTCCCGTCCAATCCTCTCCTTGGCGAGTACATAGGAGGGGGCAGTACATTGAGGTAATTTAATGGGCATGGATAAGGGTTAATTTTTACAGTAGACTAGATACTCAAGATTGATACTGCTATGTCTTACAACCTATTACAAAGTCTTATCAGCCATTGGTCCTGAACAGCAACATTTTATTTAAATATTGTGCACTTATATGTTTAATTTGCTTTCTACATTTTTCGATGCCAATCCTTTTATACGTAATTGATCATTATTATGCCCCTCTGCTAATGAAAGGGTTAATTGAATAAACAGTTTTTATTTTATTTTGATTGGAGGGAAGTTTGGGTGATATCTTGTAGTTGAATGGTTCAGACAATATTCAAGTTGCTAAAATACCCTTTTTGAAGTCAGTGTTTTTGGTGGCTTTTAGGCAATTCACTTGGCCGCCATTTAAACTTCACTCCCATTGTAAAAATAGAAAAAAGGGAGGGGGTTGTTAAATAAAAAAAAAAAGGGTGAGCAATAAGCATCTGAGTATTTTAATGATCCAATTTAACTCTAGTATTTACTCAAGAGAACCAAAATCCCTTCTGTGCCTCGGAAGAGGCGCCATATGTCATGACTTCTTTATGGATCATATCCATTGACTGTTCCAATTACATTTTCATTTATTCATATTTTTGGGTCTGTGTGGGACGTTCTGCTATTGGATGGCGTTTTCAGGCTCTCTGTTTCTTCACTCCTCCCCCAAACACCTGTCTGTTAATTCTGTAAACAAATTGTAAATAAAGTCTAGCATTCCTATTGTAACAAATTAATTTTTATGCAATAAATTATATTTCCTAGTCTAATAAAAAAAAAATACAATGAAATGTGTGTTGATTTTTATGTTTTTAAGCAATTTCACTACCTACACTTTTACAGCTTTTTTTCATTGAGCTATTTGAATAAGAATGAGAGTAAAAAGCTATCTAGACACAAATGTTATCATGGCGTGGTCCATTGTCTTGGTTGGTGCAGCCTCATAATATACAGTGCCTTGCAAAAGTATTTACCCCCTTGACTTTTTAACTATTTTGTTACATTATAGCCTTAAGTTCAATGTTTTGTTAATCTGAATTTTATGTGATGGATCAGAACACAATAGTCTAAGTTGGTGAAGTGAAATGAGAAAAATATTTATATAAAATTATTTTTTAGAAATAGAAAACAGAAAATTGGCATGTGCGTATGTATTCAGCCCCTTTGTTATGAAGCTCATAAAAAGCACATAATCACATAAATAAGTCACATAATTAGTGAAATGATGTCCACCTGTGTGCAATCTCAGTGTCACATGATCTGTCATTACATATACACACCTGTTTTGAAATGCCCCAGAGGCTGCAACACCTAAGCAAGAGGCACCACTAACCAAACACTGCCATGAAGACCACGGAACTCTCCAAACAAGTAAGGGACAATGTTGTTGAGAAGTACAAGTCAGGGATAGGTTATAAAAAAATATCCAAATCTTTGATGATCCCCAGGAGCACCATCAAATCTATCATAACCAAATGGAAAGGACATAGCGCAACAGCAAACCTGCCAAGAGCCGGCCGCCACCAAAACTCACGGACTGGGCAAGGAGGGCATTAATCAGAGAGGCAGCACAGAGACCTTAGGTAACCCTGGAGGAGCTGCAGAGATCCACAGCAGAGACTGGAGTATCTGTACATAGGACGACAATAAGCCGTATGCTCCATAGAGTTGGACTTTATGGCAGAGTGGCCAGAAGAAAGCCATTACTTTCAGCAATAAACTAAATGGCACGTTTTGAGTTTGCGAAAAGGCTTGTGGGAGACTCCCAAAATGTATGGAGGAAGGTGCTCTGGTCTAAAGAGACTAAAATGTAACTTTTCAGCCATCAAAAAAAACGCCATGTCTGGCGCAAACCCAACACATCACATCACCGAAAGAACACCATCCCCACAGTGAAACATGGTGGTGGCAGCATCATGCTGTGGGGATGTTTTTCAGCAGCCGGGACTGGGAAACTGGTCAGAGTTGAGGGAAAGATGGATGGTGCTAAATACAGGAATATTCTTGTGCAAAACCTGTACCACTCTGTGCGTGATTTGAGGCTAGGACGGAGGTTCACCTTCCAGCAGGACAATGACCCCAAACACACTGCTAAAGCAACACTTGGGGGGTTTAAGGGGAAACCTGTAAATGTGTTGGAATGGCCTAGTCACAGCCCAGACCTCAATCCAATACAAAATCTGTGGTCAGACTTAAAGATTGCTGTTCACAAGCACAAACCATCCAACTTGAAGGAGCTGGAGCAGTTTTTCAAGGAGGAAAGGGCAAACATCCCAGTGGTAAGATGTGGCAAGCTCATAGAGACTTATCCAAAGCGACTTGGAGCTGTGATTGACCCAAAAGGCGGCTCTACAAAGTATTGACTTTAGGGGGGTGAATAGTTATGCACATTGATTTTTTCTGTTATTTTGTCCTATTTGTTGTTTGCAGCACAATAAAAAAAGAAAAAACATCTTCAGAGTTGTGGCATGTTCTGTAAATTACATGATGCAAATCCTCAAACAATCCATGGTAATTCCAGGTTGTGAGGCAACAAAACACGAAAAAATGCCAAGGGGGGTGAATACTTTTGCAAGGCACTGTATTCACTGAAATTATTCAGTTTAATCACAAAACACATAGGTTCGGAGAGGGAATATAATTTGCATAATAGCGCTGCCATTATATTTGTTGTTTAGTCGTTCAGTCGTCTCCAACTCTCCATGACCATATGGACCTCAGGAATCCAGACACATGTTGTTATGTCTCTGTTCATGCTTATCCATAAGGTTTTCTTGGCAAAGATTCTGGGGTGAGTTGGCAGTTCTTTCTCCAGTGAATCACAATTTGTCTGACCTCTCTGCTATGACCTGCACATCTTGAGTGACCCAACATGGTATAGCTCACAGCTTCACTGAGGTACACAAGCCCCTTCACCACGATAAGGTAGCGATCCAGAGGGGGGGCATTATAATAATTTTATATAAAAGTTTATGTTTTATAATAACATTGAATTCAGATATATGTTTTTATAGGTTGAGGTTAACTGTACGACCCAAAATATATACTTTTTTTTTTATCCATTCTTTTTTTTATTGGTACATTACTTCATTATTATCCTGTGCCCTGTCTATCCCTCTATGTCTTCAAACATGGTATTTTTTTATTTTTTTATTGTCTACCTCTTATCAGGAGATAAGGGTACAGAAACTGAAAAATATTAACATCAACTATGTCAACTTAGAAGGGTAGGGAAAAGGAAACAAAAAAAAGGGGGGGGGGAGGGGTAAGAAGTACCTGGCGTACTCTTTCGGTGCCGCACCGGCTGAGATTCTATCGGTATAAATGGTCATCCGGGCTCCCCCACGACCGCCATCCTTCGGCACGAGCTTCATTCCCTACTGTCTTAGTCATATCCCCACCTTCATGCTGTAGGCCGAGGTCAGCCACGGAGTCCAAATATTTTGGAATAGGGGGACCGTGTTCTGCAGGGCATGGGACAGTCTCTCATTTACCATAACATAGTTAATTTTCAAAATGATCTCTCTGGCGGTCAGTGTTGCAGCTTTCCAGTTTTTTGCAATACAACTTTTGGTGGCGAGAGCCATGAATTGCCATAATTTATTTTGGCTTTTAGAGAGACTGGGTCCATGAACCCCCAAAAGGCAGGTTTCAATCTCTGGCCCCAGTTTGGTTTCTGTCACTTGCGAGAATAAGTCCGTCATCTCTTTCCACACCTTCTGCACTAATGGACATGTCCACCATATATGTAAAAAGTCTCCCGTAGCTTTGCACCCTCTAAAACAGTCCTCGCTAAGACTATTGTTAAGTCTGGACATTAGGTAGGGCGTATAATAGGTCTTGTGCAAAACTTTGACTGAGGTCTCAAGTAGGCTGTATGTGTGTGAACCTTTTGTTAAGTTGGTACAAATTTCTCTCCAGGTTGCTCCATCTAGGTCTTTCTCCTATTGGAGCATATATTTCGGCTTCCGTTTGTTCAGAGAGTCATTCAGAAAAGAATATAGAGACCCAAGGAGGCCTTTGACAGAGGGCAGTTTTGCACATATAGTCAACCACCAGGAATGCTTAGGGGTCCCAATTACCCGGGCTAGGGAGGACATCCATCTAATTTTTCTGTAATTCCAGAGTTCACTCTCTGGTATGTGATATTTAGTGATAAGGAAGGTGTGGGATAGCAGAGCATCTTCTGAAAACCAGGCTCCTGCGCTTTCCATTGGGCTGCTAAGCCACCATTGTCTATAGGTGAGGCTAAACACCGTCCCAAATTCTGGGAAAGAGTGGGGTCACATTTGCCAATTTTCCACAAAGGTCCACAGCGGTTGCGCTTACCTGAGTGGGCCAGTGGAATGAATGCGAGCTGCGCCGCTCTCAAATAAAGTCTCAAGTTCGGACACGAGAGTCCACCCTGAGACTTCTGCCGGAGCATAGTCTTTCTTGCTATACGCTGCGACCTACCTCGCCATATAAATTTAAAAATAGAAGCCTGGAGTTTATCTAGTTTCTTCATATCTAGCGGAATTGGGAGAGTTCTAAATAAGTACAGTATTCTTGGCAAAACCGTAATTTTTACCGAATTTAACCGCCCTGTCCACGAGATATGCTATTTCGCCCAGCATTGCATTTCTTCAATTAGTTGTTTAAATAAGGGCGGGAAGTTGGCCTTATATATGTCCGCCAGCTTCCTGGTGATTCTAACTCCCAAGTATTTAATAGAGTTTGTAGGCCACTGAAATCTATATTCCGCATTCAAAGCCCCCAGGACCGCATGTGGTATGCCAACTCCCAAGGCCTCTGTCTTTTCAACATTAATTTGTAGGCCCGATAGGGCCCCGAATCCACCTAGGGTTGACAGCAAGGTGGGAATCTACGTTGCCGGTTCCGTTAGAGTGCAAAGAAGGTCATCCGCAAATAGCGAGCATTTCAAGTGGTGAAGACCCACTTGCATTCCCTTTATCTCAGTGTTGCATCTAATCTTTTGAACCAGAGGCTCGATCGCCAGAGCAAATAGCAGTGGAGACAGTGGGCATCCTTGCGGGTTCCCCTCTGGATGGCTATAGATATGTTTTCCGGTCCCGGGAGTTTCAGACAGGCCTGCAGATTTTTGTACAGTGTTCTGAGAAGTTGTATGAATCTCCCTTCAAAGCCAAATTTAGCCAGCACTGCATACAGATAAGACCACCCCAGTGAGGCTTTTTTTCATATCGAGAGCTAGCACACAGAGGGGGGTTTTGCTATGGGAGGCCATGTGGATGACATTCATAGTCCTCCGTATGTTATCAGCTGTCTGTCGATGTTGGACAAAACCTGTTTGATCCTTGTGGATCAGATCCGGAAGGAACCCCAAGATCCTAATTGCAATAATTTTGGCTAGCAGTTTAAGATCCCCGTTCATAAGGGATATAGGCCTATAATTCTTCTGGTCTAGTTGGTCCCTGCCTTCTTTGGGAAAGGCAATTAAGTCCGCCTTGTTTAGCTCCGGGGGCATCGGTTCCCCGTTTAGGATCGAGTTGAACAATTGGCAAAGGTATGGTGCCAGGATATGCGCGAAAGACTTGTAGTAGGAGTTGGTAAAGCCGTCAGGGCCTGGGGCCTTCCCTGATTTCAAGCTGTTGATGGCTTCTAGTATCTCCTCTACTGATACGTCTGAGTGAAGTGTAGCCGTGCTCTGGTCTGAGACCTTGGGGAGGTCGCAAGAATCTAAGTAAGACTGAAGAAATTTCTGTTGCAGCTTCGTGGAGTATATTGAGCTATAAAAGTCAGCAAACATTTGCTTGATGATATTTTGGCTAACCGTTATCTGTCCCTTTGTAGTTCTAATCCGCAAGATCCTAGACTCCGCTATCTTAGACTCGAAGCTTCTTAGCCAATAGAGAATCCGGCTTGTTGGCCTTGGAGTAGAATAGTTGCTTGGTTCATCGAAGGGCTTTTTTCGTTTTGTGGGAAAGTACTGTGTCTAACTCAAGCCTATCATCTGGTGAAGTCTAGAGGAGGGGAATGACTGGTTCCTAGACTCTAGGTCCTGCAGCTTAGTGGTAAGTTCCTGCTCCTTGAATTTACATTGTTTTTTAAATGCAGAAGCCAACTTAATGAAGGAGCCCCGAATAAAGGCCTTGTGGGCCATCCATACCCAGCCTATGCTCGAGTCACCAGGTCTATTACATTCAAAGTAAAGGTGAAGATGTTTTTCAATTTGTTCTGACAGCTCTGGGTTAGCAAGTAAAAGCTCATTCAGTTTCCAAGCATACGGTGTGGATATATTCACCCCTAAGTCAATGTATATGCTCACGGCCGCGTGATCCGACCAGGGGCATACCCGTATTTCCGCCCTCTTTGAGCCATCAAACAATGACAAAGTGATCAAGAAGGTATCAAGTCGCGAATAAGATCTGTGAGTGTGGGAATAGTACGTCTAGTCCCTTTCATGTGGGTGATGCCTCCTCCAGGCATCCACCAGACCCAAACCGTTTAGTGCCTTCTTAATTTGTGTTAATTTGTTCGAGTACCGGTCTGTGGCCTGAGTACTTGAGTGGTCCAGGGCCTGATCAAAGGTAAGGTTAAATTCCCCTCCCATCACCATTGTGTTACCGGAGTAAGGCTCTAAAAGTCTTAGGATATGCAGTAGTGATTTATGTGGTGTATTGGTAGGAGCATAAAAGGAAATTAGGGATATATTTGTCTCCTGAACTGTTCCATGGAGTATAACATAGTGTCCTACTTTATCCACTATTTTAGCCTCTACCTGAAAGGGGAAGTTACGATGAATCAGTATAGAGGCCCACGCTTTCCTAGTAGCTTGGGTAGAGGAATAACTGGTGGGATAGTCTTTGCTAAGATAAGTTGGTATATGATTGCGGGCAAAATGTGTTTCCTGCATGAATATAATTGATGGCTTAATATCTTTATAATACATAAAGGCCTTCTTTCTCTTGAACTGTGAATTAAAGCCCTTAACGTTGTGAGTCACAAAAGTAAAGTTTGCATCAGCCTGTCTAGTCATTGCTAATGTATAGTGTGTGGCTGTAATATCCAGTCATCTTACCTTGTCCTGTAGAGGACCAAACAAGGAGAGAGCGGTCGGGAGGGAGCCGAGGCCACCTTTGAAAGCCAAACAAGGCCCACATTGGAGAGTAGGAGGAGAGAGTACACCAGGGGGAGAAGGGAAAAAAAGGGACATAAATTAAATAAGTAATAACAACTTTGTAAATCTTTACAATTTGTAAAACTAAACATTCATAGTAACACAATGGATCCTTCAAACACATCTTCCTACACCAGTCATCTATCCTGGTGCCTAGGGGAAGGATGAGTGAACCTGCCACTCTTCCAAAAAAAAACAATAGGAAGAGGTTGACGAATTGCAGGGGAGGGACAAGAGAAAAAAAAATAACAAATCAACCTATGAGGGGGAGTATCTCTGGATCTAGAAATCATAGTATAGTAAGAACAGTATAACCAGCAACCAGTTCACCAATTAGAGAAATAAAGCATTGGTGCTTAAAAATAGGCAGAAAGAAGAAAAACAAAAACAAAAAAAAACTTGATATTCTGTCCCAGAAAACTTGGTAGAAAACAGTCTATAGTTCAAAAAGAACAAAAGCAAGACTCAACACCGCACTCATGTCTTTTCTAGCTTCCGCTCTGTCACAAGCCACTTGAGGCTTGGCCCTCTGAGGCTACCTCGTTCCGCGCCTGGGTGGGCCAGGTCCGGGGTGAGGATGTGGGGCCTAAAGCTGTAGTCTCAGTTGACTGGGTCCGAGCTTTATATGGGACAGTAGACCATTGCTGCTTGGGGTTGAGACTTGGCCCCTCCTGCCGGTGCTCTGATCCCCTGTCCTCCTCATCTGGGACCATGTGAAGAGATTGGAGGACTGCCCAACCATTTTCAAGTGAGTGGGCAGAGTATGATTTGCCCTTGTGCTGGAATACCTGGGCAAAGGGGAAGCTCCAGCGATATTGAATGTTGTGTTGAATCAGCACTCCCAAGACCGGTTTCATGTCTCTGCGCTTTGCCAGCGTGATGGGGGAGAGGTCCGCAAAGACAAGAAGTCGAGCATTATGAGGCCCCTTGATGTCTGGGGATTTTCGGCTGCTTCTAACAATAAGTCTCTTGATTGTTGCCAAGGAAATCGGATGATAACGTCTGTGACGAAGTGCCCTTCGCCACTTTGTCTTGGAGAGGACTGTTTGCCAGCCTCCTGCCCTGCGACTATGGCCCTGGTACATATTGCCCTTCAAACACAGTATTCGGCCATACCAGAGTGTATGTCACTCATTCTGGCCCTTTACATACAGGGGGGTCATTCGGTACTTGCCCTGTGTGAAACATGATACCACAGATAGCTATGCCATGGAGCCCATTCATATAATGAAAGACTATGGGAAAGACTTTAGCTACATGGCAATTGAACTGTGTGAAGAGGATCTGAGCGCTATTCGGTAGTTTTGTGCGCTCAGACCCCAGCTGTAACGGAACCCATCACTGTTTTACCCTGTTTTATGGTTATTTAATTCTTGGTTAAAATATGATCCTACTGTTATATTATATGTATGTTGGTTTATGCTCTGCAGAATATTAGCCCAGACTTTTGCAGACCTAGGCTAATAGATAATCCTGTTACAGAGACTCCAGAGATAAGGGAGTCGATTGTATAAAGTGTTTTCATTCTCAGATAAGAACAAAGAAGGTTGATTTAATCAATGTCTGATTATATCAAAGTTGCCAGGGAGCCTCAGGGAGGGGTGACCACACCTATTGTCCCTCTATGTGTATTGTGTGGCCAACTATGGGGGATGTGGATTGCCATGCTGCCAGTAAGATACTTTTACTAACTTTTGAACCCCTGGTCTGATTCATGCCATTTTTTTAATATGTTGTTCCCCTGGGTGAGAGCTATTGAACGGTGCTGGACTTAAAGGTGTACCCCCTGTTTTTGGGGTACATCCAGAATGTGGTTAAAATTGTGTCTGTTTTAATTGTGTTACCTGTTATCTGAGGGGAGGAGACGTGGGGGTTGAACCATGTATATAATTGGCTGTGATAATTATGTGGGTGTAGCCCTTCAGAGGGCACCATTGCATAAAAGGAGATCCCCTGTGATTAAAGTTCTAGTTCTTCTTGACCCTTCAAAACGTAGCCTCGTCTCGTTATTGGAGGGGATGGCTCTATCATACTGGGGATTGCTATGCTTTTGTATACTCCCTTGAGCTGTAACTACTGAACGCTTGTACCTGATGTGTCCTCCTTGGAGGAGAGGTCTTCCACACACGGTCCTGGATGCTGGAGATTCATGCAGGGTGGAGGGAAGACGGCGCGGCTCCAGCGAAACTACGGCGGTTGTGGAGTCTGTGGTGGTTGAGGTGTCCGGTGCGGTGCTTGTAGGCCTCGGCGCAAACTAGGACGCGTCTATCAACGGAGGTACCCGGTCGGGGTGCCAGGAGATCCGTTACAACGTCTTTGGGCACCTCTAAGTTTCTTGTCGCCCCTAGGGCTCTATGGGTCATTTTGATTTCCAGCCGGGAGGCCGGAACCTCTGGTAGGATCTTGGCCAATGTCTCTGAGACATATTGCTTCAGATTCTGCACCGATCTGGGATTCCCTCTAATTCTTATGTTGTGGCGTCTCGAGCGGTTCTCTAGGTCTTCGTACGTACCGTATATACGTGAGTATAAGCCGAGGCACCTATTTTACCACAAAATACTGGGAAAAATGAGTGACTCAAGTATGAGCCTAGGGTGGGAAATGTGCTGCCCCCTGTGTCCCTTTTGTGCTTTCTGTGTCCCCCTCTCTCTCCTGTGTCTCTTCTCCCCTCTCCCTTCCCTGTGTCTCTTCCCCCCTCTCCCTTCCCTGTGTCTCTTTCCCCCTCCTCATTCTCAACCTCCCTCCTCAACCCCACTCCGCGTCCTCAACCTTCCTCCTCATCATCCCTCCTCATCCTCAACCTCCCTCCTCAACCCCCTCATCCTCAACCTCCCTCCTCATCATCCCTCCTCATCCTCAACCTCCCTCCTCAGCCCCCTTATCCTCAACCCCCTCCTCCTCAACCCCCAATCCTCATCCTCAACCCCCCATCCTCAACCCCCTCCTCAATCTCAACCCTCTCCTCATCCTCAACCCCCTCCTCAACCTCCCTCCTCAACCTCAACCCCCCTCCTCATCCTTAACCCCCTCCTCAACCTCCCTCCTCATCCTCAACCTCCCTCCTCATCCTCAACCTCCCTCCTCATCCTCAACCTCCCTCCTCAACCTCAACCCCCCCATCCTCAACCTCCCCATCCTCAACCTCCCTCCTCAACCTCAACCCCCCATCCTCAACCCCCTTCTCAACCTCAACCCCCTCCTCATCCTCCCTCCTTATCCTCAACCTCCCTCCTCAACATTCCCTCCTCAACCTCAACCTCCCTTCTCAACCTCCATCCTCAACCTCCCTCCTCATCCTCAGCCCCCCTCCTCAACCTCAGCCCCCCTCCTCATCCTCAGGCCCCCTATTTATCCTCAGCCCCCCTCCTCATCCTCAGCCCCCCTTCTCATCCTCAACCCCCTCCTCAACCTCCTTCTCAACCTCCCTCCTCAACCTCAACCCCCCATCCTCAATCCCCTCCTCAACCTCCCTCCTCATCCTCAGCCCCCCTCATTTAAACCCCCCTCCTCATTCTAACCACCCCTCATACTACCCCTCTAAATACCCTTCCCCCCCTCACTTACCTGCTCCGGCCTCTGCTCCTTCTGGGTCTTGATGTGGTGCGCATGGGCTGGGTCCTACAATCCGCAAGGGCCTTCCTCCTCTGCCTTTGTCACGCTGGGCCAGGGGAGAGCCGGGCACTGCGCCGAGTGCTGCTATTGCTTCTTAGGCCCTGTAGGCCTGGAGCTCCGTGGCTCCCGAAGTGTTGCAGAGCCCCTGTCCCGCCTTGTGTCATATCAATCTGCTCCGGGGTCGAAGCAGGTGAGAAGGATGTTAGGCAGGGGTCAATTGGGGTGACTTTCCACCCGAAAAATGAAAATTAAGTACTTTCAAGAGCAGAGCTCTTCCCTGGCACATCTGCTCAGTGTGCCTGGTAGCCACGCCTCCCAAATATATACTTTTTAATGTTTATTTTACCCACTTTTTATCTATAATACATTTTGCATATACCATCAATAGGGATGATAAGCTAAGTTGGTTTTCTTCTGTTTTTCCTGTTATTATGATATTTTTTTATAAGGAAAGAGAAGATTCCTATTGTATGATCTTGTTAATATGAAGATACTGAAACAGTATTGTTATTAACAAGGGTTTTATGTGTAAATATATTTTGACTTTCTCAGTAAGCCAATGGTATTAAACAGGGTCATAGGAACTGGGGCAGATTAAATGAATAGGGGACACAAAAAATAGCAAAATTAAACTTGGTCATGCATTACCAAACTTGGCCAGAATTATGGATCAGTATGTATTTCCCATGAAAGCTTTGACCTATAATTTCTTTGTATATATATATATATATATATATATATATATATATATATATATATACCGGTACATGTGTATTGGGGTGGCAGGGACATCGAGAATTTAAACAAAGAAGTGTTTTTGAGTGGCACTGCAGAAAAAGGGTGCACCAGGTACACCGGCGTAGATCGCCCCTGCTTCCTGTCCTGGGAGTAGAGTTGCATATTCCCCCCAGGTTGTTTTGGGCTCCTACGCCCACGGTATTCAATCGTACTCTATGTTCAGCTCTGTGCGCTCTCCTTTTTTTCTATTACAGTTTATAACTAAAATGCCTCTAGCTTGATTCAATTTGTAAAATAGCAAAAAAAAAAGCAAAATACTTTATCACAGGCTTCTTACCCTTCTGGGTAGTTCTGTATCCCTTTAAAATGGAATATGGTTATTGGAGAAATTAATTGTACATACACTATATAAATAAATATAACTTTTATTGGTTGTTATTAAAAAAAAATAGTTAAAGTGTTCGAGAATAAAACACAAAAATAGGTATTTAATTAATAAATTATATGAAAAGATCTTCCTTCTCTGTAAGTTATTTTATCTAAGGCCCTTAATTAGTTCACACTGTGAGAGTGATAATGAAGCAGAGCATGCCCAGATAATTAAATGATAATGGGTACAAGGATGTATAAGTCCTATCATTATTCTAATTTATGAGAACTGGGCGTGCATTTCCCCCTTATTAATCTTCACAGCATTATCAACAGTAATTTAAGGCAGACATCTGTCATTTCTATTGATGTTTCAGCATTTATTTTAAAAAGGAAAACACTTTTTCAACCTGCTTTTTAATGGTGCAGAGAACATTTGGTGATCTCAGTGTTCATTAAAATGATAGCATTAGATAAAAGTACTCAGGTAAACTGAGGATATTTACATATATTAACGGTAATATTACAAATACCTATCCTTCAAGCTCAGTTATCTAACATTACCACTAGTTTGTACCAACCAATTGCAATTATATTATTATATGTAATTATATATATATATATATATATATATATATATATATATGTATATATATATATATATATATATGTAAAGAAAACGCATTTCTTGCTCAGATTTCCAAGAAATACAGTCATTGTACTGCACTCTGGGGGATTGGGCGGAGACATGCAAATTAGATACAATGTGTCATACTCTTTTGTTCACCATAAACTAAATGATTATTGTGGAAAACTCCAACCCCACAAAATCTACTGTATAAACCAGCACCATCCCCACCCTGATAAGAGCCACTAACCTCAAAACAGTACTGTCTGTGAGTAGGTTTCCTGGCTTGTGGATAATCCGTCCTGGGCTCTCCCTAAAACTGTGTAATACAGTAAGCATTTGCTTACAAGGAGCCATGTATATAATGGTGTAAAATGGTATTTTGGATTTAAGAGTAAGATACATTGTATTGTCATTTGCATGCACCGCCCAGGCCGGCAGAGTGCGGTACAATGACTGTATTTCTGGGAAACCGGAGTGTGAAATATGTTTTTTAACTTATTTGTAGACTTTTAAATGGGCTTATAAATGTGCTATTTATTTTATATATATATATAATTTCTGCAGACGGGCCCTTTGCTATGTCCCTTTCCGTCTGTTGCGTAGACGATCCAACATATGGTTAATTTCTGTGGTTCAGAGTGTTCTGTATTCTCAGACTTACAAGCTATTTACTAGGAAACTGTTTATTTCTTAAGTGCTTAATGTCTTTATATTCTGTGTACTGTACAGTTTCTCTAAACATATTATAAAACCTCCTGCTACCACATGCTCCACGTGATTCAGGGAATTATGTCATAGCGATGTCTGGGCAAACAAACAAGGTTAATATTGAACAAACAGTCTGAGCTCATTGGCAGGAGTATGGTGTAAGGAGTGCTATTATCAAGAAGAAAGTAAAAAGGTTACCAAAATGTTGCTTTAACGAGATCTTATAGTGTAATGTAAAACTATAATTAATAATAAATACTTTATTAGTGATGTACAGTAAATCATTTGGGAAAGAAATATAATTCATTGTGCGGCTCCTGTATGCTAATAGGGGAATCAGTATGCTAATGTGCAGCTCCTATAAGCTAATATATGGCTCTTTATGCTAATGTGCAGCTCCTATATGCTAATATATGGCTCTTTATGCTAATGTGCATCTCATGTATCCTAATGTGCAGCTCCTGTATGCTAATATATGGCTCTTTATGCTAATGTGCATCTCATGTATCCTAATGTGCATCTCATGTATCCTAATGTGCAGCTCCTGTATGCTAATATATGGCTCTTTATGCTAATGTGCATCTCATGTATCCTAATGTGCAGCTCCTGTATGCTAATATATGGCTCTTTATGCTAATGTGCATCTCATGTATCCTAATGTGCAGCTCCTGTATGCTAATATATGGCTCTTTATGCTAATGTGCATCTCATGTATCCTAATGTGCATCTCATGTATCCTAATGTGCAGCTCCTGTATGCTAATATATGGCTCTTTACGCTAATGTGCAGTTCCTATATGCTAATATATGGCTCTTTATACTAATCTGTATGCTTATATCTGGCTCTTTATGCTAATGGGCAGCTCCTGTATGCTAATGTGCGGTTACCATATGCTAACAGATGACTCATTATGCTAATGTGTGGCTCCAGCATGCTAATAGGTTAATCATTATACTAATGTGCTTCTGCTGTATGCTAATATGCTGCAATTTATGCTAATGTGTTTCTCCTGTATGCTAATATATGGCTCATTATGCTAATGTGCAGCTCCTGTATGCTAATGTGTGGCTCATTATGCTAATGTGCAGCTAAGACTGCTTGATAAGGGTGGGAGAGGGGTCTAACTGCCAGATAACATTTGGGGTTGTTATTTTAGCCACTACAGAGACAGACAAGTGCTTCTCCTGTATGCTAATATATGGCTCATTATGCTAATGTGCAGTCTCTGTATGTTAATATGTGACTCATTATGCAAATGTACTTCTCCTGAATGCTACTATACAGCTCATTATGCCAATGTGCAGCTCCTGTATGCTAATATGTGGCTCATTATGCTAATGTGCTTCTCCTGTATGCTAATATGTGGATCATTAGGCTAATGTGCAGCACCTGCATGCTAATGTGTGGCTCATTATGCTAATGTGCAGTTAAGACTGCTCGATAAGAATGGGAGAGGGGTCTAACTGACAGATAACATTTGGGGTCGTTATTTTGGCCACTACGGAGACAGACAAGCAGACTGTAATCCTAATTAGCACATCAAAGCCGCTAATTGAACTGCATGAGCTGCTCAAACATGGAATTTCCTAGAATTGGGTCACTTTAGAAAAAAATTAAAACACAGCATATAGCCATCTTTAAGATTAACCTAAAAACAACTTGATTTTGTGGTGACAGAGTCCCTTTAAGACTTAAAGGCACCGCAGTCTGGTTCACGGAGGCCCCATGTTTTCTTTGGATAATCTTCATATATTGGTTACCCATATTATCTAGAATGTAATGTAAATACTAAGCATTAGCCTTCCTCTTTCCTTGTCTCCAAATACTCCCCCAGCCCACCACTTTGCTCTGCTCAGGACCTCTCGTTACCTCCTTCAAACACATTTTCTGGAATATTCCCAACCTGCAACAAGATACAACTAATGATCTCTTCCAGTGGGGGTGGGCAGAGCTTACCCAGTTGGCTCACAATGGTCACATTAAATTTAACATGCTCAAACTACCTAACTTTCAAGCTCAACAAGGACCTTTTCTGTGTCACTTTAAGGGAACATCGTATCGCTTGTTTCTGTGGAATCAGCAAACACTTAAAAAAAAGGAACCGATGGAATAAAACAAATTTGTCTGCTTTTAAGATGATACAAATTCAGTTTTCCTCTTATTAAAAACATTTCAGCTAAGGATTCTGGGAATTGACATGCAAATCATACACCAAATGCTATTTTTTAAGCTTCATTTGCATGTCACTACCCAGAATGCTTAGCTGCACATTCCTCTGTAATTATGCAGGGAACTGGTTTCCTGGTCAGTTTGAGGTGGGCTTAACCTTCATTGCGCCGCCGGTTTTGCGCGGTCCCTCCGACTCGCGCGTTAGACTCCTTGGTCCGTGTTTCAGGACAGGTCGTGTGGGTCACTGACGTTGCCGCGGTCCCCTGGCGCCTACTTCAGGGTCGTGGGCCCTCCTGCCTCGGCGGCACAGCTGGATCGCAATGAAAGCAGTCCGCCCCGGTTGACAGCCGCCCCTGGAGCGGGGGGCCCCGTCCCCCCGCCCCGCGGCCACCTTCCCCCTGGCTATCTATTTACTGATATGTACTTTATTGTATTAAGATGTGGTTATAAGATGTTTTTACTGTCTAAAATCAAACAAATAGTTCCTGTATGTGTCTGCCCTCTGCAGCATATGCAGACACAGCCTCTGTAGGGCTGGATGTGACATGTAGTGTACTAACCTATCAGAGACCATGTCTCATTGCAGAGTGTTTGCTGAGAGATGGTGACTGAGACACAACACAGCAAGTACTACAGAGTCTGTGTCTTTGCGAGCTGCAGAGGGCAGACCCAAGCTGATAATGTTTGTTTAATTTTAGTCAGTAAAAAATTCTTAATAAAATAAAATACATAAAAGTGAATAGATATCCAAGGGTATTATACATAACTAGTAACACCCAGGAAATGTCCATATGCCTTTAACCTATGAAATGTCTTAATTACAGTGAATAAAGTATTTAACATTAAATAAACAAGTTTTATTCCTTGCTGTATTAATATAAAGTTAGAACAAAATCCTATTGTTGACACCTTGTAATACTAGAAAAGTACCACTGTGTGGCAGCATTGTACTATAAATACATTACAACACCTTATCTCAAACCTTTTTCCACATTTTATTTAGACTATACCTTTTTAGGCTCAATTTACAAAATATAACCTAACTAATCTTTCTAATGATGGCATATTTGGGGCCTCATTCAAAAATCTGTGGTCAGACTTAAAGATTGCTGTTCACAAGCACAAACCATCCAACTTGAAGGAGCTGGAGCAGTTTTGCAAGGAGGAATGGGCAAAAATCCCAGTGGATAGATGTGGCAAGCTCATAGAGACTTATCCAAAGCGACTTGGAGCTGTGATTGTAATATTAACTTCACTTTAACTTCACTTTAACTGTACAGGCAGCACTTAAGGGCCCAATTGGATAGTGGCGATGTAGAGGAGGAGAAAAATATTGCTTGGAAATTTGGTTCTTGTAATAACAAGGTAAGACTTTGATTCTGATAAGCACAGGCTACACCTTGGTTCTTGTAAGCACAAGCTACATTTTGGTTCTTGTAAGCACAGGCTACACTTTGGTTTTTATAGGCACATGCTACACATTGGTTCTTGTAAGAATGAGTTACACGTTGGCACTTGTAAGCAGGCTGCACATAGGCTCTTATAAGCACAGGCTGCACTTTTGTTCTTATAGGCACATGCTACACATTGGTTCTTGTAAGAATGAGTTACACTTTGGCACTTGTAAGCAGGCTGCACATAGGCTCTTATAAGCACAGGCTACACTTTTGTTCTTATAGGCACAGGCTGCACTTTGATTCTTGTTGGCACAGGCTACACTTAAATTCTTGTAGACACAGGCTGCTTTTGGGCTCTTGTAGGCAAGCTTCACTGTGCCACGGTACTATCTTTACTTTCTGTTGAGAGGTTAAGTGAAGAGTAGCGAGCAAGCGTTGAGTACCGAACCAATTTTTTCTCATTTAGATGAGTCGAATAGTAAAATCGACGAGTTTTGAGGTAGTCGAGTACTGAGGGTCAGCTGTATGTGTCTATCTGATCACGTATACATTTACTCTATGAACATATTTTATAATGACATTTATATGTTCCTGCTCTAACAGGAACTTTTTGTTATCTACATAGTCTGGTCTTGAATTATATAAGGATATCTTGGAAGGGTGTTGCCTAAAAAGATAGCTTGCCTTAAGACATTCCAATGTTTAGTCAAGATTTCTTTCGGTTTATTGGATGCTGAAGTGTAAGGAGCTATAAAAGAGAACTTGTATTTATCGGTTGCTTTGAAATAATTTGTATTTTATTTATATCCTTGTATTTTTATTTTATCTATTACTTGTCGTGCTATCTTGGTACTCGTTGAGCTTGCTATAACCAATTTACATTACTCCTTAGTACATTTTTGGTACTCAACCAGCTATACTTACCCCAAAGTTTGCTAAATCTCTTGAGTTTGCAAGCAGTTTCTTTTGGGAGTTAACACCCCTGAATAGCTCTGATAAAATAAGCATAAAATTCATAATTTGTTTTGGCCAATCAAAGGCAGCTAATATATTTGAATACAATACATTGTAACAATCAGTGATGGCAGTTTGTGCAGGAAGGAATCATGGGATATGTAGTCCCCCCGTGGAAAGAAACAGGAGGAGCCTGACAATGATCTGTAGATCTCTACATTGAGCTGCTGTTGGCTTGAAGGTTAGTAAAGGGTCAAAATCCATACCCAAACGCAGTGTTTCTATTGGTAGGTACACTGTACCTATGTAAGCAGCTCTGGGGGTGTGAAAAACAAGTTTTATTTTTAAATAAAATAAATCACTGTGTGTATAGAATGACCCCATGTGATGTGTGTGTCTGATATAAGCAGAGGGTGTTAGATTAGAGAGAGAGAGAGAGAAACAGGGAAATTTAGATATGACTTAAATTTCTTGAAGATCATTAAGTTGTTAACTCAGTTTAAAGTACCGTATTTATCGGCGTATAACACACACTTTTTCTCCCTGAAAATAGGGGGCAAAAGATAGGTGCGTGTTATACGCTGATATTCCCTCCCCCCTCCTCATCCTCAACCTCCTTCCTCATTCTAAACCCCCCTCCGCATTCTAACCCCCCTCCTCATTCTAACCCCCCCTCCTCAACCTAAACCCCCCTCCTCAACCTAAACCCCCCTAAATACCTCCCCCTCACTTACCTGCTTCTGCTCCGGCCTCCGCTCCGCTCCTTGACCCGGCGCGCATGTGACGTCACATGCGCGCCACGTCTTTAGCATATACCGGGTGCCAGGGGGGTTTAGGTTGAGGATGGGGGTTAGAATGAGGGGGGGTTAGAATGCAGAGGGGGGTTTAGAATGAGGAGGGTGGTGGAGGAGGGGGGTTGAGGTTGAGGAGGGGGGTTGAGGATAGGGGGTTTGAGGTTGAGGAGGGGGGTTGAGGTTGAGGAGGAGGGTTGAGGAGGGGGTTGAGGAAGGAGGATGAGGAGGGGGTTGAGGATGAGGAGGGAGGTTGAGGATGAGGAGGGGGGTTGAGGATGGGGGGTTGAGGAGGGAGCTTGAGGAGGGGGTTGAGGATGAGGAGGGATGTTGAGGATGAGGAGGGGGGTTGAGGATGAGGAGGGAGGTTGAGGAGGGGGGTTGAGGTTGAGGAGGGGGGTTGAGGAAGGAGGATGAGGATGGGGGGTTGAGGAGGGGATTTTAGGGGGGGTTTGAAGATGGGGGGTTGAGGAGGGAGGTTGAGGGGGGGTTGAGGATGGGGGGTTGAGGAGGAAGGATGAGGAGGGAGGTTGAGGAGGGGGTTGAGGATGAGGAGGGAGGTTGAGGATGAGGAGGGAGGTTGAGGATGAGAAGGGAGGTTGAGGATGAGGAGGGAGATTGAGGAGGGGGGTTGAGGTTGAGGAGGGGGTTGAGGATAGGGGGGCTGAGGAAGGAGGATGAGGATGGGGGGTGTACCAGGGGGGTGGAGGAGGGGGTTTGAGGAGGGGGTTGAGGATGGGGGGTTTGAGGAGGGGGTTGAGGATGGGGGGTTGAGGAGGGAGGATGAGGAGGGAGGTTGAGGAGGTGGTTGAGGATGAGGAGGGAGGTTGAGGTTGAGGATTTTGCTTTAAAGTTCTTTATTTGAAATGTATTTATTTTTTCCTGAAATTTCCTTCTTAAAATGAGGTGCGTGTTATACGCCGATAAATACGGTAATACCATATTTAAAACAGAAATCCCTATGAAACACTGCCAAGAAAAATGGCTTCCTCATTCCAAAAACTCGCAATTGTATTTTACCTTGGAATATTTGCCTAAATCCCCATATTTAGTTGAGTGATATAAATGTACAATCAGAGAGTAAATCAATTTCTTTTACATTGTGGCTAAATAAATGAAGTATTTATAAGGCAGCGGTGTAGCTTTCAGTGTTAAATTACACATTTATGATGCTCTGAAATATGTTTTTATTTTTGACTGTAAAAAGCATGAATTCATCACCTCTTAGCACATATCACTCACTGTTTGCACCTTTATATATATACCCCGCAACCAAGTAATAAAATAGATTTATGTTAAAAAATACAAACAAAATAGGTTATGTGAGATTTCCTGCTTTGTCACTTGTATTTATGAATATGCAGTGTTAAAGGTTTAATATATATCTTTATATTACTTATTTATGCCCTACATAGATTTTTCACTTTTTACAGAAACCCAAGGGAGACCCCTCGCATTATTTTGCACTGGGGCCCTCCATTCACTTGTTCTGATGCTTTCTATAAACCATTGTCTGTCTGTCCAAATACAAAACTATTTTCAAGAACTTTAAGGAGTTAATAGCTCCCACAAAAAGTGCTTAACACTGAATATATTCAATCAAAGATATGGGGAAATATCTATTTATATATTTATAGAAAAAAGTTTATTGTACCACATGGTATTACCATGTGGTACAATAAACTTTTTTCTATAAATATGTAAATAGATTTTTCCCCATATCTTTGACCAAATATAAAACTAGTTAAAATACAACTAAGACATGGAAGAATTCTTCAGGAAAATGAGACTGATTGAGAATTCTTCAGGAGGCTTAGATTGGCAGAATATTTCCACAACAAGGAGGACACCACAACATCATTAGATTGTAATAAGAAGAAAAACACACATTTCACTACACCACTTGGGCGCAATGCTAAACTAGAAAGTTATGTAGAAAGCTTTCACCAGAGATCTACATCGTATTTAAACAACCCAACATAAAAGACTTACAGAATCTCCCTCTATCAGAAACAGCTGCCATTAAGGGATTGAAAATCAACCCCAACATAACCTTCAAAGCAAGAGATAAAGGAGGTACAGTTGTTTTTATGAATACTCAGGGCTACATATATGAAGTAGACAACATCTACTACAAGAAACTGAACCAGGACCCTACAGAAGAATATGCCATTCAATTTAGGAAATTCATCCAAATGTTCCCTAAAAATGTGCAGCAAGAATTGGAACAACTCAAACCTCCCACTGGGACGCTACCACTAGGACTTTCTAAATGCTGCTTAAAATCCACAAACCAGACAACCCAGGGAGACCAATTGTTACAAGTATGGACACACAGAACAGATATCTGGATTTGTTGAAAACATCCTTAAACCATTAGTTAGTAACACCAGTAGCTATATAGAAGACACCACTGACTTTCTCAACAAATTTAAAATTAAAGACCTATCTGCTAACAAACCACGTCTCTTTATAGCAACATCCCATACAAAGATGACACTAAATTGTGTCTTTAAGTTTTTTTCAACCATAAATATGGCCCTGATGTTATTGCTAAACTAATAGAATACATCCTTACGCATAACTAATTTACTTTTAACAAAGATACTGTCACGAACCCCTTTCCTGTTCCTGGGTCTTAGCCCATTAAAGGACAGACAGTTTGGCTCCAGCCACTGGATTATGTACGTAAACACCTCCATTTTATTTTTAATCTGTTTTGTGCGATTGTTTGCCAGATAAAGTTAATCACATCTGATATGTGTTAGAGATGGCAGGATGTATATTGGAGGTTAAGCTTATTGCCCTCAGGAAGCTACTGCTTGACCCCATGTGGGATCATCTCCTGTAATTGTCTGCCACACCCTCTCATTGGTACATTGTGTACACCCCCTCTGTATCTAACTGCTATAAATATTGCTGACTTTTCAAAAAGAAACCAGTTCACTTCTGGAGACATAGAAATTATGTGTCTCTTATTTTGCGCCTTTTCTCCTGGATGGCTGCAGGGAGGTACTGGGAGACTCTGCAGGATCCTGCTTGGGCAGGTTTGACTGTAACAAGTCTTATCAACCCCTCTAAAAAGAAGCAGATCTTGAGTCTCTTGATAGCCTGGAAGTGCTGATTCCTGATGGAGAGACTCTGACTGATACAGAAGCCAGATATCAGCGTGCTGGTGCCAGATTTCCAAGAACCCCACGGTCCTTGTGGGTAGTTAACCTGTAGTCTATAGCAGGTGGCCCAGGGCTTGTATAGCCCCTATCCTCGGATCATCACAGATACCTACCTACAGAAGATGGGGACTGCCATGGGTACTAAAATAACTCCACAATACAACAATCTATTTATGGCCAATCTAGAAGAAACATTCTTATCTGTATCCATTTACAAACCTTACAGATACTACTGGTACATAGATGATTTGCTCATCAAATGGACAGAATGAGGAAAAAAAACCTCAGAGACTTTCACAATGCTGTCAATACCTTCCACTCATACATGAAACTTTAAATGGATTTCTCTATAGGGCAGGTGAACTTTCTAGACACTACTATATACATCACCAATGGCACTCTACAGTCATCTGTATATAGGAAACAGATGCAGCTACCTACACATCTCCAGTTTCCATCCCTCCGACACAAAACACGACACCATCTATAGTGAAGGTATTATATACCATCACATATGCTCAAACACTGGGGGGACCGTCACAAATATAAAAAAAAAACTGTCTGAATCTTTCCGACAGAAGGGTTACAAACCCTGTATTATTACCCAGAAAATAACCAATGCCATCAAAATACCCCGTTAACACCTATTAAAATACAAAACAAAAGACACTACTTCATGTATACCTATAGTGGCTGTCATGAATCAGCCAGTGGCCATATTGTGTTTGGACAAAGTTCATGGCTCATGCTGTGGAAGAAAAGGTTTGGGGCCCACTTGTTATGGATATATTGTTATGTTGTGGTCTAGGGGATAAAGTATTATAAGTTTATCCCTTAGCATATTCCCATACCTCCCATGTTTAGGCTCATTGTAATGAGTATCCTGTGAGGGATCTAATGGGATATGTTGGTTGTATGTGGGTGAAACATTGGGTGTTATATTTGTAAATATGAATGTATGTTATTATATTAGTATGTTATTATATTGCAGAGTGGAAGCCGTTGAATACAGCCAAGCCTCCTTTGTTCCCAAAGGCCTGTTAATCCCATTAGCTAAGTGTCCAGCAGAGTACTAACAATGGGGAGCTCACAGCTGGAGAGCAGACAGGCAGGCACCATAACCCCAGGGGGTCTACAGGGATTCCCACTCAGAGAATCAGGGCAAAGTCCAGAGGGCAGGGAGATGTCTCTCTCTTGGGAGCTAGAGCCAAATGAATTAGTTAGCCCCACCCAGCGGGTGGACCTGGGGAGGAGTTTCATGGTTCCCACGTAGGGACCCTGCATGATTGGCCAGAGGTCATTGGGGGCTGGCTAAGGGTAGCCACTCCCCTATCCTTGAGTGCTGTGTTTAAATATGTTGTTCCAAAATAAAACGTTGTTCATAATTTTCATCAAGACTTTGTGTGCAGGTGGATTATTGACCCAGGGGCATATGCTGGTAGAGGAGATCGTTTCTGACTCCCTTCCAGGTTTCCCAGGCACACTACCAAAAGCTGGGACTTATGCTCTTGCATCTACAAAGACTGTCCATTGGTCTGGAGCCACCCAAACTTAGGTCTAAAACCTACAGGAGATAAGAGGACTAGGATTCTCTATACTCCTTCATCATTGTAGGTTGTGACAATTCGCTGGCAGAGGTGGGATGCTCGGAGAAATGGAACAGCAATATGAGGAAGATATTACCAAAGAAGCAAAAAGACGGTTTAAAGAAGCCAGACACTTTTTTCCAGAAAAGTTAACAGCACAAGAGGTGGGCTGCGTGCTTGACCAGATGTTCCAGAGAATATGGAAAGAGCGCATGTGGGTAAGCAAAATGGAGGCGACCACATATACAAGGCCGTGCCCTAGGCTGTCTGAGGCCCAGAAAGCAGAACTGGCTCAGAGTTGCCTAAGGGAGCTCTCTGAGTGGGATGTGTCAGAGGATCAGGAGGAGGGGGAAGGTGTAAACCCTGCCCCTGTACCACCTCCTGGGAATGGAGACTGTTTTCCCCTAAAAAATGCAGAGACTGTGTCAGAGCCTAGAAGGGATGGTAAAGTCAGCTTGGGACCAAATCACCAGCTCCAAGAGCCAGAGACCCAGGGGAATGTTCCCTGGGTGGGGTCAGATAACCCATGTTTGTCCCCTGATACCCCAAGAGACTTAATCCCAGAGGAAATGCTAGCTGAGCACAGTTTCTCCAAACGGGTCACGCCTGAGGTACCGGATGTGGAAAAGGTCTCACCTGAGGACTACTTTCCAGCACAAATCCTGGCAGAAACTGCAGTAACTGCTCAACAGGTAGGGCCAGATGAACTAAGTCTGCCCTCAGAAGGTCTAGGCAATGTGTATGGGCCAGAAATGCTCATGGAGGCAAGGGCTCAGGATTGCTATTTAAGAGACTGTGGGGAGGGAAAGGAACTGGTTCCTAGCTACAGGGAACCGGACCTCACACAGGAGGAGGCAGTGGCACCAGGGCTAGGGATAGCCGTGCCTACCTGGGAGAAAGAGCCATGGCTGCATTGCGGCACCCCAAAGGATTGTGTATGTAGTGAGGACTTGCCTGAGATGACCAGTGTTCAGGAGTCCAATACAAACTCTGGAGCAGACAAAGCTCAAAGGGCCCAGGAATCCACAAAGGATGAGGCCCAAGTTGCCAAGCAAAAGATAACAGAAGAAGAGGGTCAGCTGAGGGCCCCAAAGAACAGGCTGGGTGGGAATTGCGAGATTCCCCAGCCTACATCAGAGAGCCAGAGCACAGTCACTCAACCAAAGGCAATGGAGGAGGTAAAGGAGGAGTGTAAGCACAGCCTGGGTGGGAACAGCGTAGTTCTCCAGGCTGCAACACAGACAGACCCAGGGGAAGAAAACCAGGAGGGTCTGTCCAAAGATACAGATTTCCAGGAGCCAGAGCAAAGGGAGCATCCAAGTCCGGACTCCATCAGGGACGCTGGAGTCAAGCGCAGACCGGTATGTACTTTACTGCAGTTATTGTGTTATTGGGCTCCCAACAATAATGATTTTGCTGAGAGAGGTACTGGACTGCCCCCTTGAAATCCCATAGGCCCAGAGACTGTTTTAGAAACCCCAGCCCAGCTGTGGGGACTGGCTGGAGGGAAAGGGGTTGCTATGGGACAGGGGTTGTTTTATGGGGCTCCCAAATATACTGTTTTGCCTCAGAAGAGTGTATGGGTGCAACCCTCTGTGTCCCCAGTGACTTCCATACTGCTGCCCAAGAAGAGAGGTGGGATCCTGGACTACTTGGGTGGGGTTGCAGAGGAAGAGCAATTTGCTCTATACAGTGGGAGCAAGGCCAAGGGCTGGGGGAGGTCTTTACTCTGCACCTTGGGACTGTGTGCGCACCGACATGAACTTGCCTAGCATGCAGCGGGCCTGGCCAAACCAGCAGATTCATGACTATCAGCGTAGCTGGGAAAATCTTGGATGTTCCCTGCCACGCTTTAGGAAGGTTTGTCATGAATCAGTCAGTGGCCATATTGTGTTTGGACAAAGTTCATGGCTCATGCTGTGAAAGAAAAGGTTTGGGGCCCACTTGTTATGGATATATTGTTATGTTGTGGTCTAGGGGATAAAGTATTATAAGTTTATCCCTTAGCATATTCCCATACCTCCCATGTTTAGGCTCATTGTAATGAGTATCCTGTGAGGGATCTAATGGGATATGTTGGTTGTATGTGGGTGAAACATTGGGTGTTATATTTGTAAATATGAATGTATGTTATTATATTAGTATGTTATTATATTGTAGAGGGGAAGCCGTTGAATACAGCCAAGCCTCCTTTGTTCCCAAAGGCCTGTTAATCCCATTAGCTAAGTGTCCAGCAGAGTACTAACAATGGGGAGCTCACAGCTGGAGAGCAGACAGGCAGGCACCATAACCCCAGGGGGTCTACAGGGATTCCCACTCAGAGAATCAGGGCAAAGTCCAGAGGGCAGGGAGATGTCTCTCTCTTGGGAGCTAGAGCCAAATGAATTAGTTAGCCCCACCCAGTGGGTGGACCTGGGGAGGAGTCTCATGGTTCCCACGTAGGGACCCTGCATGATTGGCCAGAGGTCATTGGGGGCTGGCTAAGGGTAGCCACTCCCCTATCCTTGAGTGCTGTGTTTAAATATGTTGTTCCAAAATAAAACGTTGTTCATAATTTTCATCAAGACTTTGTGTGCAGGTGGATTATTGACCCAGGGGCATATGCTGGTAGAGGAGATCGTTTCTGACTCCCTTCCAGGTTTCCCAGGCACACTACCAAAAGCTGGGACTTATGCTCTTGCATCTACAAAGACTGTCCATTGGTCTGGAGCCACCCAAACTTAGGTCTAAAACCTACAGGAGATAAGAGGACTAGGATTCTCTATACTCCATCATCATTGTAGGTTGTGACAGTGGCCACATACCATACAGTTTTAGAAGAAATACGGAAAATAATCAACGATTTACAACCACTACTAACCAATGATGCACAATTAAAAGATATATTCCCAAAAAACTCCCATCCTTGGACTTAAACAACCAGAAAAAATGGAACTAAATCTTGTAACAGAAGTGCCTGTAAGTTATGTCAACACATGTGTAATGATGACAAAGCCCCACATAATGTGTATGGTAATAAGGGCAGCATAAAGATTGAAGATGCCTATTGACACGCACAATTAGTTTATGTGTAGTTGAGATAAAAGTAGTTAAAATACACATCGGTTAGACCCGAATCACTTAACGTAAATAAAATAGGTTTAAAGATGAGTGGAAATTGGAATACTTAGCTGGAATTCGATTATATTTACTAAGGTATTAAAGGGAAATATTGGAAGAGATATTGGTATTGAAGTCATTGTGTTTCTTTTTTTTTGGTAGAGAATGAGGGGAGTTAATAAAGTACAATGTAAATCTCATCTTCACCCCTCTTCGGAGGCAACTTGTACCTGGAACGGGGCTCAGTTTGGACCTTAGGCAGAAGCAATATGACGAGATTGTGGAATTTATCCTTTCATCTAAAGATGTTACGAGTATAAGATATATATATTGGTCAGCTACAAAATTTAAATATTATAAAGCTTCTTCTTCTTTAAGATCTTTGGTTAGTTCCTGGTCCGGGGTTTCTCTCACCGGACTAGGGATCAATTTCCATATGTTGATAAGGGAAATCCTCCCACAACATAGAGAGACACTGCGTCTCAACTATGACTTGGTTTTAAGTATAAATGAAAGTAGAGATAATTTTGTAAGAACCTGGTGCAGTGAGGAGAGAAAGAGGAAGAAGTATTTGGTGTAAATATTAAAGCTTTAAGGAAATTAAGATTTTTTCTTTGAACATAAAAGGTTTGAACACTCCATACAAAAGACACTCAATCATGCAGTTATTTAAAAAAGAAAGTCCAGATGTTATATATGTCACACTGGGTATTAAATAAAGAACCTAAGCTTTCTAAGTCAATATATGATAAGATAATCTCAGCCCCATATAAAAAGAAGGCTAGAGGGGTGATAATAATGTTTAATAAAAAAAAATACCATAGTCGAAGAACTAGTTAAAATAGATAAACAAGGAAGATATATTGTTTGGATCTGAACAATAAATAATGTAGTATATACCATAGTAAATCTATATGCTCCTAACAAAAATCAGACCTCCTTTCTTAGAAATGTCTTGAATTCTATAGCAGACACATAAAAAGGCTGGGATCTAAATATATGCTATGATCCGTATTTAGATAGGAAATAGGGTGTAAAAGTGGATCCAGATAAACATTCCATAAGGAGATCAAATACGTTTAGTAGAATATTAACCAGATATAATGTGTACGATGGATGGAGGGCCCTCAACCCAATAGAGCGAGATTATAAATTACATTGGGCTAGACATCTAACTTATACCCTAATCAACTACTTTTTATAGGATCAAAAAACATTGAACATGGTACAAAAAATCAACATTGATACTATAAGCTGGTCGGACCATGCTTGTATAAAAATATATTTTAATCCTCCTAAGAGAACAAATTGCATTCCATGATTTAAAATCGATAGTACAATTTTTACAGAAGCTGAAGGTAGAGATAAGTTAAAAAAGCACATTGAAGAATATTTAGCAAATAATAAAAATTCAGTTACAGTATATCTAGGATATCCTTATGGAATGCTCATAAAGTTGTAATTAGAGGTCTACTTATTTCATGGTTGGAAGCTAGACTTAAGGCCAGGGGAACTTCCTTGAGAGATACCTATATAAAGCTATACAATTTACAAAAAATGAATACGGAAACCCCATTAAAACAAATAGCGGAAGAAATCAAGGTATTGCAATTGAAGATTAAAAAGATCATACAGACTCAAATTGATAACAATAAAACAAAAGTATTATCATTTAGCAAATAAATCAGGGAGAATGTTGGCAGACCAATTAACAAATTATTATTATTCCCTCAATAGAATTGATAAGGTAAGGAATTCGAAAGGTCAGATGGAAAACGCATCCCAAGAGTATTGGGGATGGCTTTGAGAAGTATTACCACTCCCTCTGCAATTTAGAGAATAATTCTGATCTGGAGAAGCCATCTAAAGAGCAAATAATAACATTTTTAGCAAATATAAATCTACCGAAAATATCAGAGGTACAATTGAAGTCCTTAGAGGAGACTTTTACAGATAAAGAGATAGAAGATAGTATTCATTCTTTACAGTTGAATAAAGCAGCAGGCCCAGAAGGATATCTAAGCATGTATTATAAATTGTTCTCAGTGTCTCTTTGAGGCTATTTAAAAGAATTCTGTAATGAGATTAAAAATAAAGGTTTAGCCCCGGCAGAGAATTTAGAGGCGGCAGTGATACCTATTATAAAACTGGCAAAGATCAAACAGATATTAAGAACTTTAGACCTATATCCCTGCTCAACTTTGACATTAAAATATATGAGAAAATCTTGGCCAATAGATTAAACCCTTTAATGGCAAACTTGATTAAAAAAGACTGAACAGGATTTTTGAAAAAGAGACAAGGAGCTGACAATATAAGGAAACTGATAGACATTTTTGACTTTGCGCAAACCAAGAAGGCCCCAATTGTTGCCCTCTCACTTGATGCCGAGAAGGCATTTGACAGGGTAAATTGGGACTACTTGGATTGTGTCTTGGAGTAATTTGGGTTTGGCCTTTTCGACTCACGCTTTATTAAAGACTTAGGCCCTCATTCATTTGCAATTTGGCCAATTGAATAGTGCTCTAAATAAGCACATAACATATTTTTTTTAAATAAGTTTTTAGTTAGTGAAAACCTTGCTTTTGGATAGATGTTTACTAACTAAAAACTTCTTTCAGAAAATATGTTATGTGCTTATTTAGACCCCTATTCAATTGGCCAAATTGCAATTGAATGAGGGCCTTATATTGGAATTTAATAAAAAATTTGGCGTGAGCAATGGCACAAGACAGGGGTGCCCTCTCTCGCCACTGATATTTGTGCTTCTGGTAGAACCATTCGCTGAATTAGTAAAATCAGATGGAAATATTGAGGGCGTACAAATTGATACAATGGCAAATAAAATTACTCTATTCGCTGATGACGTCGTCCTGACACTTGCAAAACCTGTCAAATCATTAGAATATTTTTTTAAAGTTATTGAGGATTTTAGCTTTATTTCCTACTACAAACTTAACACTGTAAAATCAGAAGTAATGACTTTTAATTTAGACCTTGAAACTAAAAAAAACAGCTTAATGAGAAATACCCCTTTAGGTGGCATCAAAATGGATTTTCACATCTTGGTATTTGCTTTACACTGGATCTGACAAAATTGGTAGACTTAAATTTAAAAAAACTACAGAAACATGTTTTTTTCTTTACTGGAAGGTTGGATAGGGCTTCCACTCTCCTGGATAGGTAGAATTTCAACTATTTAAATTTTGATTCTCCCCAAGGTTATATATTTAATGAGGAATATACCTCTTGACATCCCTAAATATGTAGTCAACACAGTCCAAAGAAAGATAGATTGTTTTGTGTTAAAGGGGAAAAAATCCCATATTGGAAAGACAATTGTGAATAGGAATTATGCTAGTGGAGGCTTGCATACCCCTAATCTCTGGGACTACTACGAATCTTCAAATTTGTTACATTTCAAAAATGTACAGAAGACAGATGAGTGGAATGTCCTGATTATGGCAGATTTATACAAAAATGTCTCCTTTAGACCATTTGAGGAAATGTGTAAGACATATAACATACCCAAGGAGAACTGGCTTAAATATCTTATGATGAAAAATGTAATTAAGAACTCAGAATATGCCTTGACTTCCATTGGAGAATTGAGCGAATTTGAAACTTTGAGAAGATCCAGCAAGGATATTTATTTGTCTAAATACTATAATGGTTTAAGAACATTGAAAGTTGAGACTAAATCAAACCCAATGATTAAATGGGAAAGAGTTTTTTTCTAAAGAACTGTGGTTCAAAACATTTTCTTTGATTGATAAATGGTTAAACTATTCCTCATATAAAGAAATACACTTTAAGATATGTCAAAGGTGGTATATAGCTCCCATAGATAAGTAAAAAACTCACTCCCCACTTAGTTGGAGAGGCTGTAATGAACCTGGTACATATGCACATATGTGGTAGCACTGCGAAAAGATAAGGGAAATCTGGCAGGAAACTTGTATACACATTTCGAAAATAACTACATTGGATATTCGATTGACCCCAGAATTGGTTATTTTCCACATAACTCTATATAGGTTGAAACTGAGTCAGGTCACCATAATTATTAATATTTGGATGACAGTTTAATGGTTTCTGGTTAAGAAATGGAAAAAAGCAGACATTTGCAAATGGAGTGAGATTGAAGTAATAATTGAACGCAATAGACAGATAGATGTGCAAGTAAGTAATCATGTAGGATATGTTTTATGTTTTATAGCTGTTGAATGAAAACAATAAATAAAATGAAATAAATAAAAAACAAAAAACAAATAAAGCCACACATAACAACAAGACCTATAACATCAAAGGATTGTATACATGCACATCCTCCAATGTGCTTTATATAATACAACATAATGTATGTGAAATGGGCTGTTACATTGGAGAAACCAGCCAAAAACTGCACTTAAGGATGAATTTACACAGACATTCAATAAGAAAGCATAATGAAAACAGTTATTGTAGCCCAGTTGGACACAATTTTAACCAGAATGATCACTCCATCCAAAACCTAAAAATCAAAATACTCAGACTGAATTTCAAAAACATTGAGGAGAGAAAAACATTTGAAATGAAGATGATCACATTATCAACATTCTGCTTCAATTTTTCTCATGGTTTTTGTTTGTACAATAGGAAGAGTATTGTGATGAACTGCAATACCCTGATTTTCCATGTATTTATTTATGTATATGTATAGGTAGTGTGTGTGTATGTTTCCTATAATATGTTATGTTGATTCTCCCTATATCCATTTACCTGGTGAAGAGTAGAATATAGACATATATGTGTATATATATATATATATATATATATATATATATATATATATATATAATTGTTTATTTCTAATATGCCAACATATTCCATAGTGATATACATGGGTTAAGTTTCATGCAGAGACAAAAACAATATAAACACATTGCAAAGAATGGAGAGCCCTGTCTTTGTCCATAATGCTTTCCCCAAAGCACCTTCAAGATTGAAAACTTGCAAACTTACAATCTAAAGGTTTTGGGTGTGGTACAGGAGGGTGAGAGAAGTGTTGTGCATGTTAGGGTGTTAGGTGATAAGCTTCTTTAAACAGCTGTGTTTTTAGTGAGGTTTTGAGGCTTGGAGATAGTCTGGTGGAGCGAGGCAAGGAGTACCAGGGAATAGGGGCAGCATGAGAAAGGACCTGAAGACGGGAATGAGAGGAGGTGACAAGAGAGGTGGAAAGAAGAAGGTCGTTAGCAGAACGAAGGGAGCGGGTGGGGGAGTATTTGGAAATGAGAGCAGAGATATAACAGGTTGCATTATTGTTGATGGCTTTATATGTTAGGGTCATTATTTTTGTTCTAGAGGTTATGGGAAGCCAGGGGAGTGACTGTCAGAGAGGTGATGACGACACTGAGCGTGTTTGTTCAGTAGATGAGTGTAGTGGAGGCGTCATTACAAGTTGCCGTAGTCAAGACGAGAAATGATGAGTGAGTGTATTAGAATCTTAGTTGTGTCTTGTGTAAGGAAGTGACGTATTTTGGCAAGACAATGGGGGTTACACATATGTGTGTGGATGGGGCTAAATAAAGGATCATAATAAATACATAGAGGAAAGAAAAGACTGTATAATAGGAGATAAAATCTGGGGTTTAAAGGAAATCCGGTATTAATTAAGCAGGTGAGGACTATAAATATACTCAAAATACAATAAAGCTTACATGAAAGTAGACCACAAATTGACTAATCACATATTATAATTGTCTAACTGCGATTCGTCGTCACGCTTCAGACAAATCGCAGTTAGCCAATTATAAAGTGCTGCGCAAGTGCTGCGCCCGAGCCGTGCTTGCGCAGAGCGCGGCGCGAGCCGCGCATGCGCAGAGCGCGGCGCGAGCCGCGCTTGCGCGGCCCGAGAGCAGGTAAAAGAGTAGGGAAGAGGGGGGGGGGGGGGGGGGGTAGAGGCACAGAGGGAAAGTGGGGAAGAGGGGAGGGAGAGTGGGGAAGAAGGGGGGGAGAGTCACAGAGGGAGAGTGGGGAAGAGGGGGGGAGAGTCACAGTGGGAGAGTGGGGAAGAGGGGGGGGAGAGTCACAGAGGGAGAGTGGGGAAGAGGGGGGGGAGAGGCACGGCACAGAGGGAGAGTGGGGAAGAGGCACAGAGGGAGAGTGGGGAAGAGACACAGAGGGAGGGGGGAGAGACACAGAGGGATAGGTGGGAAAGAGACACAGGGGGGAGAGATACAGAGGGTGAGGGAGGAAGAGACACAGAGGGAAGGGGGGGAAGAGGTACAGAGAGAGGGGGAAAGAGGCACAGAGGGGGGGGGAACAGAGGAAGGGGTGAAGAGACACAGTGGCGAGACACACAGAGAGAGGCGGGGGAAGAGGCACAGAGGGAGAGGGTGAAAGACACAGAGTGGGGAGAGACACAGAGGGTGAGGGGGAAGAGACAGGGAGGAAGAGTCACAGAAAGAGGAGGGGGAAGAGACACAGGGGAGTGAGAGGAGGGGGAAGAGACACAGGGGAGAGAGTGCAGGGGGGAAGATACACAAGGGAGGGAAATGGAGACACGAGGAAGGCCGTAACAGACACAGGCCAGGGGGGAACAGACACAGGGGAGGGTTGGGGGAGACACAGGGGAGGGTTGGGGGAGACACAGGGGAGGGGAGAGATGCATAGGAGGGAGAAGGGGGAAAGAGACACAGGGGAGGGGTTTAGAGACACGGGAGGGAGAGGGAGGTAAAAACACAGGGGGGCAGGAGATACAAAGGAGGTAGACGAGGTGGAAGGAGACACAAGGGAGGGAGAGGAGGGGGGAAATAAGACACGAGGGAGGAAGTAGACAGAGGGAGAGACTCGCAATGAGCTCCAAAGGGGCTCATTGCAAGGCCTGTGATGAGCGCCAAAGGCGCTCATCACAAGGCCAGTAAAGTAGAGGGGGAGAGGCTTACATTGTGTGGCAAACAGCATTGCCAGGCTTCAGTTTTTTTTTGCCGTCATTTTTGACGGGCAAGTCGCTAGTTTTATATATTAGAGTTATTTATATACACATAAATAAACCAGTGATCTACTTTGATATATTATAATTATAAATATAAAGTTGAATTGTATTGAGAGATCTTGATCGTATCTATTGTCAGGACTGTCTTCAGACCCATCAGTCCTGTATCACCCCCATGTATTATGAACCAGTGCACTGGGGGCAGTACTAGGCCCAGGCCCAGCCCCGGGGTGGTAGTTGCAGCTTCTCCCCGCCCCATGCACCCTCCTCCCGCAGACAGGAAGGAGCAGGCTGTCTGAGGCCGGAGAACAACAATAACACACCGGCCCGGGATCTATGTGCTGCCCTGAAAAGTAAGTGATCCAGGCCGGGTGGGAGCCATTGTGATTAACCCCATGTGCTGAGAGAGGCCTGCAGTATCCATGGCAACCTCATGAGCCCCTTAACCACCATCGGGAACTGAAGGGTTAATGATGCATTGCTGCCCCCTTTTTATTAATAGGAAAACATTTTCACTGTCAGAGGTGACTAGAGTAATTTACTCTTATTAGATATAATCCCTTTTACTTTCTATTATTAGATATAACCCCTTTTACTTTCTTTTAACCATTTTGTTGCCTGGGTTACTAAAGGGTTAACAGGTGAGCAGCCTGTGCTGTGCCAGTGAGTCCTTAACCCTGTGTAATACTACATTAATTCAATGGTTAATAGTTACATATGAGTTTGAGACAACAGGGGAACAGTCCCCTGTACAAATTACTTTACTATTTACCATAAAACTCAGAAATTACATTTTTCCCATTGAAATGCCTGAAGGCGCCAGATACATGGGGCTCCTTGTAACATTGTAGCAGTGTCCTGTCACATCTGCCCTGTGTGTAGGTAGATGGAGCCTTATATTCATTGTAGAGGGAAAAATAGCAACAGCCAATGAGAGACGGTGAGGCGTCATAGCCTGAGTACATCTATCTATCTATCTATCTATCTATCTATCTATCTATCTATCTATCTATCTATCTATCTATCTATCTATCTACATATCCATCTATCTACATATCCATCTATCTATCTCTCTATCTATCTATCTATCTATCTATCTACATATCCATCTATCTACATATCTATCTATCTATCTATCTATCTATCTATCTATCTATCTATCTATCTATCTATCTATCTATCTCTCTATCTATCTACATATCCATCTACATATCTATCTATCTATCTATCTATCTATCTATCTATCTATCTATCTATCTATCTATCTATCTACATATCCATCTATCTACATATCCATCTATCTATCTATCTATCTATCTATCTATCTATCTATCTATCTATCTATCTATCTATCTCTCTATCTATCTACATATCTATCTATCTATCTATCTATCTATCTATCTATCTATCTATCTACATATCCATCTACATATCCATCTATCTATCTATCTATCTATCTATCTATCTATCTATCTATCTATCTATCTATCTATCTATCTATCTATCTATCTATCCATCTATCTACATATCTATCTATCTATCTATCTATCTATCTATCTATCTATCTATCTATCTATCTATCTATCTATCTACATATCTATCTATCTACATATCTATCTATCTACATATCCATCTATCTACATATCCATCTATCTATCTATCTATCTATCTATCTATCTATCTATCTATCTATCTATCTATCTTTCTAAATATCTATCTATCTATCTATCTATCTATCTATCTATCTATCTATCTATCTATCTATCTATCTATCTATCCCTTCCTTTCCTGTTTCGTGCCGCTAGCAGTGGCGTGCAGCAGCCAGTAGTGTCGCTTTGATGGTTCGCCAAGACTGTTCAATTTCTTAGGGTTAGATTTAGGGGTTAGGGTTAGGGTAGATGATACCCTTTACATAGCGCTGTGCGTGCCACTATTTTAATATGTAAAAGTGTATCATCTGCCACTACCCTAACCCTAAATCTAACACTCATCCTAAGAACAAAGTCTCGGGTAGCAACCATCGCGCCACGACTGGCTGCTGCACATCAATGCTGGGGGGCACAAAACAGGAAAGGCCTTTGTGTATGTGTATATATATATATATATATATATATATATATATATATATATATATATATATATATATATATATATAAAATTTCTGGTTCCTATTTTTTTCCAAAGTATATTGTGTCTATATATTCAGATACAAATACAGTTATATTATGAAACTTTGATGCCTGATAAGTTTGTTTGCCCCCATAATATTATGAACAATATGTATATATATCGTGTGTCTGTGCTCTGGGGAAAGCTCGGTGTACATTTAATTTCAAGCACAAACACAGGACCCTCCATTCCTTTGCAATTTGTTAAAACTGTTTTTGATTTGTACTTAACCCCTGTATGGCGCTACAGAATATGTTGTGGTATTACTCATAAACTAATCATGATAATAATAATAATAATATTCTCTCTATTTATTAATATTTATACAGCTCTGTATAGTTCCTGAACAAGTTATTCCAGTTTTTCCAAGTGTGATATAATCTATATAACTGCCCTCAACATTTGCTCACTTAATAACTTATAACTGAGTTAATTAAACTACATAATTATCTCTTTAAGCAGCAACTTAAATCTCAAAAAGTTGCTCTCCAGTTAAAAGTTAAATTCCCAAAATCTTTAATTTCCTGAAAGACCGCGAGTTATTCATAAATAAGTTCATTGATAAAGATATTAACATTTGAGCTTTAAAACTCAGCTCATCAATAATGCTAAGAGGGTTAGAAAAGCGTATATAATTCCGTGATTATATTATAGTTATGTTTAGTAGACATGTCTAGTGATTTAGGAGACTTTACCCTCACAGACATCATACCCCACGTGGTGACTTAGTGAATCTCCCCCATATATATTTCTTCCCTCAGGAAAAAGTGGAAGTGAAAGTCTGCCAGTAAAAGAGCAGCGCTGTAATGTTACATTGTGGCTCACTGCGCGCTTGTAAATAAGTGTTAAGTTTGCAGCGCCATCACACTTCGCAATTATTGCTGTTAACATTTAATTATTAAACTTTGTGTGCATTTTATATGTGACATTTGCATTAAGGGGACACTGATGTCAACATTTCAGTCATATATTTTTCAAAGTGCATGAATTAACCAATAAAATATTTTTTTCATGAAAATTGATGATCTATAGTTCAGAAAACTTAAATTAAAGTGATAGAAGTGGATTTGCTTTCTGTTCCCTTGTCCTGATCGTCAAAAATTTTTTTTGGGAGTGGGAATTTTGGGAGTAAGTACAATAGCATTGCTCTGTTTCATTTCTTATAATGTACAAGTGGCTAAGCAAGCACAGCTAATTGGTTTTAGGATCACCCAGCAACACTTCTTTATGTCATCACATTTGGATCTTGGAAATGGGATCAATTTACAAGCATTGGTTTACATTTTTACTTAAATATTGTCATATTCCTGGGTTCGCTACAGTGTAAAACCATTAATTCTGCACCACTGGAATCAGTGGCAGAGCTTGTGAATGAAGGGCCCCTGTGCAAAACTATTTGGGGCCCCCCTTCCAGCTCCTCTGTACTAGGTTAAATGTTAAAGGTGATTAACTTACCCCTAGATCCACCATCTCCTCTAATAAATTAAGAGACCCCCTTTACCCCAGACAGCTGCAGGTAGCAGAATATCCCTACCCAACTGTGGTCCCCAGTGCTTTGCACCTGCTGCACCTGCAGTAGCTCTGCCACTGCTTTAAATTCAACTATATCAAAATATGAGTGTGCGTAACAATTACAAAAATGGATTCCAGACCTTGATTTCCTTTTAACAAATAGATTTTGATTTTCCAAAGTTTGTAAAAAGTAATAGACTACCCTTATTATTGTATAAAGAGTGCATTATTACGGTACTTAATAATTATGCCAGGCAGATAACATTTTAGCAATAATAGCGAGTCTGTGATGTCATATTTCAAAAACACTTGGTATTTGGTATATGTGCAAGAAGCGCAGTCATGTCTATCTATTCACGCTGAATTATTAAATAAATCCCCCCTTAGCATTTCTTCAAGAACAAAGAACTAAAACCGTCCTGCAGCTTCTCTAAGACAGTTATGTGCAGGATTTGGACCCTTATATGGATCTGAATATTGGATAGTACAAGTACATATTTCAACAGCAAGTGTTGTAGTTTTTTTTTTTTTATTTCAGTTATTTTCCTTATAATCATCTATTTGGTTTTCTCTTGAATTTTTAAAGATGGAAAAATGTCCGACATGATTTTTCTGGCTTTACATCATGAAAACCTGCAATTTCAATAAGGGCATGTAGACATTTTATATCTACCAAACAGTAGATTCATTTTAAAGTTTCATATATTTATTTATTTAATTCATGGGCATATGCTTTTGGGAAGCTTTTGTTTATGTTTAAAAATGGTTATAGATTGCAAAAGCGAAGCCTTTGTGGGTACATGTGCATGTCTCTGCCAAGGTTGCCAAAATGCAGTGTAATAACTGTATTTCTCAGAATTCTGAGCAGGAAAAAAGTTGTTTATCTTTTTTTAGATGTTCAAACATGAACAGAAATGTACTATTTATTTACTATATATATATATATATATATATATACAAATATTATAAATACTGATACTTATAGGAATAATAACAAACACTAACAGAAGCTGGACATTGATCTCACTACCAGTTTTTGGGGTCAAGCATTAGTTTATTTTTCCTGATTTAAGATTTAATTAAACTTTGTTTTTTGTTTTTTTGCTTTCCTTTGTTTGCAAATCCTTTAAGATTGGATTGAATGTTACCAGATACATAAGCTACCTGTATATTTAGATACTTTATTTTATTAAGAAGTGCTTCTAATCTCTTCAGTCTAAAATCTTACAAATAGTTCCTAACTGTTTTCACCCCTCTGCAGCTCATGAAGACAGTGTACTTGTAAGTAGAGGAGTTGCACTGTCTCATAGTAAACAGTCAGTGGCGACATACTGCAAGATGCTGCTTCAGGGAGGTCACTGACTGGCTAACTTGAAACACTGCACTTCACAGTCTGTGTATTCATTAGCTGACAGAGCAACAGAAGGCAGATCCAAACAGACACAAGTTGTATGATTTTAGGAAGCAAAAAAAAAACACAGAGCTTATAATCACTTCTTAATAAAATAAAGTACATAAAATTAAATAGATAAAGAGGGAAACCAAGCCAACATGCATTTGAAACAGTATAGTTTAATACTTAAGAAATTTAGAAAAATTAATGAAAATGCGCACAAGGAAACTGGTTACTCATCCTCTTTCCTTGAAGTGTTAGACAATTCATAATGGTAGGAAACTTTGGAGAAGTGTCATAGACTCTTTTATATATTGGCTAAGCAAACACAGGTAACTGATCATCATTAAAGCTATCTGGAAGTCTCCTGGATTATGAAGCATCTGACAGAGGAGAATCAGTAGTGTATGAAAACATTTTTTGCTTGAGAAAATCCCAAAATAAACATTAATAAACTTGCCCTAAAGTTTGCAAAATGTCTTCAGTTTTCAGGCAGTTGATTTTGAGAAGGATGCAAATCCAAGCTAAATTAGCATAACATGCATAATTAGTTGTGGTCAATCAGAGGAATACAACAATGTATCTGTATCCCTCTCACAAAGCTGAGTTATACTGACAACTGATTGGCTAGGACACAACCCTGCACAGCTCATTGGCTAGGACGCTCTGCGTACATAGGTGCCTTGGGGTGGAGCTCATACAAGAAGTTTCACATGTACTTTGAGTTACAGATATACAAAATTCCTCAATAAAATGGTTTGATATGAGACGCCCAATCAGACAGACGCACACAGGAAATCCCACAACAGACGCACACAGGAAATCCCACAACAGACGCACACAGGAAATCCCACAACCTAACGTATATATTTAATTTTACTTGTCATACCTCTAGATTATTCATTTGCATGCGCCATGTTGTATTGGTTGTCCATAGCGCTTGGTACTATTTTCTCTATTATTATTATTAATATTATTATTATTATTATTATTATTACTCTAATCACTCTCTTTTCCCGGTCAGTGTCGTCGGACAGTCTGTGCAGCACAAACTCAGAGTATAAACCTCCTGAGGACTCAGAGGAACAGGAGCCATTGCTGGAAAATGAGCGAAGGAATCCGTATTATGTCCGTAAACCCGTGGACCACTTTAATCGGACGTATATTATATTCTTCATACTGGGGGTGGGATCCTCTCTGCCCTGGAACTTTATTTGCACTGCAAAGCACTATTGGATTTACAAGCTCCGGAACTGCTCGGACGCCCCCCTGGTGGAGCCCACCGATGCCTCTGATCTGAGCGTGAGTATACCCCGTCACCACCACGTCTGGCCCATGGATATGTATCAGTCAGGGGTTATAACTGCCCTCAGTATGCCAGTGTGCAACTCCTGTGTGCTAATGTGAGACTCTGTATGGTAATGTGCGGCTCAGTGTGAGACTGTGCGGCTCAGTATGCTAATGTGCAGCTCCTGTATGCTAATGTGAGGCTCTGTATGGTAATGTGCGGCTCAGTATGATACTGTGCAGCTCAGTGTGATACTGTGCAGTTCCTGCATGCTAATGTGCAGCTCAGTATGAGAATGTGCAGCTCAGTATGCTAATGTGTGCCTCATTATGCTATTGTGCGGCTCATTATGCTAATATGCGCCTTAGTATGCCAATGTGCAGTTCCTGTATGCTAATGTGCAGCTCGGTGTGCTAATGTGCGTGGCTGAGGCTCCATTAGAAGGTGCAAATAAAGTCCCCTATCAGGACAGTCTTCTGAGCAGATCCTATCACGCTGTCTGGAAACTACATCAGGGGGGGGGAGAGAAAGTCTGACATGAAGTTGAAATGTTGGCTTTTATTTTCTTTCTGCTTAAAAAGTTCATCTCAAATTCATGATTAACAACCGTTCATTTACAGATTTACAGGGATGTAGCCAATCTATGTAGCCAGTCTGTGCCCCTGGCAAACAAGTAAGAGGGTATCAGCCAATCTGTGCCCCTGGCTAACAAGTAAGAGGGTATAAGGCAATATATGCCCCTGGCAAAGAAGTACGAGGGTATAAGGCAATATATGCCCCTGGCAAAGAAGTACAATGGTATAAGCCAATATATGCCCCTGGCAAAGAAGTACGAGGGTATAAGCCAATATATGCCCCTGGAAAACAAGTACGAGGGTATAAGCCAATATATGCCCCTGGCAAACAAGTACAATGGTATAAGCCAATATATGACCCTGGCAAACAAGTACAATGGTATAAGCCAATATATGCCCCTGGCAAAGAAGCACAATGGTATAAGCCAATATATGCCCCTGACAAAGAAGTACTAGGGTACAATACTATATATGCTCCTAGCAAACAAGTATGAGGGTATTAGCCAATATATGCCCCTGACAAAGAAGTACTAGGGTACAATACTATATATGCTCCTAGCAAACAAGTATGAGGGTATTAGCCAATATATGCCCCTGTGAAAGAAGTTCAAGGGTATAAACCAATATATGCCCCTGGCAAATAAGTACGAGAGTATAAGACTATATATGCTCCTGGCAAACAAGTACGAGAGTATAAGACTATATATGCTCCTGGCAAATAAGTACGAGAGTATAAGACTATATATGCTCCTGGCAAACAAGTATGAGGGTATAAGCCAATATATGCCCCTGGCAAACAAGTATGAGGGTATAAGCCAATATATGCCCCTGGCAAACAAGTACAAGGGTATAAGCCAATATATGCTCCTGGCAAATAAGTACGAGGGTATAAGCCAATATATGCCCCTTACAAACAAGAAGGCATCAGTCAATGTATGACCACGGCAAAAAAGAAAGAAGGTAGAAATCTATCTATGTCTCAAGATATTAAATCAAATTCAGCACATATAAATATTTCCATTGTATATGTATATGGGCCTCATTCAATTGCTATATGGCCAATTGAATAGGGCTCTATATAAGCACGTAGCATGTTTTTTACAGAAGTTTTTAGTTAAAGACCTTGCTTTTGGATAGAACTTCACTAACTAAAAACTTCTGTAAAAAAACATGCTATGTGCTTATATAGAGTCCTGTTCAATTGGCCATATAGCAATTGAATGAGGCCCATAATATCTAAACATTATGCTGGCAGACAAAAAAGTAAATAAGTAATGTGGAAGTTTCCTTAAAAATCAGTTTCTGACCCTTTTTTCATTTGTCTAGGAAAAAGGAAAAAAAACTTTTGTAAGGTTATGAGAAAAACTATAGGCAAAAGGTGTCCGATTTCTGTAGTTAGGGGAAAATTTCACATATTTGGTAAGTATGTAACAAGCTAACAGCACTAGCAACAGTGTAAGCCAGGAACATATGAGTATATTTAGAGAAAACATAATGTAGCTGACTGTGTCATGGGCTAATCTGGTTGTAGTTGGGCGATTAGGGGGTTCCTACTGGGCCTTACTGTCCTAGGTAGTTGTGTTGTCACGTGGCAATTTAGTGTGCTGGGCTTTCAATGGAATTAAAGAGAAATCTTATATGATCCACAGTTCCTGCTAGGTGTCTAATCTTGTTAGGATCACAAGCAAAAACCATTAAAGCAAAACTGAATATACCAGTTAAACATTAAAGGCTGTTTTAGTTTATTTTGAACTTTGTGAAAATATTTACTTATTATGAAGTCATTAAGAGCATAAGAATAAATCTGATACTTAAGTGATACTTCAAACTTTTTTCAGGGGCTAGGCTGATTCTAACATAACCAAGTAGCAGCCAATCTATGCCCCTGGCACGCAAGTATGAGGTTATCAGACATTCTCTGCCCCTGGCACTCAAGTATGAGGGTATCAGCCAATCTATGCCCCTGGCACGCAAGTATGAGGGTATCAGCCAATCTATGCCCCTGGCACGCAAGTATGAGGGTATCAGCCAATCTATGCCCCTAGCACGCAAGTATGAGGGTATCAGCCAATCTATGCCCCTGGCACGCAAGTATGAGGGTATCATTCAATCTATGCCCCTAGCACGCAAGTATGAGGGTATCAGCCAATCTATGCCCCTGAAACACAAGTATGAGGGTATCAGCCAATCCATGGGCCTGGCAAACAAGTAAAAGGGTATCAGCCAATCTATTTCCCTGGCACACAAGTATGAGGGTATCAGCCAATCTATGCCCCTGGCAAACAAGTATGAGGTTATCAGCCAATCTATGGGTCTGGCAAACAAGTAAAAAAGTTCCAGACAATATATGCTTCTGGAAAACAAGTAAAAGGGTTCAAGCCAATCTATTTCCCTGGCAAGCAAGTAAGAGGGTAACAACCAATCTATTTCCCTGGCAAACAAGTAAGAGGGTAACAACCAATCTATTTCCCTGGCAAACAAGTAAGAGGATAACAACCAATCTATTTCCCTGGAAAACAAGTAAGAGGGTAACAACCAATCTATTTCCCTGGCAAACAAGTAAGAGGGTAACAACCAATCTATTTCCCTGGCAAACAAGTAAGAGGATAACAACCAATCTATTTCCCTGGCAAACAAGTAAGAGGGTAACAACCAATCTATTTCCCTGGCAAACAAGTAAGAGGGTAACAACCAATCTATTTCCCTGGCAAACAAGTAAGAGGATAACAACCAATCTATTTCCCTGGAAAACAAGTAAGAGGGTAACAACCAATCTATTTCCCTGGCAAACAAGTAAGAGGATAACAACCAATCTATTTCCCTGGAAAACAAGTAAGAGGGTAATAACCAATCTATTTCCATGGCAAACAAGTAAGAGGGTAACAACCAATCTATTTCCCTGGCAAACAAGTAAGAGGGTAACAGCCAATCTATTTCCCTGGCAAACAAGTAAGAGGGTAATAACCAATCTATTTCCATGGCAAACAAGTAAGAGGGTAACAACCAATCTATTTCCCTGGGAAACAAGTAAAAGGGTAACAACCAATCTATTTCCCTGGCAAACAAGTAAGAGGGTAACAACCAATCTATTTCCCTGGCAAACAAGTAAGAGGGTAACAACCAATCTATTTCCCTGGCAAACAAGTAAGAGGGTAACAACCAATCTATGCCCCTGCCAAACAAGTAAGAGGGTAACAACCAATCTATTTCCCTGGGAAACAAGTAAGAGGGTAACAACCAATCTATGCCCCTGGCAAACAAGTAAGAGGGTAACAACCAATATATGCCCCTGGCAAACAAGTAAGAGGGTAACAACCAATCTATTTCCCTGGGAAACAAGTAAGAGGGTAACAACCAATCTATGCCCCTGGCAAACAAGTAAGAGGGTAACAACCAATATATGCCCCTGGCAAACAAGTAAAAGGGTAACAACCAATCTTTTTCCCTGGCAAACAAGTAAGAGGGTCACAGCCCAGGGTCAGTATATTACTACATTTCTAAGTAACCATGACCTTGATCTGTCCATACCAGAAGTTGTATTTACCTCCTTCCCTGCATTGGCCGCTACAGACAAACAGAGCAAGTTTTTTTCTATTTTTGTGTTTTTATTGTAAAGTTCAGATACTTTAAAATGTATTTTTTTGTTAAAGTTTTATAAATGTATTACTATATGATAGTTAAAAGGCCACTGTAGCCATCATATGTGGTCCGTGCCAATAGAAAGATGGTGAAACAATGTGGAAAAAGTGTTTTTCTTTTTAAACGTGATGCAGAATTCATGAAGTTATGAGCAATATCAGTCAGGGGCTTTCATCTTTGCCCTGAATCATTAATGAGCTTTGTACTACATGATGGTAATGAACATTAATTAGAATCAGCTACACCGTGTCTGAGACAACGTAAATGTCTTATGTAGCTACTTAACTGTGTTTTAGCTTAAAGAATAAGAAGTATCAGTAAAGCAAAGCAAGATAAGGTGCAGACTGTGCTGCTAGGGCTGCAGGTTCAAGTCCCTTCAAAGCACTTATTTTTTATTATCAGTAAAATTGTATTTATTTAGGTTAGATAATAAAGCAATGGTAAATATAAGGCAACTATGGGTTTTTGTAGTGCTTTTAAAATCATTTGAACTAAATATGTATATCCCAAGTGTTCCACTTTTTTTAACATATATATTATAAATATATACAGAGAAAGAGAGAGAATTTGTAAATGATACATCCAGATTTAGATGTATTCATTATTACCATAATTATTGTGAAGCATTTTATTATCATATTATTATCAAATTATTGGTCCAGTGGCTAAAGGTGGTTCCCAAGAGCTTTCCCCTTTCTAAGTCTCATAGTTTCAGATCTCATGATTCCACTATATATATATATATATATATATATATATATATATATATATATATATATATGTAAATAAATGCATTACCTAAACAAATTATAAAGTGGAAGTCATGAGACTCGAACCTATGACTTAAAAACGGAAAAAGTCTTTGACAGCATCTTTGACCACTAGACCAACATCCTACAATCTGAAGATGGTACAAAAAAATATATATATAAACACACTAACATGATAATGTCTAAGTTAATTCTTGATCTGTTTCCAAAATATTATCACCATTCCTACATTTTCAAGCCTCTGCCCAATGGTGACTTCAGTGCCCCTTTTAATAAAAAAAGTAGACGTATCTCTTTAAAAAAAAAAAAAAAATCTGTAACCCTAACCCTCACACTAACCCTCACCGTAACCTTAAAAGTTTACATAACCCTAACTCTATGGTATCGGCACTGAAAAACGGTAGCGCCATCTAGCGGTTGGTAGGCGGCACTGCTTCTGCCAATGTTGGTGAATTTTTGGCGAATTTCAAGAGGGACACAGAATGTTCCTGGGTGTTACTAACGATTTAATATCCCTATATCTGTTTATTTTATGTACTTTATTTTATTAAGAAGTGCTAATATGCCCTGTTTTTACTCCCTAAATTCAAACAAATAGTTTCTTTATGGGTCCGTCCTCTGCAGCTCATAAAGACGCAGACTTTTATTACTGGCTGTGTCTCATTCTAACCAATCAGTGTCCATGTGTCGGCAGTATGTTGCTAAGACTTTACCCCTGAATGGTTAATATGAAGCCAGTACTGCATAGTCTGAGTATTCATGAGCTGCAGAGGGCAGACCCATACAGGGACTACTTGTTTGATTATAGGCAGTAAAAACAGAGCTTATAAGCCTTCTTAATCAAATAAAGTACATAAAAGTAAATAGATACACTGGGATATTATATACCTAATAACACCCAGGAACCTTCCATATCCCTTTAAATCAGATTGTTCATGATCATCTATAATGGACAGCACTGACTCATGAGGGGGAGGCTGGGGCAGCTCTTGAATTCCTTACATGACTCATTCATTAAACCCTCACACAAATACCATATATCCTGCTCTGCAACTTCCCATGTGACCTACAAAACAACTTCCTTAGCGATGATTTACCAAGGAGAGCAGAAATCTTACAGACTTTGTGTGTCTGTGTCAGCGAAGGAGAAGTGTAACTGGCCACAGAAATATCCAAACACCTCCTTATAACCTCCTAATACTTATTTGTTTTAAAGGGCCACTGCAGTCCAGAACTGAAGGAAATGAACATTAACAGGATATGGAAGTGTCTTGGATGTTACTGGGTATATAATATCCTCCGCATCTATTTACTTTTATGTACTTTATTTTATTAAGAAGCTCTGTTTTACTGCCTAAAGCTATATCGTAAACCAGGCCATTAATCAAGTAAAGAATTAGGTGTTGTTAACCAGACCGGTCTGATGGGATGATTTCTTGAGCTGAGTGACAGTCAAAATATAGTAAAACTTTTCTTTTTATTCCTAATAACTTCCAATTGCAAATATTCTTAATTTATTGGTTCTTTACTATCTTCTGTAGTGACCCTTTAAAACAATATAGGAAATGTTGGATTTTAAACACTGACAATGTCCCTTTAAAATAAGCTTAGAGCACAAAAGGTGAGCATCCTCCGTCATCCAATGGCATCAGTACACCTCTTATCGGTTCACCATTGAGGCAGATGATTCCTATTGGACGCAGTCTGGCATGACAAGCTCCTCTCCTGTTTTCACACACAATGGGCAGATAAGCAGCCTATTGCTGGTATCAGGAATGTAACACATTCATTGCTGGATAAATCCTCTACCCTCATAGTATTAAAGGGATGTGTTAAAATATTTGTTAAATTCTGATTACAGTCAATTTTAATTCATAAGTATTTTCGATATTTTTTTGGGTGGTGACACATTCCAGGTTAATTATTTATATATATATATATATATATATATATATATATATATATATATATATAATGTATTAGTACATTTTTTATTTTATTTTGTGTATAGGTGATAACAAGTAGTTAATCAATTGAATTCTACTAAAATAAATTAAAAAGCCCCCCTGATCCACCTTTTATCCCTAATGATTGGCAATTACTCCCTGTGGGTGTGCATGCATTGTTTTCAGTCTAATAGTTAAAGCTCATGTGCAGATCACAATGAACGATTAAACTCAAAGAGAAAATGTCCTATTTATTAAAGAAATGAAAAATACCGTATATTGGTTGTAATTAAAATCTCTAAATTGAAGTGCCACTGAAGTCCATAAAGTAGTTTATTTAATAATTCACTTTATAATGTATTGAATTAATATATTATTTAATTAAAGGGTTAATGCTGCCTGCTCATAATTTTGGCTTTCTTTTTTCCGCTATGGGGGCAGCCATTTTATTATGTACAGTGATTCTTTCTTGCTAACGTTGCGGTTGCAAATCAGTATGCAACACAGGCATGCACAAACATTGTCCTGTGTATGTCAAATTCCCATTTGATGCCACTGTTAGTCGTACACAACCAAATAAAAAACATGAAAATGTGCATGTACGAGCTTGTGTTGCATTTGCAGCATTAGCAAAGTTTTACTATCAAGAGGGCTTTTAATAGTAAAATGGCTGCCTCCATAGTGGAAAAAAGATGGTGAGAAAGTAGTGTTATCTCTTTATTTAAATAATATACATGTTTTTTCCCCCTATCATATTGAGCCCATGGCCTGTAGGGTACACTTCCATTGAATACATAGTCACGTAGAGACAGACTTATTTTTGCTGGGCAGAGTCAATTTAACCTTGAATGGCGCGTGTTATATCACAGACTTTAATTTTTTTAATCTGGTTTCCTAATGAAATTGCCAATCAGAACGCTCTATTAGAGCAACACAGAAGCCTCTGTACTTTCCACAAGAGCGCTCTTATACTCCATGGCCAGAACAAAGAGGCATTCTGCCTGGCACGGCTCACGGTGGTCAAGCCATGCCGATAATACACAATTCCACATTGTGACGGAGAAGGTCTCAGCTGGACGGGGTACTGCCAGTTAGACGCCATTAGTGCCAAGCCTACCTTACTACACTTTACCAGCTGGAGCAGAGCTTGGTAGCCTTTCATTAGATCTGATCCACAAAGAAGGCATGGACTACATGGAAACCCACCAGTACAGTGCACCTCTTCATCTAAGGCTAGGCAAGTTAAGTCCTGGAGAGCCACACAGGCCAGGACTTGAAGATTTCCCTGATGCATATAGGCGAGACTGTCACGTCTTCAGTTATATACAGAAAGGAAATAATAAAATTCCAGGCCTGTGTGTGGCTCCCCAGGACCGAATTTGCCTACCCCTACCTTAGTCCAATGAAGACCATTATCTAGACAGGCTGTTTTTTATCTATTCGGATCATTCTCAAAGCCCTTTATACCAGCTTACCAGACATACCCACTCCCACTCCCACTATACGTGGATCCATGTAACCTAGCTTGAGGCTGAAAAGATAATGTTTGAAAGTACGTTTTTTTTTTACATTTCATTAAGTTTTATTTTGTTTTAGATAATGAAAATAAAATATAGTTTACTTGGCCTATATAACAAATAAATATGAATTAATCAAAATATGAATAAATGTAAAAATATAATAATAAAAAAACAAGTAAGAAATAAATAATGATTAATAAATAAAAGAATAGACACAAATATATAATATTTCCAAATTTACAACAACAATAGCAATATTTGGCACAATAAAAAAATGCAATGTATATTTATGTACAGTGCCTTGCAAAAGTATTCACCCCCCTTGGCATTTTTCGTGTTTTGTTGCCTCACAACCTGGAATTATCATGGATTGTTTGAGGATTTGCATCATTTATTTACAGAACATGCCCACAACTTGGAAGATGTTTTTTTTTTTTGATTGTGAAGCAAACAACAAATAGGACAACATAACAAAAAAGTCAATGTGCATAACTATTCACCCCCCTAAAGCCAATACTTTGCAAAGCCACCTTTTGCAGCAATCACAGCTCCAAGTCACTTTGGATAAGTCTCTATGAGCCACATCTTACCACTGGGATTTTTGCCCATTCCTCCTTGCAAAACTGCTCCAGCTCCTTCAAGTTGGATGGTTTGCTTTTGTGAACAGCAATCTTTAAGTCTGACCACAGATTTTCTATTGGATTGAGGTCTGGGCTGTGACTCGGCCATTCCAACACATTTACATGTTTCCCCTTAAACCCCCCAAGTGTTGCTTTAGCAGTGTGTTTGGGGTCATTGTCCTGCTGGAAGGTGAACCTCCGTCCTAGCCTCAAATCACACAGAGTGGTACAGGTTTTGCTCAAGAATATCCCTGTATTTAGCACCATCCATCTTTCCCTCAACTCTGACCAGTTTCCCAGTCCCGGGATGGTGCTCTTTGGTTGATGTGATGTGTTGGGTTTGCGCCAGACATAGCGTTTTCTTTGATGGCCGAATAGTTCTATTTTAGTCTCATCAGACCAGAGCACCTTCCTCCATACATTTTGGGAGTCTCCCACATGCCTTTTCGCAAACTAAAAATGTACCATTTTGTTTTTTGCTGAAAGTAATGGTTTTCTTCTGGCCACTCTGCCATAAAGCCCAACTCTATGGAGCGTGCGGCTTATTGTCGTCCTATGTACAGATACTCCAGTCTCTGCTGTGGAACTCTGCAGCTCCTCCAGGGTTACCTTAGGTCTCTGTGCTGCCTCTCTGATTAATTCCCTCCTTGCACGGTCCGTGACTTTTGGTGGGCGGCCTTCTCTTGGCAGGTTTGCTGTTGTGCCATGTTCTTTCCATTTGGTTATGATAGATTTGATGGTGCTCCTGGGGATCATCAAAGATTTGGATATTTTTTTATAACCTAACTCTGACCTGTAATTCTCAACAACATTGTCCCTTACCTGTTTAGAGAGTTCCTTGGTCTTCATGGCAGTGTTTGGTTAGTGGTGCCTCTTGCTTAGGTGTTGCAGCCTCTACAGCCTTTCAAAAAAGGTGTATATATGTAATGACAGATCATGTGACACTTAGATTGCAAACAGGTGGACATCATTTCACTAATTATGTGACTTCTGAAGGTAATTGGTTGCACCAGAGTTTTTTATGGGCTTCATAACAAAGGGGGTGAATACATACGCACACGCTAATATTCTGTTTTCTATTTCTAAAAAAAAAATGTATGTATATATTTTTCTCATTTCACTTCCCCATCTTAGACTATTGTGTTCTGATCCATCACATAAAATTCAGATTAACAAAACATTGAACTTAAGACTGTAATGTAACAAAATAGGTAAAAAGTCAAGGGGGGGGGGGGGGGGGTGAATACTCTTGCAAGGCACTGTATATATATATATATATATAAATATATATATATATATATATATATATATATATATATATATATATATATATATATAGATGTTATATGCTATAACAAAATAATACAAATAATTCTAAATTCTTTTTTTACTTACTGAATTGGAATTTTATTGATATTTAATGGCTAGTTGGCACAACCCACTCTTGTTTTTAGGATATTACACTGTTTTTTATTTACCAGTAGAGTGCCTGCTAAGTAGCCACTTGATTTTGCAAGATCTTACTAAATAACTCTGAGGAATACCCAGAGACTCAGGAGCCGAGGGGTCAGAAACTTCAGTGGCCATGGCTGGATTACCCATTAGGCCAACTAGGCAGCCACCTAGGGGCACTATCTGTGAGGGGCACCAATTTTTTTTTTTTAAATGGTTCCTGGCTTAAAACAAATGAAATGCTGTAAATCATAGACTGGCTACTATGGGGTAACCACCTGGAACAAGAGAGTTACAACAGGAAAAGGAACTTAAATGCATAAATGGGTCTGTGTATACCCTGCTTACTCAGTCGCAGGAGATCTTCCACTTCACTGCCTAGGGGCTCTTAAAAGGTAGATCGGGCCCTGCCAATGGCCCAGATTTAGACCGTCCTCTAGGGTTCAATACTCCAAGACAGGGTAGAGCAACTGACTATTAGCCTGTAGCTCCAGCAAGATCAGAAACCAGGAACAAGTGGCACCAGAGCTCTCTCTCTAAACTTATGGCCTTAAGAACGGAGACCAAACCAATATCTTGGACAACAACCGGGGTAGACACTTTATTACCACAGCATGGAAACTATCAATGAAATGCAAGAGAATACATTACAGGCAACTTAGCAGAAGAGCTTATCAAACATAGTTAAATAGCATCTGCCAGTCCCATAGAGATAACACTCCATTCCTTTTGTTATCTCTTACACCAGGTAAACACATAAACATAACAGATTATCTATTACATATAAGTGGTCCATGAGAAAGTAATATTATCTAGTATGATAATTTATAGTAATATATACCAATGATTGACAAGTGGGGAAGGAGGGCCTCAGGTTTGTCACAGTAACTAGATTACTTTTTGCTATTTTACTCACTGGTTTCCCATATATTTCCCATTGTAATTTCTCCTTCTACAAATCTTCTTTTACAGGATTACTTTGAGAGTTACTTCTCCATCGCCTCTTCGGTCCCCTCCGTCCCATGCCTTATACTGAATTTCTTCCTCGTCAACAGGTAATTTTTGCAATTTCACACATTTAATAAGTTGTCTCTTATTAGGTCTTTAGCATTTCTTACTAACGATATTTGCACAGAAATTTAATGCAGGTAAAGGTCAAATTTACATGCACAGTAATAAAGTGCTACTCTGAGACTAAGGTAAAGATTTCAGTTTAAATTAAATTAAAATAACACACGAGTTTGATGCCCTATTGTGGGATTTATGATCCTGATGACATTTTGGTGCATGGATTACATTACATTTTCTTCTAGTTCTTATCTTTTTCAACCTCTTATTAAAGTCACATTGCTTCTGCTTCTTGGAAGTAAAATGTTATAGTATTTGTATTGTCTGGACGTCTAATTACTGCCCTAGGCTGATGGGCACTTTTATGCCATGGTTTTCCATCCAGTTGAGCTGTCTCATGAAATGTAAATTCGATTTAAATTTGTTTGAGAGAATACCTCTCATTTCATATGCTGTTTTGTTGTTTGTTGTTCCTTTGCATGCCACATTTTTATTTGTCAAAAAAATTGCTCATTCTGTGAGAAAAAAAAATAAAAAAAAAAAAATATATATATATATATATATATATCATATATATAATTGTCAGTTCAAGAACATTGGTCACGTTTGCGGCGTTGTCACGTTTGCGGCCCTCGCTGAAGCGAGGCGAGCAGTTGACCCCTCAGGACTCTGCCTTCATCCTGAGTTTGGTTACAGCCCTATGGTTCCTTAGATGCAAAACTATTTACGACACCAATTTACTTACTCTGGTCTGCACCCCCACACACTTGCACGACTGGCTGATCAGAACATTATTTGTTAATCCTGGAATTTTTTGCTGTATTTGTGAATCTATAATCAGTATTGACTCTGACTCGACAGAGAGGTCCGCTCTCAAAAGCTCGTCATGAAACCTATAAATATGTTTGTCCAATAAAAAAGGTATCACTATATACTGCAATACTCTGATTACTCATCTGGATTACTGGACATTCACGGCTACCTCACTCTTCATATATATATGTATGTATGTATATATGAATGTATGTGTATGTATGTATGTGTATATATACAGTCAGGTCCATAAATATTGGGACATGGACACAATTCTAACCTTTTTGGCTCTATACACCACCACAATGGATTTGAAATGAAACTAACAAGATGTGCTTTAACTGCAGACTTTAATCCAAATCAGGTGAACGGTGTAGGAATTACAACAGTTTGTATATGTGCCTCCCACTTTTTTAGGGACCAAAAGTAATGGGACAATTGGCTGCTCAGCTGTTCCATGGCCAGGTGTGTGTTATTCCCTCATTATCCCATTTACAAAGAGCAGATACAAGCTCCAGTGTTCATTTCAAGTGTGCTATTTGCATTTGTTGCTGTTAACTCTCAATATGAGATCCAAAGAGCTGTCACTATCAGTGAAGCAAGCCATCATTAGGCTGAAAAAACAAAACAAACCCATCAGAGAGATAGCAAAAACATTAGGTGTGGCCAAATCAACTGTTTGGAACATACTTAAAAAGAAAGAACGCACTGGTGAGCTCAGCAACACCAAAAGACCCGGAGGACCACGGAAAACAACTGTGGTGGATGACCAAAGAATTATTTCCCTGGTGAAGAAAACACCCTTCACAACAGTTGGCCAGATCAAGAACACTCTCCAGGAGGTAGGTGTATGTGTGACGAAGTCAACAATCAAGAGAAGACTTCACCAGAGTAAATACAGAGGGTTCACCACAAGATGTAAACCATTGGTGAGCCTCAAAAACAGGAAGGTCAGATTAGAGTTTGCCAAACAACATCTAAAAAAGCCTTCACAGTTCTGGAACAACATCCTATGGACAGATGAGACTAAGATCAACTTGTACCAAAGTGATGGGGAGAGAAGAGTATGGAGACGGAAAGGAACTGCTCATGATCCAAAGCATACCACCTCATCAGTGAAGCATGGTGGTGGTAGTAGTGTCAGGGCGTGGGCATGTATGGCTGCCAATGGAACTGGTTCTCTTGTATTTATTGATGATGTGACTGCTGACAAAAGCAGCAGGATGAATTCAGGCAATATTATCTGCTCATATACAGCCAAATGCTTCAGAACTCATTGGACGCCGCTCGACAGTGCAGATGGACAATGACCCGACGCATACTGCAAAAGCAACCAAAGAGTTTTTTAAGGGAAAGAAGTGGAATATTGTGTAATGGCCAAGTCAATCACCTGATCTGAATCCGATTGAGCATGCATTTCACTTGCTGAAGACAAAACTGAAGGGAAAATGCCCCAAGAACAAGCAGGAACTGAAGACAGTTGCAATAGAGGTCTGGCAGAGCATCACCAGGGATGAAACCCAGCGTCTGGTGATATCTATGCGTTCCAGACTTCAGGCTGTAATTGACTGCAAAGGATTTGCAATCAAGTATTAAAAAGTGAAAGTTTGTTTTATGACTGTTAATCTGTCCCATTACTTTTGGTCTCTTAAAAAGTGGGAGGCCCATATACAAACTGTTGTAATTCCTACACCGTTCACCTGATTTGGATGTAAATACCCTCAAATTAAAGCTGAAAGTCTGCAGTTAAAGCACATCTTGTTTGTTTCATTTCAAATCCATTGTGGTGGTGTATAGAGCCAAAAAGATTAGAATTATGTCGATGTCCCAATATTTATGGACCTGACTATATATATATATATATATATATATATATATATATATATATATACGTATATGTATGTATATGTGTGTGTGTGTGTGTATATATATATATATACATATATATATATATATATATATATACAGTATATATATATATATATATATATATATATATATACAGTATATATATATATATATATATATATATATATATATGAGACAATCTCCCAGTATCCTCTAGGTTTGGGCCCATTTTTCAGGCACTTTGACGGAAGACACAGTACAAGTAGAGATATAACTTTTCCAAGTTTTACCAAAATGTATCCAGTGATACAAAAATAACAAATCAAAACCAATAATAGACCTGGCTCCCAATGAAGCACGGCCTTAACTGATAAACAGTTACCTCACTAACCACCTCTCATTCAGCTAAACCTAGGTGGAGCAAAACAAACAGTCCAATAGTTTGTTAGAATTCACTGCCCTGTACCCTTCAGATTTCCAGTTCTCCACTCTCCTCCAAACGGTCATAAGCTGCAGGCTGCTCTCTCACTCTGTGTGTGTCTCCCACAGGGTCAGACAAAGTGCAAACAATCAGTCCATAAGTAGCCAGTTCCATACTCCAGGAGCAGTCATAAATCAGGGCTGTGCAGGTGCAGCTAATCAACTGAGCAGGAAAGTTAACCCCTGCAGCCCTCATGAGAGAACAGAACTTTACAGAATCTGTAACTCCCATACACAAACTATATGACACGCTTTATATATACATAATATTCTTTTCATCTAAGACAGAATAGGAGAGCTCCTTATATATGGATAGACAAATATAAGGGAGCGAGAGGTAGATAGAGAAGGAGGGAGAATGAAAGAATGGAGAAACAAAGTATGTTTATGACAGAAAGAGGGAGAGAGCAAGAAAGTCAAATAAATTAATGGAGAGAATACAGAAGGGACAAAAAACAGAAAGAGAAGAAATGCTATTTGCGTATTAATGCGTTACGCGCCCCTCTCCTACATGATATATTCAGGTCGCAGCACGTCAGGCACTTGTCTGTTGTGTCCAACTCTCCGTGGCCATGTCGACCACAGCACTCCAGATAAATCTTGTGTCTGGTTGTGCTTATCCATAAGGTTTTCTTGGTAGATACTGGAGTGGGTTGCCAGTTCCTTCTCATGTGGACCACAATTTGTCTGACCTCTCTTCTATACCCTGCCCATCTTGGGTGACCCTACATGGTATAGCTCACAGCTTCACTGAAGCACACACGTCCCTTCACCACGACAAGGTCGCGATGCAGAAGGGGAACTGTTCTTTAGCGATCCCTTTATAATATCACTAAAGTTGTCCTTTAATTATATATTCGCTGTGTCACTTTATATAATAACATACCCAAGACTTTACGCCCATATGTCTCCATATACAGTACTACTAGTACTAGAGTAATTGTATCTACAATAATAAACAGGAATCATTTTATATTTTTTGTATTTTTATGTATTTTAGCCCATTTGAGTTTTCATCAGTTTATCACACACAGACGGCGCTCCGGGCATGCTTACCGGCTTCTGCAAATGAGGAGCCCTGAGTATAACCTTGGTCATGTATAGAAAGCAGATGTGCTGCACCCTCCCAGGGGGACATGCCGCTATAATCTGACTAAATGTGTCTGATCTCACACAGGGAAGCTGGATTTCTGAGCTCATTACAAGTTTGTTTAGTATAATATCCGCCACAAATCAGGTTTGTGGAAGTTTTCTATAGAAGTCGTTTCAAAGAAAGTAATTAGAAAACGCATAGTAATTACAGCACAGTTAAAGGGACACTCATCAAATTTAAATGTATTCCGATACGACAAAGAAGCTTGTACAAGGAATTGTGATTAAGAAAACATGCCTTGGTTTATTAAGCTGAGATATATTTCAATTAATTAGAAATTAAATGTAACGTCATATATTTACTGCCAAATAACTGTTTTTTGTTTTGTACATGTAGCTGTTTATGAGTAGGATGGGCCTTGGGGTAACTTACTTTTAGTTATTTAAATGACCATGTAGTGGTCTTATAAAGGGGCCTCTAATGAATATTTAGGCCGGGCTTGATAAAAAAAAAAAAACGTATTAAATTACTATTTTTCAGTCATGAAGTATTGTGTCTGGAGTGGGGTCACTCAGAAGGCAGTACTAAATACCACAACTGCATTATGATATTGAATGTCAACTATAGTGTGTGTGTGTACATAGCTAGCAGCTCAGGTTACACTGCTCCCTTCTAGTAATACGTGTTTCATAGAGTAGTTTGGGCAGCTCCACTCCAGCCACAATACTTCATTCAGAGGGTGGATGAATGCACAGCAAATATTTAATAAAGTGTTTTTTTTTTTTTTCTTATTAATCCCCACCTAATAACTCTGTAGAGACCCCTTTATAAAATCACTGTAGTTTTGGAAAAACATCACGTACTTGTAACAAACAGCATTTATATTTTTTTATGCACTGATTCTTTATGGTGAGATTCCATTTTCTGTCATAACATTAATCTGTCTACTGGTGTCTCAGCTGTGCGTGTACCTAACTACCTGACGCGCATTTTGCTGATGCTTCTATGGAGGCTCTGTAATACCAGATAGAATATTGTAATTCTGTAGCATTTCGTCTCTGATCATATTATCTCTGGGGGGTAATAGTGGGCAACTATGTGTTGTGTTTGCATTGTTTAGTCATGTCCGACTCTGCGTGACCTCATGGACCTTAACACACTGTGCTGATCCATTTGGTTTTCATGGCAGAGATACTAGAGCGAGTCGCCAGTTCCTTCTCCAGTGGGCCCCAAGATACAGCTCCTGGTATTCCTAGATGCTCTCCCATCCAAGTACTGACAAGGCCCATTCCTGCATGGCTTCAGGGTGGTGTGACTTATTAGAACCCAGGTTGCAGCGGTGAAAGCACCAAATCCTAACCACTGGACCACCAGAGAACCCTAGGGAAACTAGAAGCACCTAAAAGAAGGGCAACCCAGAAATATACTCCCACTAACAACTGTGCCTAAAAGAGGTTACCTTTTACATTATGTTCAGATGAATACAAACCTTATATAGAGGTATGACACTGTCACATCTTACAGTCACTACTCCTCTGAGCTCCCTCAAGCTCATGTTCACTGCTCCAGTGACCTCATCTATCCATCTCCATCTCTGCCGTCCCCTTCTTTGTGTGCCTTCAATCTTTACATATGTAACAGACTGCTCACATGCAGCTTCATTACTGCAACCAATCAGGATGCAGGGTTATGCCCCCTCCCCATTCAAGTCAATGGTCAGATTTTTATCAGAGTGCTTCTATTTCAAGTTTGAAGGGAATAGGTTCTGTTTTGTTCATATGGGGTGAAAATTCAGGTTTCTGCTCTCTTGCCTCTCTGGAATTTGAGCAATGCAGACCAATACCGGGGTGTTAATGCTCCTGTGCTCCGTGCCCTGATCCTACCAAACAAAAATGTAACCCTTACCCCATCTATCTGTGCAGGCATGGAATACTGCGTTCACCTAAACAGGAAAGCTATTGGATAACTGGTCCGTGCAGTGTAACCTGAGTCCAGGGGAAAGCTGTGCCATTAATCATAGCCTTCCCCATAGAGCATATCCATCACTTATTTAAAAATTCAAAAAGTTATTTTCTGCTTGATTTTCAGTGCTCGGTTTGATGAAGTAGAGCAGTATTGATTAATGCCACATACCTTTAGCTTTCTTTGGGAAGTAATACCTGTAATTCAGAAATCTTCCCCTTGTGGCATTTGAGGCAATGGGTGCATCTTGTAAGTAAATTAAGAAGATCCGTCTATTGCAGAGCAAGTGAATCTAACAATAGGAGACCAAGCAAGTGAGATGTTTATCAGTAAATTCTATGTTGCAGCGCTGCATTTATCTTGTATTATTCACCAGGTTCATTTAGCTATTGTGCCTGGCTGGTTTGTGTACCCCATTTACCCTGGCGGAGGCAGATAAGACTGTATGTTGTGTGTATACGTTTCCTCCCAGCACAGACACCTAATTATCTCTGGGTATTGGCAGGCCAGGGGTGCGCTCTCAGACCGGCATCTGCATTCTCCGGTTATTAGCTCCTGTCTCATCACGCTGCTGTCACCAGAGTATAGATCCGGTCTGTTCTTAAAAATAGATATGCATGCCACCCCAAAGGGAGGGAGGCAACAAAAGTGCTCGTGGAGGAGCCGCGGGTCATACTGGGGGCAAAGCCATATGTATGAGCACAACATAATAATTGTATTTATAGACTAAGTGGTAACATAAAGGGTTAATGTGGGTATCTTAAATATTTGTGCCCAAGCAAGAGGAGCTCGTTATTTTAATTATGTGTTAATCAGAAATAAAATTCCTGTTTAATAAGCAATATTCAATATTATAGTCATTTTCAAAGTTTAGTGTTTGTCTCCTCACTGATAAGGTCATTAAGATGAATATGGGGGTTTTAGCTGAGGGGGTTTCTACAACAATCAGATAAGACAAGGGAACATTGTAAGACAAGCATTGATAAGACAAGCATTGAGAGGCTGCCCCTACAGTAAAAGCTCAGTGCCGAATGTAGGCTCTAACGCAGCAAGTCTCCAGCCAATAGAGACCATTGTGTTGGTGGTAACATTATGCCTGAAAACTTATTATCTTCCTGGTAGACAAAGCCACATCCTCCCATTGAACTTATAGTGGGTGGATACCAGCACCAGCTGAGTCTGACCTGTGACAGTACATTTAATATATATACTGTATATACACACACATATTTATATCACATATATAGTTGTGGATCTTGCGAATTTTTGGAACGTTTGCGATATTGGTCACGCATTTGTGGCTCTCGCGAAGCGAGGTGATCTCTTGACTGTGAGGCACCCAGGATGAAGGCGCTCATTGCAGGCCTCGCGATGAGGGCCGCAGGCGCTCATCATCAGCGGCGTAACTCGAAATACCCCAAAAAACAACAAAAACACTCTCACACAGCTCAGGGGGAGAGACCGGAAGCCTGGGAATAAGGTTGCAAGCGAATTTGAGACATATTTGTCATTTTTTGGCAGTTGAAAATCGTCTAAACAAGGAAAAAAATGGTGGCTGTAAAATGAAAAAATTCTGAAACGGGATGAAAATGAGGCTGAGCGACACCAGGCACTCGGGACTTAGAAAATACACAACGGCAAAGCCAGTAACACTTACACGAACGCCAGGCACGCGGGACTTAGAAAATAAAACCAGCGGCAGTCACAGCGCGCCACGCAAACATTCAGCACACACACAGAGGAGAAAGACACAGGGAAGGGACAGGGGGAGATGCTGGGAAGAGACGCATGACATTCCCAAGCACAAAACTTACACGTTAACGAGGCCTGCAATGAGCGGCCCGTACAGTAGGCAAGAGGAAAGGCTTGCAATGAGCGCCGAAGGTTGAAGTATACCGGGGGAGAGGCATTGCCAGCCTTACATTTTTATTCTGTCATCATTGACGGGCAATTTCCTAATATATATATAATTGTGTATATATATATATATATATATATATATATAATTGTGTGTGTGTGTGTATATATATATATATATATATTTTTTTTTTTTAATTGTTGAATATGAATTGTATTATTGATCATACCCTAATTAAAGCATCTAGCTTGGCTTGTTAGGGCACCACGCTAATCCTGTAATAATGCAGTAAAGCCAGTATAAACAACTTTTAATTGTATTCTGAGCAGCACAATTAATGGACCAATGTAATGCCCTAACAAGGTGACTACATGTTTTAATTAGACATTAATCATTAATTAAAATCATATTCAATGATTTAAAAAAACAACATTCAACATTAAATTTACATTAAAAGGACACACTCGGCTGTTTCTGGTCTCAGCCCACTATAAGGTGGTTTTGTGTAGCAGACAGTTCTAAATTTTCAGCCACAAGATAATATCAACACAATTATTAGAGACTTGCAGTGTTAAAGTAGTTTCCATTGGCACAAAGCTGTTGCTGTAGGCAGTCTATGGATGATTGTTTGGCTTGCTACCTAATAAGATTGTTCTTAAAACCTTCCCTCAAACTGCCCTTTGCCTATTGATGACCTTATCAGGGTGGAAGCAATCAGCTGAAGTGAAATTCATATAGAATATTGCTATTATCATGACATATGAATTGTATTAACGGTCAATGTATAATTACAACAACTCGCTCCTCTTGCTAGATCAGCATGGAGGGACAGAAGTGTCCGGTTTTATAAATCGGCCTCTTGGATACATAGCAGTTGTTTTGCGTCATTTAATAACTGCTTATTTTGATTTTACTTTCCTTGCAGGGTGTCCTCCAAGGTCCGAGTGCTTTCTTCTCTAGGTGTCATGCTGATAGTCTTCATTATAATCACTGTGCTGGTCAAAGTGGATACATCGTCCTGGACCAAGGAATTCTTTGCACTGAGCCTGTTGTGCGTGGCCATCCTCAGTGGGGCGTCAAACATCCTGACCGCTAGCGTATTCGGGGTGACCGGGCGATTCCCGATGAAACACTCACAGGCCTTAATATCAGGTAAAGGGACATAATGGAGGTTCCAGATTTGGCAGAATTTAACACTGTAGGTAAGCACAAACACTTTATTAGTAGAATGTTAAACTTACATTGAACTTTGCCATTTTGGGTTGTCAGTCAGCCTTTCTGATCCACTTACAAACTGATTTATACATTTTCCTGCCTAGCCCCTTTGGTATATATCTGACCATGTCATGTCTGTACGTGCTCTGATTTGAAGCTGCAGTGTTTTCTTGTCATTCATGAGGAAGTAAAACTTGTAAGAACCCGAAACCATCTTGACTTTCCTGTTTGGGCACCGCACTAACCCTTTCAGTACCTCGGTACATGGAGCTCGGAAAATAGTGATTTTAATGGCTATAAAGGTGCACGGAAAGATTGTTTTCTCTGTTGCATTAGAGGGCAATTCATAATATGTCACGGTGTGTATTTAAAAAATAAATAAAGGTCTCAGAGCACAAAAACGTGTTCAGAAGTTTACGTTGCAGGTCTATATCAATTTTATACATTATTACCAAACTTGCCCGTCATAAATGGCAGCATAATATTATATTACAGACTAGCGAATTGCCCGTCAAAAAATGACGGCAATGAAATTGTAAGGTAGCTAAATTAGTAAATGAATATAGTGTACCTATTTTGAAGCATTGTGATGAAGAGCTGGCAATCTGTGTTGATGTTGCTGCAGCATTAGTGGTGTGGAGCTGCTGTGTAAGCGTGATGAACGTGTGCAGTGTAATAGTGTGCGTGCGCGAGACCAAACCGTTAGCGTAGTCGTGTACTTCCGCATTGGTGTAAAATGGCGAGTAATGTGTGGTATAGGTCTGTATCGGAATATCCGTAGGTGTTTTGTGGTGTTTTGCGAGTTTAGAGTGCTGTAGCCTCGTTTTCGTTTTGTTGGGCGGCCATTTTTTCTCTCGCTTAGATTTTTTTTTAGTCTCTAAACTGTTTTATTTCGAGTAAAATCGAGGTGTAAGTTGCATTTTTGAGGTCCTGGGTGCTCCCTCTTGGTGTAGGTAAGTTTTTTATGTATGTGGTGTGTGTATGTATTGTGTTTTAAATGTTTGTATGTCGGCGTGTTGCGTCCGATGTTTGCGAGGTCGTAATGTGTGGTAACGTGTTTTGTACGTTGTTTGCGTTCCTCGTAAAATTTAGCGAGTGTCGTAATTTGTGTGTCGTGTTTTTTGAGTAGCGACGTGAATTTTGCGAGGGTTTGAGGCCCTTGCCCAGTGACCTCGCCAGCAACTGAGTCCCTCGCTTCGCGAGGGGCCTCAGTTGCTGGCATGGAGCGCCTTCGGCGCTCCATGCCAGCAACTGAGGCCCTTGCCCAGTGACCTCGCCAGCAACTGGGGCCCTCGCTTCGCGAGGGGCCTCAGTTGCTGACATGGAGCGCCTTCGGCGCTCCATGCCAGCAACTGAGGCCCGTGCCCAGTGACCTCGCCAGCAACTGAGGCCCTCGCTTCGCGAGGGGCCTCAGTTGCTGGCATGGAGCGCCTTCGGCGCTCCATGCCAGCAACTGAGGCCCTTGCCCAGTGACCTCGCTACGCGAGGGCCGCGGCTCGCTTCGCGAGGGCCGCGGGCTCGCTACGCGAGCCCGCAAGCGTGAGCAACGACCCGTACGCTCACAACTATATATGTGATTGTGTTCTGTCTCTCTTTGTGCGCCCTCTTTCTCTGTGGGTCCTCTCTCTCTCTGCGCCCTCTCTATCATCTTCTCTCATCCTCCCACGATATCTATCTCTCTCTTCTTCTCTCTCTCCCTCCCTCATTCTCTCTCTCTCCCTCCTTCTCTCTCTCCCTCCTTTTCTCTCTCATTCTCTCTCTCTCCCTCCTTCTCTCTCTCCCTCCTTCTCTCTCTCCCTTACTCTCTCTCTCCTTTACTCTCTCTATCCATCCCTCCTCTCTCTCTCTCCATCCCTCTCTCTCCCTCTCCCTCTCTCTCTCTCTCCCTTCCTCTCTCTCCCTCCTTCTCCCTCTTTCCCTCCTCTCTCTCTTTCCCTCCTTCTCTCTCTTTCCCTCCTTCTCTCTCTTTCCCTCCTTCTCTCTCTTTTCCTCCTTCTCTCACTCTCTCTCTCCTTCTCTCTCTCTCCCTCACTCTCTCTCCTCCTCCTTCCTTCTCTTCTTCCTTCTCTCCCTCTCTTTCCTTCTCCCTCTCTTTCTCTCTCCCTCTCTTTCACTTTCTCCTCCCCTCCAGGGGGTGAATAGTTATGCACATTGACTTTTTCTGTTATTTTGTCCTATTTGTTGTTTGCTTCACAATAAAAAAAAACATCTTCAGAGTTGTGGGCATGTTCTGTAAATTCAATGATGCAAATCCTCAAACAATCCATGTTAATTCCAGGTTGTGAGGCAACAAAACACGAAAAATGCCAAGGGGGGTGAATACTTTTGCAAAGCACTGTATGCTTAAGGGAAGCCATGTTTAATATGGTTATAGATTGCAAGAGCAAATCCTCTGTGGGCAAATTTGCATGTCCCTGCCAAAGGTTCCCAGAATGCAGTGTAATAACTGTATTTCTCGGAATTCTGAGCAGTAAACAAGTTTTTTAACTTGTTTTAAACATTCAAATGTGAACACAGATGTGCTATTTATTTACTGTATGGTGGAGGCTTCTACACACTGATGAGAGGTGGTAACCTTGAAATAGTTGTACGTGGGTGGGATTCCTGGCTTGTGTATAATCCATCCTCTGCTATGTTTAAATCTGCGTATTATAGCAAGCATATGCTTAAAAGGAGCCATGTATATATAAAGTGTTTTTTGAAAGAGTGAGATGCATTGTGGTCTCTTTTGCATGTCCCTACCTAGTTTCCCAGAGTGCAGTGCAATGACTGTATTTCTGGGAAACCTGAGCAGGAAATATGTTTTTTTGTTTACTTATTTTTAGACATTCAAATGGGGATTACAAATGTACTATTCATTTTGTATATATATATATATATATATATATATATATATATATATATATATATAATTGTGAACCCTTGGTACTTATCGTTAAATGGTTCCAGACGGCACGAGTGGCAAAATTGATAAATACCAAACTACCATAAGGAGTGATGTAAATTGTTTTTTGCAAGCATAAGTACCAAGGCATTTTTGCTCATCAAGACATGTCTAATACCAACTTTGATGAGTTTGGAGGTAGAAGAGTACCAAGGGACCACTATATATATATATATATATATATATATATATATATATATATATATATATATATTTATTTAATATATCACATATATAGCAAATGCGGGTCCTCGCAAAGCGTGGGGCCGCATTTGCGGTGGTGTAGGCTCCAACGTCGGCTGTTTTAAACACACACACACACACAAGTTTTTACCCAAAAAAATCTTAAAGGCGCCTCACACCCGGTTACACACACACACCGCGGCCGAGGGCCTCAGTTTCGGCGCTCCATGCCAGCAAGTGAGGCCCTCGCTTCCGCAAATGCGGGTCCTTGCGAAGCGAGGGGCCGCATTTGCGGTGGTGGAGCATCCCAACGTCTCCGCAAATGCGGGTGCGCCGCAGGTGCTCATTGCTGGCGAGGCGAGCCGTTAAACCCACCTCGGAACCAACCTTAACGTAACAAACACCCACACGCACGAAAAATAGCGGAACTGCGCGCACCTAAAAACAGTCAAAACACACCAAATACTCACAAAAATGACATAAAAAGCTTACCCATACAAAAGGGGGGCATCCAGGACCTCTGAAAGTGAAGTTACACCTCCATTTAAGTCCAAATCCCCGAGTTCAGACACACGAAAATCCCCTAAGCGAGAGAAAAAATGGCCGCTGAAAAAAACGAAAACGAGGCTCACCTCGGAAACCTGCATTAACCTCAGAACCAACCTTAACGTAACAAACACCCACACGCACGAAAAATGGCGCAACTGCGCGCACCTAAAAACAGTCAAAACACACCAAATACTCACAAAAACGACATAAAAAGCTTACCTATAGCAAGGGGGGGAGCACCCAGGACCTCTGAAAGTGAAGTTACACCTCCATTGAAGTCCAAATTCCCGAGTTCAGACACAAGAAAATCCCTGAAGCGAGAGAAAAAATGGCCACCGAAAAAAATGAAAACGAGGCTCAAAGACCCACGACCGCCCAGCCACCTACAACTTACCCAAGATGAGATCCGAGATAAGCTCCGAGCCCTGCATTAACCCCACATTAACCATTGCAGTGGGGGTCCCGATTGCAAAATTCAAAATTCCTTAAAGGACCCATTGTAAAAGACAAAAAATCTACACTGTCACCCTGTCAATCATGGGGGTCAATACAGACCCCCATAAGCCTCTATTTAACCCCATCAGTCCCATAAGGGTATATTAACACCATTATGGGCCTGTTACAACACTACATTAACCACATAAGTGCCATGATGGTCCTCAAGGACCATCATGACACTAAGTATTAACACTATACTGCCCTATACCACCCCCAATAAAACATTAAAGATCAACTAAACACCCTCTACACTAACCTGTTAACATCTACACTACCTACCCCCTATTAACCCCCACCACTCTAATTACAGAAAATAAAAAAGCCTAAAGTCACAAAAATAAAAATTCTGCATTACATGAAATAAAAAACCTAACTCACAAAAAAAATAAACTACATTACAGAAAATAAAAAAACCTAAGTCACAAAAAATGAAAAAAAAGGAACATTACACAAAAAAACAAACATTACAACCGCCCCCCTCACTACAGAAAAAAAAAATACACACCTGAAAATAAAATACATATAATACAAATACATACAATACAAATACATACAATTACAATACAATTACATACAATTACAATACAATACACCCCTATCTAATATACATTACACAATCTATCTAAATAAATAGCATAATCTAATATACATGCTATCTATATAATAATACATACCCAATCTATATAAATAAATAACACAATTTAATATACAATACATCCTATGCTATCTATATAAAACCCCTAGCTAACATACAATAAATGCTATCTATATATTAACTAATCTAAGTCTAAGATAAAATAAAAAAATTAAGACCACTTACCTTTGCAGATGTTCATTGGGATCAGCCACCAACGAAAAAAAATTAGTGCAACACATTTACAGTTCTAAAATAAACATTCCAGACATTCTATACATTATATACATTCTATACATTATATACATTCTATACATTCCAGACATTCTATACATTCTATATATTCTATACATTATATACATTCCAGACATTCTATACATTCTATATATTCTAAATATTCTACTCACCTTTCCGCCATGTCCCGTCCGGCATTCTTTGAATCCTTCTCCGGCGCGGCACCTGTTAAAAAAAACACAACATTAATACACATACATCAAAATAAAATAAACATAATCTACATTCTACTTACGTCCCGGCGATGTCTCCGGCCTCCTCCGGATCCTCTTCTGCCACGCCCTGTAAAAAAATATATATACTTACATCCGCACTCCCGGACATCCACGACGCTAATGAGGCTCCAGTCGACTTTTCCGGAAGAAAACAAGCAAGGGCGCCTTTTGATTGGTTGAAAACGATGTCTATCAAATTCACCCAATCAGGAGGCGCCAATGTGTGAACCAATCACAAACGGATACACCTTAAAATACCACTCTGATTGGATAATGCACCTGTCAATCTTTATTTAAACCAATCACAAGGTGCAAATGCCTTCAGCCAATCACAATGGAATACACCCCCACAGGGTGATTGGTTGGAGCCTCTGCGCATTATGATTGGTTGCACTGACAATAGCCAATCACAATGGAATACACCTTCACGTACTGATTGGTTAAGGATTTGCGCATTCTCATTGGCTACTGTTAATATCAATCAATATTACAGCCAATGGGAAGGCGCAAATGTCTTCACCAATCAGTACGTGGGGGTATATTCCATTGTGATTGGCTGATGGCAATAAAGCTAGGATTGGTTCAAATAAAGTTGGACAGGTGTGTTATCCAATCACCGTTGTATTTTGGGGTGTATACTTTTTTCATTGGTTCACAAATGGGGTCTTCTCATTGGCTGAATTTGATAGACAGCCTTTTCAGCCAATCAGAAGCCGTCATTGCCAATTTTATTCTGGAACATTCCATAGGAAGGTCATTAGCGTCGGAGACATCCGCCAGGGCGGATGTGTGTCGCTTTTTTTTTTTTTTCTTCATGTGAGGAGGCCGGAGACATTGCGGAAAGGTAAGTATAATGTAGATTGTGTTTATTTTAATTTGGTTTATGTTTACTAATGTAATGTGTTTTTTTACAGGAGTATCGCTGTAAGACGCAAAGATGGACGACTGAACATGGAGGACGTGACATGCTGGGACGTGACATGCTGGAACGTGACATGCTGGAAAGGTGAGAATAATATTTAGAATATTTAGAATATTTAGAATGTTTAGAATGTTTAGAATGTTTAGTTATTTCATGTAAACGTGTTGTATTCATTTTTTTAATCTTTTTTACCGTAGGTTGCTGATCTCAAGAAACATCTCAAAGGTAAGTGGTCTTAATTATTTTAATGTAGCTTACAATTAGGGGAGCTATATATATATAGATAGCATGTATTGTATATTAGATAAATAGGGGGATGTATTATTACATAGTATTGTATATTAGATAGTGGGATGTACCGTATATACTCGAGTATAAGCCGAGTTTTTCCAGCCCTTTTTTTAAGGCAAAAAAGGGCCCCCTCGGCTTATACTCGAGTCACTCTCCCCCGTGTCTCTCTAACCCCCCCGTGTCTCTCTAACCCCCCGTGTGTCTCTAACCCCCCCGTGTGTCCCTAACCCCCTGTGTGTCTCTCTACCCCCCCCCCCGTGTCTCTTTCCCTCCCCCTTAGGGGGATTTAGGTGGAGGAGGGGGGTTGAGGGGGGTTTAGGTTGAGGAGGGGGGTTGGGGTTGAGGGGGGAGGTTGAGGGGGGTTGAGGTTGAGGAGGTGGGTTGGGGTTAAAGGGGGGTTGAGGAGGGGGGTTGGGGTTGAGGGCGATTGAGGGGGGAGGTTGAGGGGGGTTGAGGTTGAGTAGGGGGGTTGAGGGGGGTTGAGGTTGAGGAGGGAGGTTGAGGATGGGGGGTTGAGGATGAGGATGGGGGGGTGAGGAGGGGGGTTGAGGAGGTAGGATGAGGAGGGAGGTTAAGGATGAGGAGGGAGGTTGAGGATGAGGAGGAGGGGTTGAGGAGGGGGGTTGAGGATGGGGGGTTAAGGAGAGAGGATGAGGATGGGGGGGTTGAGGAGAGAGCATGAGGATGGGGGGGGTTGAGGAGGGAGGTTGAGGAGGGGGGGTTGGGGTTGAGGGGGTTGAGGTTGAGGAGGGTTGAGCTTGAGGAGGGGGTTGAGGATGAGGATGCAGGGGTTGAGGAGGGAGGATGGGGTTGAGGAGGGATGATGAGGAGGAGGGTTTGAGGAGGGGGGTTGGGGTTGAGGATGGGGGGTTGAGGAGAGAGGGTGAGGATGGGGGGTTGAGGAGGGAGGTTGAGGAGGGGGTTGAGGATGAGGAGGGAGGATGAGGAGGGAGGATGAGGAGGGAGGATGAGGAGGGAGGATGAGGATGAGGAGGGAGGATGAGGATGAGGAGGGAGGTTGAGGATGAGGAGGGAGGTTAAGGAGGGTGATAAGGGAGAGGGGAGAAGAGACACAGAGAGATAGGGGGACACAGAGGGCACAAGAGGGACACAGGGGGCAGCACATTTCCCACCCTCGGCTTATACTCGAGTCACTCATTTTACCCAGTATTTTGTGGTAAAATAGGTGCCTCGGCTTATACTCGGGTCGGCTTATACTCGAGTATATACGGTATATTATATTAGATAGTGGTGTATTGTATTTTATTTAATTGTATTGTATTTTATTTAATTGTATTGTATGTATTATATGTATTTCATTTCCAGGTGTGTAATTTTTTTAAAATTTTTGTAATGTATTTTTTTATTTTCTGTAATGTTCCTTTTTTTATTTTTTGTGACTTAGGTTTTTTTTTTGGGGGTTCTGTAATGTACATTTTTTATTTTTGGTGATTTTAGTTTTTCTTATTTTATGTAATGTAAATTTCTGTTTTTTGAGGAATTTAGTTACTTGAGGCACACAGTACACTCACATTGTGTGACAAACAGCATTTCTACACTTTCTTTTATTGACCGTCATTTTTTGACGGGCAAGTCGCTAATATATATATATATATACTAGCGAATTGCCCGTCAAAAAATTACGGCAATGAAATTGTAAGTGAGCAGTGTGTAGTAATGAAATATGTAATACATTAATAAATTAATATACTTTACCTATTTTGAAGCATTGTGTTGAAGAGCTGACAATCTGTTTTGAGGTTGCTGCAGCATTAGTGGTGTGGAGCTGCTGTGTAAGAGTGATGAATGTGTGCAGTGTAATACTGGTGTACTTCCGCATTGGCGTAAAATGGCGGGTAATGTGTGGTATGCGTCTTAGCTGATTATCCGTAGGTCTTTTGTGGTGTTTTGCGAGTTTCTTGTGATGTTTTGCGAGTGTGTTGTGGTGTTTTGCGTGTTTGCATTTGTAGCCTCGTTTTCGTTTTGCTCGGCGGCCATTTTTTCTGTCGCTTAGAGAATTTTTCAGTGTCTAAACTCTTTTTTCTTTTGATTTAAATTAAGGTGTAAGTTGCTTTTTTGATGTCCTGGATGCTTCCTCTTGCTGTAGGTAAGGTTTTTATGTATGTGCTGTGTGTATTTTTGTGTTTTAAATTTTGTAATGTTCGCGAGTTGCGTCCGAGTGTTGCGAGGCCGTAATGTGTGGTAACGTGTCTCGTATGTTCTTTGCGTTGCGACGGAAAGTTTGCGAGGGTCGCAGCGCTCCATGCCAGCAACTTAGGAACTTGCCCGCAGCCCTCGCTACGCGAGCCCGCAGCGTTAGCAACAACTGGTACGCTCACAACTATATATGTGATATAAAAAGCATGAAATAGAATTGGGAGCTCAATGTATCTTTAATTATCTAGACACGGGTAGCTTTCACCTGCATTACAATAGTGCCAGCCATGGGCATGTATGTGGGTGATGATATAATTAGCCGCTCTTCCCTTGGCGTGCCTTATTTGCATAGCTGATCATCCTCCGATCCTGTGACTGATGAGCCCCCCCAGGACCTTCTATGGCGCTGTTTTCATTCGCCGTTTTTCCTGTGTATATTTGTCAAGTTAACAGACATTTGTGTTATTTATTATTTGTAAATGTCACCCCGGGGTGAAAAAAGGACATTTTTATGCATTAGTTTCAGATTTTGACGCGTTGCTTTTTAACCTCATGTTGTGAATCTGCGTCTTTTTTTCTAATTGATGGAAGATTTAAAAAAAAAAAAACATGGATCTGCTATTTGTGTTCTTAGTAATAATGACACTGGAATAAATAGTTTTTATGTTTGTAATTATGGCAGATTTAAATCAGAAGAGTTTATTTATCATAATATGGATGAAAACATACAAAGCATTAAATAATACATTGTATTAGCTGTTATATTATAAAATGCATGCAGTAATCACTGGTAGACACTAGAGGGCAGTGTAGAATTGCGCCAATGTATAAAGGAATTTATTCAATATTTATTAATAAAATAATTCTTAATTTAAAGGTGCATGTAAAGGAAAAATTCAAAACTTGCTTTTTTTTATATAGTTTTAGTTTTTTGCATTTGTAAATTATTCAAACAGTAGCTTAAATATTACAAATTTAAAGTATTTATTAAAAATAAAATGTATTATATGCTACTAGCTACTTGCCGTCAAAAATGACGGGAATAAAATTGTAAGCCGGGCATTGCTGTTTGCCACCCAATGTGAGCACCTTCGGCACTCATTGCGAGTCTCTCCCCCTGTCTAATTCCTCCCTTGTGTCTTATTTACCACCTCCTCTCCCTCCCCTGTGTCTCTCTACCTCCGCTGTGTCTCTCTCCCTCCCCTGTGTCTCTCTCCCTTCCCTGTGTCTCTTCCCCTCCTGTGTCTCTTTCCCCCCTCCTTCCTCCCTTGTGTCTCCTTCCACCTCTCTCCCTCCCCCCGTGTCTCTCTCCCTCCCCTGTGTCTCTCTCCCTCCCCTGTGTCTCTCTCCCTCCGCTGTGTCTCTCTCCCTCCGCTGTGTCTCTCTCCCTCCCCTGTGTCTCTTCCCCTCCTGTGTCTCTTTCCCCCCTCCTTCCTCCCTTGTGTCTCCTTCCACCTCTCTCCCTCCCCCCGTGTCTCTCTCCCTCCCCTGTGTCTCTCTCCCTCCCCTGTGTCTCTCTCCCTCCGCTGTGTCTCTCTCCCTCCCCTGTGTCTCTCTCCCTCCCCTGTGTCTCTTCCCCTCCTGTGTCTCTTTCCCCCCTCCTTCCTCCCTTGTGTCTCCTTCCACCTCTCTCGCTCCCTTGTGTCTGATTTTTTGTGTATCCAGTTGGGAGCACTCAAGACAATGGACCTAATGCATTATGGGTAAATGGTTAATGAGAGGTAGTTGCCATTAATTCCTAAAGATAACACTCTGTTTGAGGTGGATCAGAAAGGCTGACTGACATAATTATAATGACGGAGCAATAAAATTGTAAGGCAGGTAATGATGTTTGCCACAGACACTACATTTTTTGGTGGTCTGAGATCCTTCGGCGCTCATTGCGAGGCTGTTGGTTGTTGTATTTTTTTTTTCTGATAGGCGCTTTTGCTGTTATTGTTTTGTTGTCGCTGATCTGCTTTTTGCGCTTGTTGCAAGGCTTTGTGTGCTATGAGCAGCGTTGACGCTCGTTGTGAGGCGCGCAGTGAATGGCTTTTGTGTTTATTGCGAGAGTTTTTTTTTGTGTATATGTTTTTTGTATGGTAATTAAATAATTAATAAATTAATAAATGAATATACTTTACCTATTTGGAAGTAATATATGCATGAAGCATTGTGCTGAAGAGCTGACAATCTGTTTTGATGTTCCTGCAGAATACAATGTAGGTTTGCACGGTTGCAACTAACTGTTATAACAATTATCAGAGCTTATCACACCAAACCCTTTACACTATTCACTAACATTAATGTATTATAATAAGCTGCACTGGGGAGTGCAGAGAGATGCCTTAGTGAATACAGTGATGGCGATCAGGACTAGTATATCACCCAGATATTGATGGATCTCGGTAGATGACAGGCTGTGTGGTTACGAGGAAATAAAGCTTAGTAAATACTGTGTATGTTTACAAATACTCACCCATTGCAATGACTTTGTACCTCTTCTGCAATGTTTTTTTGTTTAAAAATGAAGGTACCATTGCTGAATAAACTGCACTGAACTGCTCATTGCTCTGTGGGGGTTTAGCTGTGTCAGTGAAAGGGCCGTAATATGGCCAGGATTCACTAACCTTGCAGGGGCCTAGAAATAGGTGTTAAAGCTTTGTGGCGACTTAGTGAATCTAGGGATGAGTCATGCTTTACAAGCCAGAGGAGCCTATATATATATGTATATATCTGTACACTCTGCATTTCCCAATGACAAATGTATCTGAAGCTTCGGATTCAGCCAGATTAGTAGGAGCCACACAAACATTTAGGAGCCAGGATGTGGATTATACATATAAAGATATGTGTAGTAACTAAACATTTAGGAGCCATGGCCTGGGATAAAGCAATTTGAAACAAGTATACAAATACAAAATACACTTTTTTAACATTTCAAATATTTTCTTAGACACATAGTAAAAAAATTTGCCTTTAAAGAAAAAAAATCACTTGTTTGGGAAACAAAAAATTTGTAGAGAAAAAATCCAAATGTAAGTATAGAAAATACTATATTATCTTATATCTCTTGGTGATTGGAGTACGAGGGGTGTGTGTTTTTGATCTATCATTAGATTGAGAGGTAAGGATAGCGGGTGAGGCAAGGAGTATTTGTTAGATAATTGGATCTCAATTATTTTGACACCAACCCACTTCTCCTCACAGACCCGGATTCAGGTAGCTTGCATTAATAGAGGCAAGCCGTGGTGTCCAGAAAAGTAAACACCCCTCTCAAAAACTACCTTTAGCAAAGTATCATGAATGCATCCTGGGACCAGTCTAGGCATCAAAATACATTTAATTCCCATTGCAAGATTATGTTTATGACCTTTCTCTTACATTTCTTCCTAATCAGGCCTTATTGTCATATATATATATACTAGCAACTTAAAAATTGACAGGATAATATTCAATGTGTGTCTCCCTCTTCCTACCCTGTTTCTCTTCCCTCTCCCTCCCCTGTGTCTCTTCCCTCCCCGTGTCTCTTCCCCCTCTCCCTCCCCTGTGTCTCTTTCCCCCCTCTCCCTCCGCTGTGTCTCTTTCCCCCTTTCCCTCCCTCTGTCTCCTTCCCCCCATCTACTGTCCCTCCCCCTCTCCCTCCATTGTTTCTCTCCCCCCCACTCCCTCACTTGTCTCCCCCCCACTCCCTCCCCTGTGTCTCCACTCTCCCTTCCCTGTGTGTCTTCCCCTCTCCCTCCCCTGTGTATCTTACCCCAGGTCTCCTCCCCTGCTTTCATATGTGTCACCCCCGTGTCTCTTTCCCCGCTTCTCATGTGTCTCTTCCCCCATCCTCCCTCCCCTGTGTCTCCCCCCCCCCACACTGTGTCTCTTCGCACCCTCCTCCCTCCCCTGTGTCTCTTCCCCCCTCCCCTGTTTCTCTTTCCCCCCTCCTGCCTCCCTTGTGTCTCCTTTCCCCTCTGTCCCTTGTGCCATGCTGCGCTTTGTGCATGCTGTGTGCATTCACGGATAGTGCCGCGCTTTGTGCATGCGCTACTTCTGCCGCGCTTTGCGCATGCACAGTTTTCTCCCCCCATCCCCTGTGTCTCTTTCCCCCTCCCTCCCTGTGTCTCTTCCCCCTCTCCCTCCCCTGCGCCTCTCTCCCCCATGTCTCTTCCCCTGCTCTCCCGTGTGTCTTCCCCGTGTCTCTCCCCATGTCTCTTCCCCTCCTCCCCTGTGTCTCTCCCTCCTCCCCGTGTCTCTTTCCCTCCCTTCCTCCCACCCCTGTGTCTCTCCCCCTCCCCTGTGTCTCTTCCCCCCCCTCCTCCCTCCCCTGTGTCTCTTTTCCCCTTCCACCCCCCGTCCCTTTCTCTCACTCTAGCCCTTGCTAGATCTTTGCGCATGCACAGTTTTCTTTCCCCCCTCCCCTATGTCTCTTCCCCCCCCTCCTCCCTCCCCTGTGTCTCTTTCCCCACTCTCCCTCCCCTGTCTCTTTACCCCTCTCCCTCCCCTGTGTCTCTTTCCCCCATGTCTCTACCTCCTGCTCTCCCGTGTCTCTTCCTCCCTCCCCTGTGTCTCTTCCCCCATGTCTCTTCCTCTGCTGTCCTGTGTGTCACCCCCTGTGTCTCTTTCCCCCCTTCTCATGTGTCTCTTCCCCCCTCCTCCCTCCCCTGTGTCTCTCCCCTCCTATCTCTTCGCCCCCTGCTCCCTCCCCTTTCTTTTTCCCCCTCCTCCCATGTGTCTCTTTCCGCCCTCCTTCCTCCCCTGTGTCTCTTTCCCCACTCTCCCTCCCCTGTCTCTTTCCCCACTCTATCTCCCCTGTCTCTTTCCCCCCCTCTCCCTCCCCTGTGTCTCTTTCCCCCATGTCTCTTCCCCTGCTCTCCCGTGTCTCTTCCCCCCTCCCCTTTGTCTCTTCCCCCATGTCTCTTCCTCTGCTGTCCTGTGTGTCACCCCCTGTGTCTCTTTCCCCCCTTCTCATGTGTCTCTTCCCCCTCCTCCCTCCCCTGTGTCTCTCCCCTCCTATCTCTTCGCCCCCTGCTCCCTCCCCTTTCTTTTTCCCCCTCCTCCCATGTGTCTCTTTCCGCCCTCCTTCCTCCCCTGTGTCTCTTTCCACCTTCCTTCCTCCCCTGTGTCTTTTTCCCCCCTGCTCCATCCCCTTTGTCTCTGCCCCCCCCCCTCCCCTCTGTCCCTTTCCCCTCGCTCTGTCCCTTGCACCACACTGCGCTGTGCTCATGCGTGGCTTTACGGAATCCGTACTATATTTTCCACTGGAGCATTACACACTATGGAAACTATATATGACTAGAATATTGCCCGTCAAAAAATGACAGCAATGAAATTGTAAGTGAGCTAAGGGTGTTTGGTGTATATAATGTGGCTGATGTAGCGTCCTTCGTTTTCTATGTCGTGCAAGTTTTTCGTAATATTAATTTTCTATGTCTTTCGAGTTTTTCTGAACATTCGGAGCTGTTTGGTGGTGTTTTGCGTGTTTATGGTAATGTTTTGTGTGTTTAGGGACCTTTAGCCTCGTTTTCGTTTTGTTCGGCGGCCATTTTTTCTCTCGCTTAGGTGATTTTCGGGTCTCTAAACTCCCAAATTTGTGCTTAAATGGAGGTGTAACTTCACTTGCAGAGGTCCTGGGTGCCCCCCTTGCTGTGAGTAACCTTTTTATGTGTTTGTTGTTTGTATTTATTGTGTTTGTAATGTTTTTGGGGTTGCGCGGGTTGCGTTTTTGTTTTCTAATCTCATAGGTGTTTTTCGGCAAATACGTAGGTGTTTGGTGGTGTTTTGCGTCTTTAGACTGCTGTAGCCTTGTTTTCGTTTTTTTTGGGGCGGACATTTTTTCTCTCGCTTAGAGAATTTTTTAGTGTCTAAACTGCTTTAATTTCAGTTAAATTGAGGTGTAAGTTTAGTTTTCGAGGTCCTGGATGCTCCCTCTTCCTGTAAGTAAGCTTTTTATGTATTTGTTGTGTGTATTTGTTGGATTTTTGATGTTTTGATGTGCGCGTGTTGCGGTCGTTTTTTGCGAGGTCGTGATGGGTCGTAACGTGTCTCGTATTTTGTTTGCGCTACTACATAAAGTTTGCGAGGGTCACAGCCGCTGGCAAGGAGTGCCTTTGGCTCTCCTTGCCAGCAACTGCGACCCTCGTAAGTTTTGCGAGGGTCGCAGTTGCTGGACTTGCCGCTCCTTTCCAGTAACTGCGACCCTCGCTTCGCTAGCCCGCAAGCGTTAGCAACAACTCGTATGCTCAAAACTATATATGTGATATTACACACACACACACATAATTTAATTATGCAATGGTCTGTTAACTTTTCACAGTGCCCAAATCTTACATTTATGATAGTGTCCTGACCTGTACATATTAGCATCTAATGCATACACATGTGGGGGTATGCATGCATCATTCTCTGTGTTACTTGCATGCACTACCATTGTGCTGTAATGACCAATACATTTACATATATAGATATCAGACTTTTACCTGCCATTATTATTTTATTATTTCCCATTGGGCAATCAAGGATTACTATGCAAATACCTCTCCCCATTACTAATTAAGCTACAGACCCTCGGTATAATTGCCTGAGCCTGTAGTATTTTATTATTCCAACGCACTTGAAATTGAAGTGTTTTTCACTTTCAGGTGTTGAGTTCAACAGAATTAGTCCTAATTAGTTATAATTAACTCCAGTGACAGGGAAGTGAAGACTAATTCTCTGGGCTGTCATTAGCAATCACCGAGTCAGGGAATATACAAGAGGCGAGATCTGCACCAAATGATAATGCAGTAATGAGAGGAGGGGGAGGCAGAGCTGATGTGTTTAGAAGGAAATACACATTTACCAAGTGGTTTGGAATTGGGCAATGTCCAGCAAAACCTAAATTTTTTGCTTGTTTTATTCATTTGTTTTAATTACTTAATATTTTTAGTATAATGATGTTACCACCAAATCAATTAAAGGACCACAGTGGTCCTATATTTACTTATAGGGACTCTAAACAAAACAAAACAGTTTATATAAATATTTTAACTGGGTTAATAAATGATTTAATGTAATTATGATATGAAATTTACACTTCATTTACTTTTAAGAAGTCCCCAGTATAAAAGAGTATCCCCTTTTGCAGTATTTGAGTTAAGATATTTTTTTTCTTTGTTTAATTCATTTGTTTAAATCTAGTATATATTTTTATTATTATTATTATTATATTGTATCCATATCATTTAAAGGATCACTGTGGTTCTTTATTTACTTACAGGTACAAAAATAAATTGTTTTATATCAATATTTTAGTTAGGTTCACTAATTATTTTATGTAATCCCCCTCCATGAAATTATGATATAACATTTTTACTACCTGTGATGTTAAAGGTTGTAAGTTCAAATCCCATAAGGTCCTTTTATTTTTATTTAGATCACGTGATAAAACATAAAATGGCATAAACTACAATGGGCCGGTGTGATAGAAATATGGGCATTGTAATACTTTCAAATAAATATAAACTAAACATGATATAAATTAATATAATAGATTGAGCATAAGTGGGATTTGAACTTATAACCGAGGTAATTATTCTTACCAGTTAGCCATATGAATGATGAAGGCCAGGTACAGAAACCAATAAACTTTAAAATACAATTAGTCTCAGCCTGTACCTAATTATCTATGCAGTTTCTTATGGGAGGGCAAAAGCTACAAATAACAATGTCTCAGACAATTTGTGATTAATTAATAAAAAATAAACAGCTATCCCACATGATTTTTAAGCCTCTATCTGATGGCTTCCCCAGTTTTACTATAGAAGGTGTTGATTAAATTATCCAATCCCAGCCACCGATCTGTCTGTCAGTATATTATTGTATTAATATACGCTCTTAGCTATGATTGCCACTACTGACCATTAAGGGGTCATTCAAGTAATTACATATTAACATTATGTAATTGGTATTATAATTTTAAATAACGCCCATATAACCATAATGTAAAATCTTCTTTATTGCACATAATTAAACTGCTTAGGAATCTATAACTATCTGAATCCTGAACTGCAGGAGAGTAATTTCTTTGTCCAGTAATTAAGTGTTGCTTCACTGCGCTATTCCTTAATTAAATTAACTAATTTAACCCAGATATAGACATTTTACTGCGGAAAGGATCTACAGACTAAGGTCTATGGAAAGAGACGTCTTCCAAGGACATTTCTAGACTTTGAGTATAAAAGGCTCACGGGAACTGCCAAATCTTGTACGCATTAGTAGTCTTAATGGAAATGGGGAATGTAACACTGCGAAAACTTAAAGGGATATGGAAGGTTCTGTATTTATTATGTATTTAGTATCCCTGTGTATCTAGTTACTTTTATGTACCGTATATGCTGCCCCCTGTGTCCCTCTTGTGCCCTCTGTGTCCCCCTCTTGTGTCCCCCTCTCTCTCCCATGTCTCTTCTCCCCTCTCCCTTCCCTGTGTCTCTTCCCCCCTCTCCCTTTCCTGTGTCTCTTCCCCCCCTCCTCATCCTCAACCTCCCTCCTCATCATCCCTCCTCATCCTCAACCTCCCTCCTCAACCCCCTCATCCTCAACCCCCTCCTCCTCAACCCCCCTCCTCAACCTCCCTCCTCAACCCCCTCCTTATCCTCAAACTTCCTTCTCATCCTTAGCCCTCCTCCTCATCCTTAGCCCCCCTTTTCATCCTCAACCCCCCTCCTCATCTTCAACCCCCTCCTCAACCTCCCTCCTCAACATCAACCCCCCCGTTATCAACCCCCTCCTCAACCTCCCTCCTCAACCTCAACCCCCCCATCCTCAACCCCCTCCTCAACCTCCCTCCTCAACCTGCCTCCTCATCCTCAACCCCCCCTCTTCAGTCTAACCCCCCCCCCTCATTCTACCCCTCTAAACCCCCCCCCCCTTTCCCCACACTAACCTGCATCTGAAGCTCCTGCTCCGTCCTCCTCTCCTTCCCGGTCTTGATGTGGTGCGCATGTGACGTCACGGCATTAGCATATACCGGGTGCCGGCATATTCTTTTTAGCCTTAAAAAAATCTAAAATAGTTTCTGTATGGGTCTGCCCACTGCAGCTTATGCAGATTCTGTTGGGCTGGATTTGTGGTGTAGTGTCCTAGCCTATCAGGGACTGCGTCTCAGGATTTTCTCATTTGCACAGCACCTTTTTTTTACATTATATACCAACAATGTGTTATTATAAGTCATAATTTTGGGAGGTCCCAGAAACTGAGAAACTGTTTCTTGAGTCTCTAACAAGTAATTGGGTATAAATTGTACATAAAAATGATAATTGAGGAGGGTCAAATTAATTAAATAAGCTTAGGATAAAACAAAATATTTTGCCTAACCGGTCCCTTTAAGACTGTTTATATGAACTATATAAATAAATGATAATCGCTTGTTGCTCACCAATTACTTTCTTCCAGGTCAGGCGATGGGGGGCACCATCAGTGCGCTGGCAGCCATGGTAGACCTAGCAGCGGCGTCTGAAGTCACAGATAGCGCCCTCGCCTACTTCCTCACGGCCGATGTCTTCACTCTCATCTGCATCGCTGTTTACTTGATTTTACCCAGAATGGAATACTCAAGGTAATATCTATTAACCCCATCCTATGTATATCCATGTAGATTACTATAAATTCTTAGTAAGAATATTATATTAAAGGACCACATGCTACAAAAGCTTTGGAGATTCGTCATTATCAATTTAAATATGTCCATAAAATTATGGATACCATAAAAGTATATACATTTCTTTAAATAATATAGGAAAACAAGTTAGGGGATACAAAATAACCTTTATGTAGACTTATAGAAAATTGCATCAAATATAAAAATTATATATGTGTGGAAGACGGTTAAAAACCATTGGCAGTGGTGCCCTAGGTAGCTGCAGACTCCTGAGGGTGCAAATGGGGACAATGATATTGGACCCAAGAGAGGTGCCTCCTAAATGGAAGGCTCAGTGTTTAGCTTTGGCTCCAAAATATATCTCTGTTCCCTTTTACTGGTCTAAATATATTAGCAAGGTTTATATACATCTTACCCATTGGCGTTCAATGATTTGTAAATTGGTTAAATTTCTATTAACACAGCCTCCAAGAGTTGCAACTATTGCATTTTATGTAGATAGATAGATAGATAGATAGATAGACATATATATAGATAGATAGGTAGGTAGATAGATAGATTGATAGATAGATAGAGATATGGGTATGCAGTTCAGTCACTTTCAGATCACAGTCAGTCCAATTGCTACGCTGACGCACGTTTCGTCGCTACTCATGACTTTATCAGAAGGGGCGGTCCTTTCTAGGTAAGTGCTGCAGTGCAGTGGTACTTGTAGGCAGTTGCAACCTGACACCTTCATCACACACACGTAACAATCACTGTGCCAGCATCAAATATGGAGACTGCCAGGATCAAAGATGGCAGGCACGACCACACTACACCCAAACAGCATAGCAGATCCTGCCTGGGTCATAGAGAGATATAACTAACAAGTAAGACTGATGTGTTCATTACTAAGATATGTTTTAAGTTTTTTCAAAATATATGTTGGCATATATTGCATAAGAAAAATATAAAACATGATAGAGTTTGTAGATGTTAAATGTCCATTTGCTATAATTTCATTCTCTTTAATTGGAAAAACAAGTAGTTCTGCATGTTTTTTTTCCTGCTTGCGCAAAAAATGGTAGAAAGGTCAGTGAAAATGGTGTAACAAATTTTTGCTTTTCCAGCAGAAATGAATTGCCGTTTTTTTTTGCAAAAGCCACAGAGCGAAACTGTGACTTTCAGGCACATATCACATTTCCCCAGACTGACCTTTTTTGTACAACTGGTCTGCAGAAAAAGAGAAGTGTTATTCTGAGAAAAAAAAAACTGAGAAAAAATTAAGTTGATGCAGCTATATATATATGCAACTATAGGAATAAATTAATAATTTGTTTTTATTCAACGGTTATTATTTAAAAATGTAAAGTGTATTTCTGAATAACTATGTTAATATAGTAATACATTAGTAAAGGATATGTTTTTATTAATTAGTACACAATAATAATTTTTTTAGCATTTTATACCCAACTTTAAGTTTAAATCTCTAAAAGGAGACTGTTTTGAATACTATTTTGAACAATGAACTCAGTAGTTGTAGGCCACACCCACCCAATTATTACTTATTTAGAATACAATGGGTGGAGCAAGACTCTTTCTAACTTGCTTGATGCAAATTTTAAACATCAAAATATTTTATTTATTATATATATATTATATATTGATTAAATATATATGTTTTTATTTATCTGAGTAGGTTACTAGGCCTACAGAACAAACCTACTTTAGGTTTTGTTCGTTTCATATGCAAATTTCCCTTAGGGTTTTTTCACCCTAAGGGTGATAGGGAGCTGCAGACGTGGACACCTTGGTCACTGTATTTTAGGGTGTGCAGCACCATCTCACCGATGAGGCCCAACTAAAGCTGTAACGTTTGTCTGGGGTTTGTTTCTCCTGTTCAGGGTAGAATTGCCTGGTATTTCAGGGCTGGATCACTCTATTGAGTGAGACCAGACTGATATACTACAAGATATTTTTGTTCCTGTGAAGGGCACAAGTGGGTATACGAAGCTGTTCTCTGAGTAGAAAACCAGACCTATCGAATAAACCTACTTAGGTGTTGTTCATTCTCAGATTGAGCACCACTGACTCAAAATCAAAGAAATGTTGGTCATGTTATCTTACACATTGGTTTTGCTAGTCTTGTAAATACGTCTAACAATATATTTTTTACCCCTAGTTATTATATGAAGATATGTGATGAAAAGCCACCCAATCATCCATCAGAAAATTCTCCCCAAGAAGAGGACAGTTCCAAGGCAACTCAGAGGAGCAGGAGGTCTCCTCCGATACGCCCCATACTCAAAAAGACAGCGGTATTGGGTGCTTGCTTGTTTTACACCTTCTTTATCAGTATAATCATCTTCCCAACCATTTCTGCCAGTATAGAGTCCGTGGACAAAAGTTCGGGGAGTGTTTGGACCACTAAATATTTCACTCCCTTAACTTGCTTTCTTGTATATAATTTTGCTGACTGGAGTGGGCGCCAGATAACAACTTGGATCCAGAGCCCCGGACCTAACAGCAAGATACTACCTACTCTTGTTTTGCTTAGGACATTATTTATTCCTCTGTTTATGTTTTCCAATTTTCAACCTCGAAAACACATATACCATGTGTTCTTTCAGAGTGATGTCTATCCAGTTATTTTCATTGCACTACTTGGAATAAGCAATGGCTACCTCTCCACGCTATCCATGGTGTATGGGCCTAAAGTGGTTTCTAAGGAACTGGCAGAGGGTACGGCAGTTATGATGAGCTTTTTTCTAAGTCTAGGTTTAGCGACTGGATCTGCACTTTCTGCTTTAATTGTACATTTAATATAAACTTTGAAACACAGTAATTTTATGTAAAAATATGGTAGTCAAGCTAGATTGTGCCACTTCTGCCCGCCAATCTTTCAGCTACCAGTAAATTGGGTGTATGCCCATACCACTCAAACTCAAGGTCGGCTCTGCTCTACGGGTAACTGGGCAACCACCTAGGCTACAACTTATGGTATAAGGGTGCCATCAAGTGATATCTTTACAATGATTTTCATGGCACTCCTTGGATTAAGCAATGGCTACCTCTCCACATTATACAAAGTGTATGGGCCTAAAGTAGTTTCTAAGAAGGGTACGGCAGTTATGATAACATTTTTTTTAAGTCTAGGTTTAGCGGTTGGGTCAGCATTTTCTGCTTTAATTGTTCATTTAATATAAATTTTGAAACACATTTATTTTATGTAAAAACATGGTAGGCAAGCTAGTTTGTGCCAGTTGTGCCCGCCAATCTACAAGCTACCTGTAAACTGGGTGTATGCCAGGGCCACTCCTACCCAAGGCTGGCTATACTCTACAGGCAAAGTGGGCAGCCACCAAGGCTATAACGTACAAGGGCGCCATCATGAGCATAACATTTTCCACAGAACATGCACCTTGGTACCAAACTGAGCGCCCTTTCCTGTAGCAACCATCAGTGCTCCAGAATAGGTTCTGTTTTTATTTTCTTACCCTGTTCATACCCATATTGATTTTCATTTTTAAAGGAAGGGACCTGCTTTTTAAGTAAAATTATAACTTGAAGTAAAATTATTGATTTTTTTTTCTGTTTTAATATGGCATGAAAAATCACTGAAACATTCATCTTACGCAAAGTATTTTAATCAATTACCTGTCTGTAATACGGTTTTTAGGATGTGTAATATTATGTTTGTTTATTTTAGATATTTTTTAAAATCAATAACTTTCAAAAAAGCATTAATTATGTGTGGGAACAAGCCTTAAACGTTAGCTGCAAAATACAGCAAAATGAAACCGTTTCTGCACTTTTTCTACTTTTACTGCCTGCTGTAGTAAAAAAAAGAACATATTGAATTGTGTTTAATTATATATTTGATTGTTAATTCATTAAGTCTGGAATCAATGTGTAAACCGCAGCATGTTAATGTATACCAGGGTATATCAATAAGCGCATTGGGATGGCTTCTTAGGAGCCAGAAGAAGTGACACCGAAAAACTCACCATTATTGATATTTAAATGATGTCTTACATCGGGGAGACAAAACACCAGAGCATGCACGGTTGGTGGGTATATACAGGTAGATCCCAATGATGATGCCACTTTAGTGGTCTTATAAATGGCTCTCTAAACAATAGTGAGGTTGGGCATGATAAGAAAAAAAACCTTTATTTATACTTTTACTGTGCAATTGAACATGCAATTACTTGTTTTCTGTCATGCTGTCCGGCTTTATAAGCTCCAGATCTCTCCATCACCTGAATGAAGTATTGTGGCTGGAGTGGAGCCAGAGGTTATCTAAACTTTCATACCACAACTGCAGTATGATAGTGGATGGTGACTATATAGTGTCTGGCAGCTTAGGTTGCACTGCTCTGTGCTACTAATGTGTGTATCAGAGTGGTTTTCAATTTGGCACTTCCCCTTGGGTGGGTCCACTCCAGCCACAATACTTCGTTCAGTTGGTGGAGATATCTGGTGCTTATACCATTGAAAAATATTAATTGTTTAAGAAAGTATAATAATGTTTTTTCTTATCATGCCCCACCTAACTATTCTTTAGAGACCACTTTATGAGACCACTAAAGTGGTTATTTAACTCATAGTAAGAATTCATTGTTATTATAATCTGCTAGTCAATTGCCCTCACAAATGACGGGATAGTATCTATTTTTCTCTTCCCCCCACCCCCCTCCACTTTGTCTCTTCCCAACCTTCTCCCTCCCCTGTGTTTCTTTCATCCCTTCTCCCTCCCTTTTGCCTCGCCCCTTCCCTCCCCTGTGTCTTTCTCACCTCTCCCTCCCCTGTGTCTCTTTTACCCCCTCTTTGTCCCCTGTGTCTCCCCCCCTCTCCCTCCCCTGTGTCTCTTTCCCCCCTCTCCATGCCTTGTGTTTCTTTCCCCCCTCTCCCTCCCCTGTGTCACCTTCCCTCCATCCCCTGTGTCTCTTTGCCCTTCTCCCATGTGTCTCTTCCCCACCCCCCTCCCCTGTGTCTCTTTCCTCCCCTCTCCCTTCCCTGTGTCTCTTTACCCCCCTCTCCATCCCCTGTGTCTCTTTCCCCCCTCCCCCTCCCCTGTGTCTCCCCCCTCCATCCCCTGTGTCTCTTTGCCCTTCTCTCATGTGTCTCTTCCCCACCCCCCATCTCCCTCCACTGTGTCTCTTTCCTCCCCTCTCCCTCCTGCGTCTCTTCCCCCTCCCCTGTGTCTCTCCCCTTCCCTCCCTTCCCTGTGTCTCTTCACTCCTACCTCCCCTGTGTCTCTTTGCCCCTCTCCCCCCTCCTCTCCCCTGTGTCTCTTTCCCCCCTCTCCCTCCCCTGTGTCTCTTCGCTGCTCATTGCGGGCCTCTGCGTGCGCTATGCGCAACTCGCAAACTTTGCGAGCGTTACACACAAACTCACAGTACGACAACTATATTAGTGATATGTATGGATCTGATTCGGAGTGGGAATGGATATCTGTAATTAGACACTTAGACATTCAGGGGATTGATGGCCACTCAAACACCCAAAAGGACAAAAAGTTCTATGAGCCACCTACAAGATCAAAAAGGTCTGAAGGAGATGGACCCAAGACAGAATCTAATTTCACTGCTGAGTGGTGAAAATTTGTCTTGAAAAGTAACAAGTTCTCTTCTTCATTGTTGGGTCAAATAAACTGTTACTCGAAACAGAAGGTAATTGGACTGTGGAATAGACTTTGGGGACATGGCAGCTTTATACGATTTGTATAGTATTCGATCCAATACGAATAGGACAAAGATATCACTAAACTAGACTGCTGAGACAGCAGAAGGACAGCCTTGTTACACCGTGACCTCAACGGAAACCCTTAGACTGGAAGTTCAACCGTATTTGGATAACTTGGCAATCCGATGTACATTTTATAAGAGAACGTCTTATGAGCTGAAGACTTGTTCATGAAGAATTCATGATGATGATCCCAAGGAACCAAACTGCTGAGGCTAGTAGAAAATGAGAATTTAAAATAGGATGATATTCTGTCTAATTAGAGTGACCCGTGACGAGTACTGATATACTTTTTAAGGGATTCTCTGTTGGAAAAATCTGTAACTATTGAGGATGAAATGACCAGGTACAATTATTTGGTACAATGAGCTACCTTGATGTGGTGAAGGGGCTGTGTACTTAGCTGTAGGGTCACCCAAGATGGGCAGGTCATAGCAGAGAGGTCAGACAAATCATGGTCCACTGGCAACCCACCCCAGCATCTTTGCCAAGATAACCTTATGGATAAGAACGACCAGAGACATACTGATTGTGACTGGCATGCTAGGGTCCTGGAGAGTCAGAGACGACTGAATGACTAAACAACAACAAGAGTAGCTGATGGCGCAATCATATAATTACTAGGACTCATGTTAAATGTACTTTATCATATATGGAGCGCCACACTGGTCACAATAAAGTACTTATCCAGGTGCTCTACAGGTTGGTATCGTCTATGGAAATGGTTGATCCCATTGGACTTATAAATGTTGATGAGTCTAATTAGATAATTTTAGTTATCGAGGGATCAGACAGTTAGGGCCTCATTCAATTGCGATTTGTCCAATTGAATAGGGCTCTAAATAAGCACATAACATATTTTTTTTAAATACGTTTTTAGTTAGTGAAAACCTTCCTTTTGGATAGATGCTTACTAACTAAAAACTTCTTTAAAAAAATATGTTATGTGCTTATTTAGAGCCCTATTCAATTGGCCAAATCGCAATTGAATGAGGGCCTTAATGTCTATTGACCTTTCTTGCTGGAAAACTTGTTTTAACTGAGTGAACATTGGTGAACTACTCTGTGTTACTATGGAAACCACCACCTGTTGTTATTGTGGTTTGGTTACCAGTTTAATACACTTACATTGACGTTAACTATTTAATAAACTTTAACAAATATTCTAATGAGTCTAATGCAAGTTCGGTCCTGGAGGGCCACACACAGGCCTGGATTTGATGATATCCTGATTGACTCACCTGTGCATTGAAAGGATATCATCAAACCCAGGCCTCTGTGTGGGCCTACAGGACCGAACTTGCCCACCCCTGGTTTAATGGCTTTAAAGCCTGGTATGAGGCATTCAGGGTTCCCTGGTGGTGCAGTGATTAGGATTTAGTGCTTTCACTGCTGCAACCTGGGTTCAATTCTAGTCAGGGAACCAAGAGGTCACAGCACCCTGAAGCCGAGCAGGGCTAGGCCTGGTCTGTACTTGGATGGAACACCACCTAGGAATACCAGGAGCAATATGCTGTGGCCCACTGGAGAAGGAACTGGCAACCCACTCCAGTATCTCTGCCATGAAAACCAAGTGGATCAGCATGGCCATGGATATAAACATTTGCCTGGTGCGTTACGGTCCATGAGGTCACGAAAAGTCGGAAATAACTGCATGACGCAAAAAAAATTAGGCATTCAGGTGAGTCTTGTAGATCCATTGGTAAGAACTTCTGCAGGTCATCATTGCCAGTTTTTTCTCCAGTGGGCTACAGCTCCTGGTATTCTTAGGTGGTCTCCCATCCAAGTACTGACCAGGTCCAACCCTTCTCGGCTTAAGGGTGGTATGACCCCTTGGTTCCCTGATTGGAATCGAACCCAGGTTACAGTAGTGAAAGCACTGAATCCTAATCACTGGACCACCAGGGAACTGCTAGTTAAGAACAATTGAAAAGGATCGTTCCTTTATTGTGTCTGCTCAGGTCTGCCGCTGCAGTGCAGCCTCCAACTGCTAGATGGCACTATGTGAGAGGAGTTCTAAGCTTATAATGTTAGCCTAATCTTTGAACTAACCATAACCCTCACCTTAACCCTATTCCTAACAGTTTACCTAAGCCTTGATCTATGATATGGCACCGGAATATCGGCAGCGCCATCTAGTGGATTCTCACTGCCACTGCATGCTGCCTGTGCTGTGCTACTATAAGAGGATAGATCTTCTTAGCCAAAAGAGATAAAGAAAGTAACAAAGTAACCAATAAGACAATAACTGGTATCAGAAAAGAACAATGGCTTATAATAACTGAAAGGCTATATTATAGATAAGATGCTATGGTTTCCCTTAAAACGCTGTTGCTTTAATTGTCTATACATTATATTAGCCATTTTCTCTACTGTAAATAATTCCTGAGATCACTGAGCTGAATTTGCATACAGGAGCCACACAGAGTGCTTGATAAGGGTGTGGGGGGGCATCTGTTTGTTAACACTGGGGGGTATTGTTCTGGCCATCACAGAGACATGCAGACAGAATGTGATACTAATTAGTACATAAATGCAGCTAATCAGTATTTAGGAGCTGTTCATATGCATATTAATACAGCTCAAACACTGCTAAGTATCTCAGGAATGGTTTACTTAAGGAAAAAATGGCTTATACAATATATAGCCCATTTTCCGTGCTCTTGAGTTTGTGGTGACAGATCTATTGCATGTGAAAATATCATAAAATATCATGTAATAAAGCGCAATGTATGTGTTCATGAATAATCACTGAGAAAATAACTTATTTCTTCCAAATGTCACTAAGTGGGAAGCTGAGCATCAACTGGTAAAAATAGACACGTTTCACATACGGTATTACTATTTTGTGTGAAATAAATTGCCTCACTTGTGTTAAACCTAAATCATGGCCTGTATGGTAAGCCTCGAGGGCACTATAAATATAGACTACATGTAAATCCATTTTGCATCTGTATTCAATTCTTTGATAAAAGGACCAGCTCTAGATAAGACTAGTAATACACCAGGGGTGGGCAAGTTCGGTCCTGGAGAGTTCCACACAGGCCAGGATTTGATGATATCCCTGCTGCGTACAGGTGAGGCTATCGCTTCTTCAGACATCCTGATTGACTCACCTGTGCACAGAAAGGATATTCTCAAATCCTGACCTGTGTGGGGCTTTCCAGGACCAAACTTTCCCACCCCTGCAATACACTATACTGACTAAATTAAGATTAATTAATAAAATTATATAATGCTAAACATAGCATGGGTTCCCTGGTGGTTAGGATTCGGTGCTTTCACCACTGCGACCTGGGTTTGATTTCAATCAAGGAACTAAGAGGTCACACCATCCCGAAGCCAAGCAGGGTTGGGACTGGTCAGTACTTGGATGGGAGACAACTTAGGAATACCAGGAGCTAGATGCTGTGGCCCACTGGAGAAGGAACTGGCAACCCACTCCAGTATCTCTGTCATGAAAACCAAGTGGATCAGCATGACCGTGGACATAAAGATGTGCCTGGTGGGCTATGGTTCATGAGGTCACAATGAGTTGGAAACAACTGAATGACACAAAAAATGAATTAACATAAAATGAAGAATTAAATTTTTTTATAAATGCAAGAAATGTTCCACAGTTAAAAAATGCAATTTTAATAAATGGGTTTAGATAAGTAGATAAACACACAGCTTTAACAGGTAACTTTGGTGTTGAACATATTTTTAGCCATATTTATTATTTTCAGAATAAGCTTCAGTGGGGGTTGTTTATCCTCTAAAGTTATCAATTTACTTAATAATATCATATGAAATGTATAAAGTGACATCACAGGGTGTCTAGAGTGATGTCATCAGTAATGTCAGGGATGATATTTGGAATATGGAGTACAAGTTTGGGTACCACTTCATAAAGATGTCCTGGTGTGTTGAGGTCCACAAGGTCACAGAGAGTTGGGCACAACTGAACAACACAAGTACTATATACATATATATAAATGTATATGTATCACTAATATATTTGTGGTAAGTGTTTAACACTCCATGGGAGCTTACACCCTTACTATTTACTTCCTAAGTCCGTTTAGAGCTGCGTGCATGCGGACCAGAGGTAGACACAGTGGAGAGGGAGAAGGAAGAAGATACAGGGGAGAGGGGGAGGGAGGAGGAAGACACAGGGGAGAGGGGGAGGGAGAGAGGAGGAAGACAGGGGGGAGAGGGGGGAAAGACACAGGGGATAGGGGGAGGGAGGGACAAGAAAGATATAGGGGGGAGGAAGACACAGAGGAGAGGGGGGAAAGGCACAGGGGAGAGGGGGAGGGAGAGTTGGGAGAAAGAGACATCGGGAAGGGAGAGGTGGGAGAAAGAGACAAAGGGCAGGGGAGAGGTGGGAAAGAGAGACACACAGGGCAGGGAGAGGTGGGAGAAAGAGACATGGGAGGAGAGAGGTGGCGGGAAGAGTCACGGGAGGGGAGAGGTGGGGGAAGAAACACAGGTGAGAGGGGGAAGAGACACAGGGGGGAAGAGACACAGGGGGCTGGGAGAGACACAGGGGGAAGAGACATGGGAGGGCAGCGGCCGCAAGGGCACCAGAGGAATACACAGGGGAGGGGTGGGAGGAAGACACGGGAGAAAGAGGAGGAGGACACATGGTAGAGGGGAAGGAAGACATTGGAATTGGGGGAGACATGGGGGAAAGAGACACAGGGGAAGGGGGAAGAGATACAGGGGGGAGAGTGGGGGTAGGAGACACAGGGGATAGAGTGGGGGAAGAGACACAGGAGAGGGAGGAGGGGGAAGAGACACAGGGGGGAGACACATGGGAGGGCTGGGAAGAGACATGGGGAAACATACACAGGTGATGGGGAGAGAGTGGGAGGATGAGACACTGGGGAGGGAGGAGGGGGAGACACAGGGGAGGGGGGAAGACACGGGAGGAAGGGGGAAATAGACACAAGGGATGGGGAAGAGACACAGGATAGGGGGAAAAGATACATGGGAAAGAGACACAGAGGAGTGGGAAGAGATACAGTGAGGGAGTGGGGGGAAGAGACACAGGAGAGGGTGGGTAGAGACATGGTAGGGAGAGGGGGGAAGAGACAAAAAAAAGGAGGGAGAGGGGGGGAGAGACAAAGGGGAGGGAGAGGGGGGGAAGAGACACAGGTGAGGGGGGGGGGGAGATACAGGGGAAGGGGGTGGGGGGAAATATATATATATATATATATTATCCCATCATTTATGACGGGCAAACGACTAGTATACATATATTTATATATAGACATATTATATATATTGTACAGTTATCCTTTAACCCTTGTCTCTCCATGCTCCATTCTCTGCTCTCCACCCCTCTTCCTATACAACTTCAGTTTCATATTATCTTCCAATCTGTATTCTTGTCAGTCTCCTTCAGGCTTTACATTTAGAGAATTTTATCATCGCTAAATCTTAGCAACTCTCTGACATTGTACTTTATCACTTTATAAATTCTTATTTTTAATTTAAGCATTTGGCTCTGAGCATTTCCTATTTCCCATCCGTTTTGCATCTAAGGGGAAAACAGAATAATTGATAACAATGTATACTTGATAAATAAAAGTAAAATCACAACTAAAATCAGATTTTGTCTTAAAGCAAGGAATTTGTGGCACTTTTACGGATGCAAACAATAAAAGAGCCGGGTCCTACAGGATCATTCAGAACCGTATAGAAAAAAATCTATGTATTATATATAATGTAATATTATGCAGGGATGAAAATTGAATTTACAATCTGATTTTAAGGCTGCGATCCTTAAAAAAGAATGAATAAAAAGAACCCGTCTTACAGCTGTGCAGAGGTTATCATTTCACTTTAGAAAAAGGAAAACATGTTTTGAATCCAACAATAATAATATATTCGAAAAAAAGAAAACTGAATGTTTTGTACAAGAAAAGTGATCTAAGGACAGTGCCGAATTTACTAAGCTAAATGGAGTTTATTGCTGTTTTTGGTAAGTTAGCGGAAAAATCTAAAGTGTGTTTATATGTGTTTTTTTTTTTTTTATTATATGTATTACGACAAGTTCCCAGTCTCTCTGGGTGTGTTTCTGGCATTTTGATGGAGAACACAATACAGGAGGTTGTAGATACTTTTCCACGTTATACTAAAAATGTATCCGGTGATACAAAATAACAAACCAAAACTAATGAAAATAATAGGCCTAGCTTCCCCTAAGCACTTTGTTAACTAATATAACGTTTCCTCACTAACCAGCTAAACCTGGGTGGAGCAAAACTAACAGTCCAGTAGTTTGTAAAATCACTGGAATATAATTTCTTCAGATTTCCAGGTCACCACTCTGCTCCTAGCAGTCATAAGTTGCAGGCTGCTGTCTCACTGTGTGGGTCATTCTTTATTGCAGACAAACTGCAAACAATCAGTCCTTAAGCAGCACCACCCATACTCCAGGAGCAGTCATAAATCAGGGCTGCCTAGGTGCAGCTAATTAATTGAGCAGATAGGTGAACTCCTTGAGTGCTCCTGAGGGGACAGAGCTTTACAGAGTGTATGACTCACATACACCCCTTTGCTTGTCTCACTAGGTCATAATAGACAGTGGAGGCTCCATTTAGCACAGGGGTGGGCAAGTTTGGTCCTGAAGAGCCACACACATGCCTGGATTTGAAGATATCCTTTCTGTGCACAGGTGAGTCAATCAAGTTGACTGAAGAAGTGATTGACTCACCTGCGTGCATCAGGGATATCATCAAATACAGGCCTGTGTACAGGGCTGTATCTACCTTTTTGGAGCCTCTAGGCAGTGAAGTAGAGGAGCCCCTGCGAGTGAGTACACAAGGTATACACGGACCCATTTTTGCCTTTTCTTTAAGTTCCTTTTCCTGTTGTAACTCTCTTGTTCTAGGTGGTTACCCCTAATAGCCTTCTATGAACTGCAGCATTTAATTTTTTTTAATGCCAGGAACTATTATTATAAAGAAGTGGTGCCCCTCACAGGAAGGCGCCCCTGGGCAGCTGCCTAGTTGGCCTAATAGGTAATCTGTCCATGCCTGTGCGTGACCCTCCGAACTTGCCCACCCCTGATTTAGAAGGATCAAAACGTTCCTCTCCTCTTCCAGACCTCTGCTGTGATCCTTATAGAACCGCTCAGGATGGAAACATCGTCTTGAACGTCATTTATAAAAAAGAAAGAACATTTACGTTGTTTGTATCTGGCTTGCCCTCTGCAGCTCATAAAGACACAGACTCTGTGGTACTCTCTGTGCTGTGTCTGATACTAACCAAATAGTGACTATCTCACAGCAGCGCTCTACAACATGCTGCTGAGACGTGGTCCATGATAGGCTAGGACTACATTACACATACAGCCCTATAGAGTCTGTGTCTGCATACAATGCACTGGGCAAACCCAAACAGGGACTATTTGTACTATTCTAGGCAGTACAATAGAGCTTGTAAATGCTTCTTATTAAAATAAAATTGTGGTTGTTGTTTAGTCGCTCAGTAGTGTCCAACTCTCTGTGACGCTAAGGACCACAGCACCCCAGACACATCTATCAGCCTGATGTATCTTCTCTGTCGCCCCCTTCTTCATGTGCAAAATTTAAATAGAAATTAATATATAACTTTTATTATAAATATCCTTAAAATAAATAAATCAACAACTATCATATGATTGCAATAATAAATATATATATATATATATATATATATATATATATATATATGTGTTATTGCAATTATATGATAGTTGTTGATTTATGTATTTTAAGGATATGTCTAATAAAGGTTTTATATTAATTCCTATTTAAATTTTGCATCATGGAAGCGGTGTTAAGCACCAGGAATTAAACAGTTCATTAAAAAAACTTTCTTCATGTGCCTTCAATCTTTCCCAGCATCAGAGTCTTCTCTGGGGAATTCGGTCTTCTCATGTTTGAGCTTCAGCTCATGATCAAACCTTCTAGTGAACAGTTTGTCTTGATTTCCTGTAGTGTTGATTGATTGGGTCTTTTTACACTCCAAGGGACTCTAAGTAGTTTCCCCAACACCGCAATTCAAAGGCGTCAATTCAAAGGCGTCAATTCTACGGCGCTCAGACTTCTTTATGGTCCAGCTCTCACATCCATATGTTACTACTGGGAATACCAGAGTTCTAACTATGGGGACCTTTGCTGATAGTTTAATATGTTTACTTTGTACTAGTTTGTCCAAGCTTGCCATAGCTTTCCTCCTTCAGAAGCAAAATGCCTTTTAATTTCATGGCTACAGTCACCATCTGAAAAAGATCTTGAAACCCCGGGAAAATAAAATCTGTCACTGCCTCTACTTCTTCCCTGTCTATTTGCCATGATCTTCTTCTTCGTCTTTTTAATGTTGAGCAGCAGGTCAGCTTTTGCACTCTCTACTTTTACCCTCATCAATAAGTCCTCACTTTCAGACATCAGAGTAGTATCATCAGCGTATCTGAAGTTGAGGATGAGGAGATGATCTGGTACTCCCATATCTTTAAGAACTTGCCTCATTTTGTTGTGTCCTCACAGTCAGAGGCTTTAGCATAGTCTATGTTATTTTTTAACTCTCTTGCTTTCTCCATTATCCATTGGACACTTGCAATTTGATCTCTTGTGCCTCTTCCTCTGCTGAACTCGGCTTGCACATCTGGTAGTTCCCGGTCCATATATTGTTGGAGTCGAGCTTGTAGGATCTTAAGTATTACCTTGCTGGCATGTGAAATGAGTGCAATTGTTCGATAATTTGAGCACTCTTTGGCACTGTCTATTTTTGGGATTGGGATGTAGACTGACCTTTTCCAGTCTATTGGCCACTGTTGAGTTTGCCAAATGTGTTGGCATAAGGCAAGTAACACTTTCACAGCATCATCATGTAGAATTTTGAATTGTTCAATTGGGATTCCATCAACTCCTGCAGGCTTATTATCAGCAAGACATCCTAGGGCCCATCTCACTTCACTCTCCAAGATGTCTGGCTGCAGCTCATTGGCCAAATTATTGAGGTCATCACTGCTGTTAAGATCCTTCCTGTATAGATCTTCAGTGTATTCCTGCCACCTCTTCTTTATCTGATCTTCGGTTAAGTCCCTACTATGTTTGTCTTTTATCACTCCTACTGTGGAATGAAAGGTTCCTTTGAGATCCCACATTTTCTTGAAGAGATCTCTTGATTTACCCATTTGGTTATCTTCTTCAATCTCTCTGGAATTCTGTATTCAGTTGGACAAATCTTTTCCTATCTCCACTACCTTTCGCTTTCCTTATTTCCTGGGCTACTTTCAAAGCCTTATCAGACAGCCAGTTTTACTTCTTACTTTTCTTCCTTTTAGGGATATTCTTTGTAGCTGTTTCCTGGATTATGTTGCAAACTTTGGTCCAAGATTCTTCAGGCATTCTATCTTCCATGTCTAGTTCTTCAGGCATTCTATCTTCCATGTCTAGTTCTTCAGGCATTCTATCTCCCATGTCTAGTTCTTCAGGCATTCTATCTTCCATGTCTAGTCCCTTAAATATATTCTTTACTTCCACTGCATATTCACAAGGGATATTTTTTATTTCGTATCTACTTGGTCTGATAATTTTCCCTCTTTTCTTCAGTTTAATTTTCAACTTTGCAATAAGAAGCTCATGGTCTGAGCCGCAGTCAGCTCCAGGTCTTGTTTTTGCTGACTGTATAGAGCTCCTCAATCTTTGGCTGCAAAGTATATCGTCAATCTGTTTTCTATGTTGTCCATCTGGTGATGTCCATGTGTAGAGTCGTCTCAGGGGCTGTAGGAAGAAGTTGTAATCATCTTGGCAGAATTCTACTTATTTCAAGGCCAAACTTGCAAGTTATTCCAGGTGTCTTTTGGTTCCCTACTTTAGCAATCTCCTATGATGATAGTAACATATTTTCTTGGTGTTATATCTACGACGTGTTGAATGTCTTTGTAGAGCTGGACAACTTCAGCCTCTTCAGCATCCGTGGTTGGAGCATAGACTTAGATCACTATGATGTTAAATGGATTGCCTTGAATTCGAATTGAAATCATTCTGTCATTTATTGGGTTGTAAACGAGCACAGCTTTGACCACTCTCACATTGACTAGGATGGCTACTCCATTTCTTCTGCAGGATTCTTGACCACAGTAGAAGATCTGGTCATTGTCTTATGTGCAATATCCGATTCCAGTCCATTTAAGTTCATTAATTCCCAGGATATCAACGTTTAACCTTGTCATCTCATGTCTGACCACATCTAGTTTGCCTTGGGTCATGGTTCTAACATTCCAGGTTCCTATTCTGAATTAATCTTTGCAGCATCAGACTTTCCTTTCCCCTCCAGACACATCCGCAGCTGGGCACCCTCTTGCCTTTGGCCCAACCACGTCATTAGATCTGGTGTTACTTGTACTCGCCCTCTGCTCTTCCTCAGTAATGTGACCTGAGGGGCCCATTTTCTGGTGAGATATTGTTATGTCTCTGGTTGTGCCTGTCCATAAATGTATCTTAGTTAAGATACTGAAGTGGGTTGCCAGATGCTTATCCAGTGGACTGCGATTTCTCTGACCTCTCTGCTATGACCTGCCCATCCTGGGTGACCCTACATGGTTTAGCTCACAGCTTCATTTAGGTACATAAGTGCATTCACCATGATAAGGTAGCAATACAGAAGAGGAAGATCAAGTATGTAAGGGAAGATAAAGTACATAAAAGTAAAGATATGCACAGGTATATTATATAGCTATTATAATCCAGGAACCTTCCATATTTATATATCTATTGTACATCTCACTTTATGGGATCCCCTTCTTTAAAGGGACATTGTAAGCTTTAAATTATTAATTGGAATATGCAATTCATCTTTAGTGTGTCAAATTGTCTTGCTTGAAGTGCTTATGTGAGGCTTTTCCTAACAGAAAGCAGTAACAAGGAATTAAATGACCACTGAAGTGGTCTAATAACAGGAACTTGATTGTTTAATTAGGCATTGATAATTAATACAATTATTTCAAAAAGCGTTTTTCAGTATTAAATTTGGTTTCCGAGATGAGACTCGGCTGCTGCTGGTCTCCACCTATTATAAAGTCAGTGGGGGTGGCTTTGTATAGTATTCAGTGCCAAATTTTCAGGTATAAAGTCTAATTAGCAAATTGGCTAGAGACATGAATGGATACTTGTATTGAAGTAACTTCCCTTGGAAACAATCATTTGTCTTGGGGAGGGGATGGCGAGGGCAACCCAAGAAAAATATGTTGTCTTATCTAACTACACTGTTCTTAAAGCTCTACACAAAAATAAAAAAAAAAAAAAGTAAAAAAAAAATTGATTGCACTGTGACCCCCTCCAGAGGAGGGCCCTGGTGCATTGCACCACCAGTGGTAGCCTATGTTTTAACTATTACAAACGTTTTGCATGAAAAATATGTAAAGCTTATTTAAAAAAAAACAACTTAAACATAACAGGAAATGCAATAACTGAGACCTTTGTTGTGTCCCCTATTCCCATACAGGTGTCTGCTACTTGACTTGGCAGATCACATTGCCGCTCTGGGGGCTGGTATTAGTCACGAGTTAGAGATGCATGAACTGCTCTCAAGTGGAATCCTTGTCTCGTTACATGACCTTGATCATTTGTTCTGCCTGTCTAGATATAATCTGCAGGTCTCATCAATCAGATGTCACTCGGCATCCCCTCCCCTGGGCGCCGAGGTGAGAGGGCTGGCGTGGAGCAACACGGGCACTGCCAGCTCTGATAGGGTTAATGGACCACAGTGATACTGATACAACAGGGATCCCTTTGTTTATTTAATAGCTGTTTATTAATAACAGAAGAAAAGAAACAATGTATCAATTCAAGAAACAAATTTGTATGTAAGAATTTAGCTGATATACTTCTCCCCGGCCCTATCAGAAATGATAGAAGCTGTCCTGATGGGAGCTATACTGCAGATAAAGACATCTATCAGGACAGCTTCCTAGGCAGATATAGATTCCACTGCAGACCAGCTTTGACTGGTCATAAAAAAATTAGGACAGCCTCCTGGGCAGATCTACTCCCACCACCTGGACATCTAATGGAGAGACGCAGTTCTGCTAGTCCCTGGACACTATATTAAATTTAACTTTACATTTATTTAAAATGCTATTATTTAATGCTAATCAATTCAATAGTAAACAAATTAAATACTATTGAATGAGCACTCAATGGCCATTTAAACTTATCTTCTACAAATGATTGCCAAGGGGCCATCGAGCTGACCAGAGAGGGATGAAGGCACTGACCATGTCCAGAGTGGTCCACAATGGCTAAGAGGTCTACTATGGTTCTTTGGGAAAACCATTAGTCATTGTGGCCTACTGGGAACAGGGATAGTCCGGCTACTCTATAAAGATTTGGCTAGGGGACAGTGTTTAGTTAAATCTTTGGAAAGCCTCCGGGGCAGAATCACGAGTCAGATCATAAGTACAACTCACACCAATAGGTCAAAATCTGATAAGGAAACGGTGTTCTTGAACACAGCTGACCATCACATATTATATTTGTCAAACTACGTCATCACGCTTTTCAAGCTTGCGAAGCGAGGGACGCAGTTTGGTCCGCAAATGCCGAACCTTGCAAAGCGAGGAGCCGCATTTGCGGAGGTGGAGGCTCTATGGCACCTCACACGAGGTTACAAACACCCACACAAGCGGCACTTTACCAACAATACGAACCAAGGGAAATTTACGGACTTAGCAGACAAAAATACGAGATGCGGGACTTACGACTTCACAAAAATACGACCTTAACAGCCAAACCGCGTGCAACGGAAAACAGTCAAAACACAATAAATACACACAAAAAAGACATAAAAAGCTTACCCACAGCAAGGGGGCACCCGGGACCTCTGCAAGTGAAGTTACACCTCAATTTAAGTCTAAGCGAGAGAAAAAATGGCAGCCGAAAAAAACCGAAAACGAGGCTACAGGACCCTAAACACACAAAACAGCACCAAGCACATATGGCTTTTCCAAAAAGCCGTACGAGGTAAAGATACACTTTTACTAAGGACGGAAAATCAGCCACAGCCGCGTAACACACACATTAGGAGCCATTTCACAACACTAACTTACCCAATGCGGAAGTACACAGCCACCCTAACGGCTTCCCCTCGCGCACGCAGCCTATTTACACTACACACTGCACACATTGCTGACACTTACACCTGACCTCCAGAACCGTGCACAACTACAGTGGATGCTGCAGGAACATAGAAACAGATTGTCAGCTCATCAGCACAATGCTTCCTGCATATATTACTTAGGAATAGGTCAAGTATATTGATTAATTTATTCATTATTTCATTGCCATACAACAATATATATACACAAAAAAGCCCCTCTAATAACAAAAAAAAAACAAAAAAACAACAGCAGCGCAATGAGGGCCGAAGGTCCTCACGCTAAAAAATGGATAAAATAACATTACCTGCCTTACTATTTCATGCCAAAGGCACTCATCGCCTGCGAGCCTCGCATAGCGAGGCGAGCCGTTAAGCCACTACAACGCACTACAACTATCAGCACTAACACAAAGAAGCAATGAAACATGCTGGACTTAGCCGAAAAACACTTACAAAACACGGGATCACCTTGGCGTGCAAGCGGTTGACAAACGCGGGACTTATAAAAAAAAAAAAATACAAGATGAGGGATTTAGAAAAAAAAAGATACGAGACGCAGAGATATGGAGCTTGAGAATGGAGGGCCCTGGTGCAAAATAAAAATTTGGGCCCCCCTCTTTGGGGTTGTAAAAAATGTTTTGCGCTGGACCTTCCCGGGATCAACCAGTGCTCCTCACCCAGACCCCTTTCCATAGCTGCTCCCCTACCCTTACCTCCTGCCTGTGCGGAGCTCCTCTGCCTGCAGCAGAGCTCCAGGACATGCACGATATTATACTGTATATCTAGTAAAGTCTGGAAAAATGTAACATTCCTGATACATAAATGAGACATGTAGAAGTAGAAAACTGGTAGTAGCATAAATGTTACTGAATCAAATGGCAACATTGTAACTTATATCTGCCAGTGCAGTTACATGAGGTTGGTATCAGTTTAATACATGACCCCCAGACTTCTTTCTTATGTCTCAGCCACACCTGACAAGGCTACCGATCTGAGACCTGACCAACATACCTGATCATTATTGCGTTGTTTCTAGTATACGAGTTAGAATAGCACAACCCAGCAGTGCGACGACTTCCAGCCGCGGGGGCTGCTATTTCATATTGATTGGAGAAATGCTCCAAGATATGAAGCTATCGATTTTTTAGACGGCAAATTATACTTTAGCAATTCACTGCTTATGTTCTAAACTATCGGGCAAAAAATGCATGGCAGGTCTGAGGGTTGGCATCAATATAGATACTCAATGAGTGTGGCCTCAGGAAGTGAGCGGACTTTGGATAATTAGTAGGGTAAAGTACTAACTAGCTGTATAAGCCATGGGCAGGAAATAATTTTGGGAAAAATCTTAATTTTTGAAGAAGCTTTATGAATAAGGGAATCCATTTTGTGAGGGAGGTGAGACAGCTTTGTTAAAAAACTGGATCTGATTAAAATTAACACCACACAACTCTTCACATTTGAATGTCTAAAACAAGTTTAAAAACCTGCTTCCAGATCAGAATTCCGAGAAAAACAGTTATTACACTGCATTCTGGGAAGCTGAGCTGGGACATGCAAATGTGCCCACAAATGCCTCGCTCTTCAATCCATAGCCATTATCAAACATGGCTTCCTTTAAGCTTATGCATGCTGTATTACACAGCTTTTATGCAAATCCAAGCTTGGATTATACACAAGGTGGGAATCCTACCCATGTACAGCTGTTTCAAGCTTACTGGCTATCACCAGCATGGAGTGGGATCTCAGCTTGTGTTGTGGATATTATGAGTAGGTAGTTCACCATAACAATCATTTATAATATGGTGAGCAAAAGAGCGATAGAAGCCTCCACCATACAGTATTACAGGAAATAAAAAGTACATCTGTGTTCACATTTGAACATCTAAAACAAGTTAAAAAACCTGCTTCCTGCTCAGAATTCCGAGAAAAACAGTTATTACACTGCATTCTGGGAATATATATTTATTTATTAGTGTATATATATATATTTATATATATATATATATATATATATATATATATATATATATATACTGTATAATAATACATTTGTACTCACATTTGAACGTCTAAAATAAGTTAAAGAACGTATTTCCTGCTCGGAATTCCAAGAAATACAGTTATTACACTGCATTCTGGGAATATATATTTATTTATTAGTGTATATATATATATTTATATATATATATATATACTGTATAATAATACATTTGTACTCACATTTGAACGTCTAAAATAAGTTAAAGAACGTATTTCCTGCTCGGAATTCCAAGAAATACAGTTATTACACTGCATTCTGGGAATATATATTTATTTCTTAGTATATATATATATATATATATATACATATATATATATATATATATATATATATATATATATATAATAATACATTTGTACTCACATTTGAATGTCTAAAATAAGTTAAAGAACGTATTTCCTGCTCGGAATTCCAAGAAATACAGTTATTGTTAAAAAAATCTAAGTCTCATTGTCCCTTTAAAGGGACATGGCGTTTATCAGCACCTCTCCACATCACCAACCCAAACACATTTATTTTAAAATAGTTTTCTCGGTGTCGTATCACTCAATTAATCTTTAAGCTGTTCTACCTACAAGCCACGTGAAGCTTCTTAGACTTTTAGGTTGTGAAAGCACCAAAACTCCCAGCTTGTAGTTAGTCTCTCACATACTTCACAAACATGTGAAATTTTTTCCAAACGACAATGCCCTGCAATAAATGTTGTGATAGAATATTCTGTCACTCCGTGTCCGTTTAGCCTGCGAGCCTTTACATATGCTCAGTGTGTAACCCGCGCATCGAGCCGCCCGATCACATGTGGTATATTAATCCCTTCAGTGAAGTCCGACCAAGTCACAGTATTTTAGCTGAGAAAATATTACTTTTTATTGTTGTGCAAGATTAAGCCTGCTGCGCCTGGGAGGCGCGTTACCGTTTGCATTTATATGGATAACTGTATATTACTATTTGTCTAGGTTGTGGCACGGCGCGAGGCCGGATCAGACGGCAGAACCGACCCCACCACATCAATCCATGAGTGAAATCACAATGTGCAGGGAAGTGAGGTCCAGTGATTGAGGCAGGAAAGGCTCAAATATATAAAATGTGTTTTAGGGTCTGGTCTGTCTTAAAAAGGGGACTCTTTGTATTATATAAATGTTTTATCTGGGTTAATTCAGTGGTGGGGCGAGTGAACGGAGGGCCCAGTTGCAAAAAATATAAAAAATATAACCCTAACCCCCCCCCCCCAGGTTCCAATTCATTTAGCACCACCTTCTTGCGATCACCAGAACCACTCCCAAAATACCCCATCCTAGCGTAGATACCTTCCCACCAAAGACCCCTTGACTCAGCAACTAGCCCCTCTTAATATCCCCAAGACTCCTTCCAAAAGCATCTGGACCCCCTCCCCCAGTTACTGACTCCTCATAATACCCCCAAGGCTCCTTCCCAAAGCATCTCCCTTCCCCTTATGACCCCCTCCCCCAGTTACTGACTCCTCTTAATACCCTAAGACTCCTTCCCAAAGCATCTCCCTTTCCCTCAAGATTACCTCCCCCAGCCATTGGCCCCTCTTGATATCCCATGACTCCTTCTCAACTCATCTCCCTTCCCCTCATGACCCCCTCCCCCAGTTACTGACTCCTCTTAATACCCCCAAAACTCATTCCCGAAGCATCTCCCTTCTCCTCAAGACTCCCTCCCCAGTTGCTGGCCCCTCTTAATACCCTCAAGACTCCTTCCCAAAGCATCTCCCTGCCCTTCAAGACTCCCTCTCCAGCTGCTGGCCACTCTTAATATCCCAAGACTCCTTCTCAACTTATTTCCCTTCCCCTCATGAACCCCTCCCCCAGTTATTGGCCCCTCTTAATACCCTAAGACTCCTTCCCAAAGCATCTCCCTTTCCCACAAGACTGCCTCCCCAGCCACTGGTCCCTCTTAATACCCCCAAGACTCATTCCCAAAGCATATCCCTTCCCCTCAAGTTACAGATCCTTACGTTTTGCAGCCTTCCCTTTATTCATTTTTTAAAATGTGCTCTTTTGAGCAAAAACACATGGAGAAAACACCAACATGTATTTACATGTTACACCTGCAGCAGTAACAATTACTCCTCGTCACTAATCATTGTGCAGGCTCATTTATGGAAATTAAATAAGAAAGATGGCGGAAAATTACAGTTTGTATCACGAACTTCATGTGAATAAAATAACCTTAGTGTTAATAAGCTGCAATCGGGGTGTTGAGGAAGGGATGCAAAAAAAATCCAAATTAAAACATAATCATCCATTACCAGCTTTGGCCACTAGAGGGTGCCAGCGCTATGGAGTAGTATGTCTTTCCCATGAAAGCTTTGACCCATAATTTATTTTACATGCAGACATAATAAGTTGGCATATAGACATACAATATTTATATATATATATATATATATATATATATATATATATATATATATATATATATATATATAATTTATTTTTAATTATATTGAGAATTTAAACAAAGAAATGAGAAAATAATGCTTTTGAGTGGCAATGCAGCAAAGCAACCCCCCACCCGCCCCCTTTCTTGGGAGCAGAGTTGCATTATCCCCCCATATTTGGGAAGCTCCTACCCCCATGGCTGCAATCTATTTTCAGAATATTCGTAGTGATTCTAAACATGGCGTGGTCTTGTAGAATAAAAAGTACAATTACTAGACTTTATATCACTTTGTTCTCCATTCAAATAAAATGATATTTTTTAATAGATTGATAGTAGACTGCCTTGACTGTCTAAATTGTGTACATTTCTCACTTTGTGCAATATTTAGTGTGTTTTCGTGCCACTCGCCCCCCGCGCTGACATCCCCCAGCGGGCCCCCCTCCCGTGCCGTGCCTGCTGTGCTTTGATGCCCATTTGAAGCAGTTTTGCATAATATGACCCGACACCGACTACTTAAATGCAAATCTTTGTAACCTGATAGTAATGTAGCCTGTAAATTTCCAGGCTATTTCTCCATATAAAACGCGCCACGCCGCTAAATACGATGAATGGGGGAAATGAATGCAAAATTCTGTGCTTGTTGCTTTTCATTATATTCAGCAAGTTCAAAGCTCTCTATATGATCTACTCAATACATCCCAATAGAGACTGTAATGGTGCATAATACTCACTGTCTAGACCAGTTATTATGTGTGAGAGACAGCAAGGGGCTGATGTAGAGTGCAGGGAGAGTGTGGATGATCTGGAAGGGAATTTATTTATTAAACTTGATAATGGGCAAAATTATCAGTTTTAGTTTTGTTAATATTTAATTATTCGAAAGTAAAAATAAATAAACACAGCGTTTACATTTTTACATTGTGACGGATCTTGGATAACTCTAAGGGGTTTATGTGAGCCATAGACTCTGCAAAGCCCTATTCCCCTAGGGGTTAACTTTCCAAGGGGTTATTAGCTGCACCTGGGCAGCCCTGATTTAAGACTGCTCCTGGAGTATGGGACAGGCTGCTTACGGACAGATTGTTTGCAGTTTGTCTGATATGGAGAAATACACACATGTTGAGAGAGCAGCCTGCAGCTTGTGGTCACTTGGAGCAGAGTGGAGGCCTGGAAATCTGAAGAAATATGCAGGAATTTACAAACTATTGGATTGTTTTTTTACCCCATCCAGGTTTATCTGATTGAGAGCTAGTTAGTGAGGAAATCTGTATATTGGTAAAGATAGTGCTTCAGCGGAAGTTAGGCCTAATATTTTCATTGATTTGTTTGTTATCTTTGTATTATTGAAGACATTTTTAGCAAGACTTGAAAAAGTACATACAGCCTCTTGTATTATGTTCCTACATCAAAGTATCTGAAATAAAGGGTGTGTCAATGTAAACTAATGAGCTTTGTATTTACCTGATGAAGGCACTGAGAATTGTGGCTTCACACACACGCCTGTAGGCAGGCAATTGCTATTCAATCTATTACAGTCAAAAAAGTGTGGTTTTATGTCACTGAGCACAATATAAGCTGTGAGCCTGACACAGGCAGGCAACTGAAATTAGATTACAGGAAAAAAATGGTTGTTTTCAATGTATGTTACACCACCAGGTATGAGTAGTGAAAATAAGCACAATATAAGCTGTTAGGTGTTAGCCTGTCACACACACACGCTGGCAGGCAGGCATAGATTACACACAAAAAATTATAAAATAAAATAAATGATGTTCAAAGTTTCCTCAATGATAAAGTATAGGGGGCGAACCGAAAAGCGCATGTGTTCGCCGTTCGTGGCGGACGCGAACATGCGCAAATGGCCGCGAATAGTTCTCCGGCGAACTGTTCGGGACATCACTACTTATCTGATCACAACCCTTTCACCCAGTTCTCCTCTGAATCATTCAGATGTTCATTGGCAAGCTTCAGACGGGCCTGTACATGTGCTTTCTTGAGCAGGGGGACCTTGAAGGCGCTACAGGATTTCAGTCCTTTACGGCGTAGTGTGTTACCAATTGTTTTCTTGGTGACTATGGTCCCGGCTGCCTTGAGATCATTAACAAGATCCTCCCGTGTAGTTCTGGGCTAATTCCTCACCTTTCTCATGGTCATTGAAACTCCACTAGGTGAGATCTTGCATGGAGCACCAGACCGAGGGAGACTGACAGTTATTTTGTGTTTCTTCCATTTGCCAATAATCGCACCAACTGTTGGCACCTTCTCACCAAGCTGCTTAGAGATGGTCTTGTAGCCCATTCCAGCCTTGTGTAGCTCTACAATCTTGTCCCTGACATCCTTGGACAGCTCTTTGGTCTTGGCCATGGTGGAGAGTTTGGAATCTGATTAATTGATTGCATTTGTGGACAGGTGTCTTTTATACAGGTAACAAGGAGAGTGCTCCTAATCTCAGCCCGTTACCTGTATAAAAGACACATCGGAGCCAGAAATCTTGCTAATTGATAAGGGATCAAATACTTATTTTCCTCTTTGACCTGCAAATGAATTTATAACTTTTTTTAAGGTACGTTTTTCTTGTTCATTTTTTTGTTATTCTGTTTCTCACTGTTAAAATACACCGAACATTAACATTATAGACTGATCATTTCTGTCAGTGGACAAACTTCCAAAATCAGCAGGGGATCAAATACTCCCCCCACACTATATTTATATAAATAATGTTTAATTATATTGGGGGGTAAGCCCAGAGGCATTGAGAATTTAAACAAAGTAATTAAAAAAAAAAAGTTTTTGAGGGGAGCTACAGCACTGGGGCCCGGCGGTAGATCTACCCGTTTCCTGTCATGGGAGTGGAGTGGAATGCACCACTCAGGGACACCTTTTTTTTGTCTCTATAAACGTTATTCCCCCCCTGATTATTTTGGGCTCCTACGCCCATGATGTTCTGCAATCAATGAGGTGGTGTGATGTGTGACAAACAAGGTGGTGGTGTGGGTGTTTTGCTTTCCACTCGCTGTACGTTCCACCTCATACCCCCTGTCCCATCCCTCCAATTCTCGACCTTTAAAGTTCATACTATCCGCCTCTTTTCAACTATCTCTCTATGTGTAGCTGTGATCTATCGTCCCCCAGGCACTCCCTCTCAATTTCTTGATCACTTTTCTGCCTGGCTCCCTCACTTTCTCTCCTCCAATGTTCCTTCACTGGTACTTGGAGATTTTAACATTGCTGTTCACACTCCGTCTCCCCAGCGGCAGCCAAACTGCTTGCACTCACCTCTTCCCTCTGCCTCTCACAACTAACAGATTCTTCAACTCATCATGCTGGACATTCTCTTGACCTTATCTTCACCAATCTCAGCACAATCTTCTACCCAGTTATCCATCCACTCCCTCTATCTGACCACCACTTCCTTACCTTCAACCTCACCACATCACCCTCTCACCACCTCTATCCAACCCCTGCCACCATCACGAACAGAAACCTGCGAGCACTTGACCCTGCTCAGCTCTCCACTATTATCCAACCCCGTCTCAGCCCCATCACCTACCTCAACTGCCCTGACACTGCCACCTCACTCTACAACTCTACTCTATCTTCCACCCTTGACACTCTGGCCCCCCTTCTCCACACGCTGATGCCCTCGCTCTCATCCACAACCATGACACACTCCTGCACTGCTGAACGACTATGGAGGAAATCACACACTTCAGCAGATTTCCTCCACTACAAATTTATGTTACGCTCCTATTACTCTGCCCTTAACCTTGTCAAACAGCAGTACTTTACATCACTAATATCAACTCTGTCCTCTAACCCCAAGCGTCTGCCACTTTCAATACTCTCCTCCGCCCACCACCTCCTCACATCCCTTCCTGTCTCACGGCTGAAGACTTCGTCAACCATTTTATTCATAAAATTCAATCTATCCACAATGATCTCTTCTCATAGTGGCTCTCACACTCCACTCTCTCAACTAACCAACAACACCCAGTCTTCTCCCTTCTCCAATACCACAGCCACCAGAAACTGCTTTGCCCCAGCAAACCTGTCTGTTGGTGTACCCCAAGTATATATCCTAGGCCCCCTCCTCTTCTCCATCTACATGTCCTCACTTGGTACCCTCATAAACTCTTTGGGGCTTCATTATCATCTCTATGCAGATGACACCGAAATCTACCTCTCCGCACCAGATCTATCCCCCTCTCTTTTAGCACACGTCTCCAACTGCCTCTCTAGTATATCCTCTTGGATGTCCACCCACCATCTCAAACTCAACATGTCTAAGACTGAACTCCTTATCTTCCCTCCCTCTACCACAGCGTCAATTCCTCACATCTCTCTCATTGTCAACAACAACATCATCACCCCCTCCTCCCAAGCCCATTGCCTTGGAGTTCTACTGGACCCCGCTCTGTCTTTCATCCCTCACATACAGTCACTAACTAAATCTTGTCTTCTCCATCTAAAAAACATCTCCAGAATTCGTCACTATCTTACACAAGACACAACTAAAATCCTTATACACTCTCTCATCTCTCGACTAGACTACTGCAACTCGCTTCTTGTTGTCCTACCCAACACCCGACTATCTCCACTTCAATCCATTATGAATGCCTCTGCTAGACTCATCTTCCGTACACAACGTTCAGTGTCGGCATCACCTCTCTGTCACTCACCCCATTGGCTTCCCTTAGCCTCAAGAATAACATTTAAAATCATGACCCTAACTTACAAAGCCCTAAACAATAACGCTCCACCTTACGTCTCTGCTCTCATCTCCAAATACTCCCCCACCCGCCCTCTTCGTTCTGCTAATGACCTTCTTCTTTCTACAACTCTTGTCACCTTCTCTCACTCCCGCCTCCAGGACTTTTCTCGTGCTGCCCCTAGTCTCTGGAACTCCTTGCCTCGCTCCACCAGATAATCCTCTTGCCTCAAAAAATGTAAAACCTCACTTAAAACGCATCTCTTTAAAGAAGCGTATCACCTTCCACCCTAACACACTTATCACCTCTCTCTCCCTCTTTTACCACTCACTATACCTTAGATTGTAAGTGTGCGAGTTTCTATCCTAAGTACTTTGGGAATTCACCATGGACATTGAATTCCTAGCTCAAAGACAGGGCCCTCCTTGCTTTGCTATATGTTAATTTGTATTTATCTTTGTCTGAACTTAACTTATGTACAGCGCTACGGAATATGTCGGTGCGTTATAGATGAACTATAATAATAATAATAATAATGGATGATCTGTATGGGGGGAAGATTTATGATGGGATATGGGCAGAGTATTGATGATTTGTATGGAGTAATGATCTAAGGTGGGGTGTGGAGAGAGTATAGATTATCCTTAAGGGGTGATGATCCATGGTGAGGTACAGTTAGGGGGTGGAAGATATGTAAAGGGGAGGGTGTAAGAGTGATGACCTATAGCAAAATGCTAGGAGGGTGTAGGTGATCTGTACAGCAGAAAGAGATGATGATCCATGGAGACAGCAGGGAGAGTGTGGAATATCTGTAGAGGGTGATTGTCTACAAGATGAAAGGGGACGATTGGGGTTGTATCATGTGGCGATAAACCAAAGGGCGCTGGGAGACGCTGGGCAGTCTGAGATGATTTGCGATTGGATGCATGAAGAGGTTAGCTGGATTATAAGGGATGAGTTATGGCAGATAATGAATGTGGAATTCATGTGCATAATCTATATAGATGTAGGGGGTGAATTATCTGTTAGGAATGAAGATCTATTTAAGATTTGCAAGATGATGGTGATCTGCGAGAGCGTGTGGAGTGTTTGTTAAGTTTAAATAATAAGAAAGTAAAAAAACAAATAAATACATTTCCTTTTATACAGTTATTTTTTACTGCATTTCGTTTAGGTTACCTCTCGTAGCTTATGTCTAAACAGGATGTGTCCATGTAAACTAATGAGATGTATATTAGACCGATGAAGGCACTGGCAATTGTAGCTGCCACACTTCCAGAAGCGTCCTGCATTCAAAGTCTTCTACCATTTCTAGTAGATCATTGGAAACTAAAATGGTAGACTGCACAGCAGGAAAATTGCATTTAAAATTAATAAATTAGAGGTAGAGGACAAACTATTTTTTATTTAGCAGTCTAAAATCATGTTGTTTAATTCCAAGTGTAATTCTTCAATTTAGGATATTTTATATCTATTATCTGACCAAAGTGGTTATTTTAGGGGGTTCAGGAAAACAATGATTATGTGTAAGAGTCTGATTATCTATGGCAGGTAAATGGAGCATATGGATGAACTGTAAGGGGTGATGAGCTATGATGGGGAGTGTGTAGAGTATGGATGATCCATAAGGGGTAATGCTCTATGATGGGGTGTCGGTAGAGTATGGATGATCTGTATGGGGTGATGATCCATGATGTGGTGTGGAGAGGGTATGGATTATCCATAAGGGGTTATGCTCTATGATGGGGTGTCGGTAGAGTATGGATGATCTGTATGGGGTGATGATCCATGATCTGGTGTGGAGAGGGTATGGATTATCCATAAGGGGTAATGATCTATGATGTGGTGTGGAGAGAGTATGGATGCTTTGTATGTGGTGATGATCTATGATGTGGTGTGGATAGTGTACAGATGATCCATAAGGGGTAATGATCTATGATGGGGTGTGGAGAGAGTATGGATGATCTGTATGGGGTGATGATCTATGATGTGGTGTGGAGAGAGTATGGATGATCCATAAGGGGTGATGATCTATGATGGGGTGTGGAGAGAGTATGGATGATCTGTAAGGGGTGATGATCTATGATGAGGAGTTGATGATCTATGATGGGACCTGGGTAGAGTATGGATGATCCATAAGAGGGAATGATCTATGATGGGGTGTGGAGAGAGTATGGATGATCTGTATGGGGTGATGATCTATGATGTGGTGTGGAGAGAGTATGGATGATCCATAAGGGGTGATGATCTATGATGGGGTGTGGAGAGAGTATGGATGATCTGTAAGGGGTGATGATCTATGATGAGGAGTTGATGATCTATGATGGGACCTGGGTAGAGTATGGATGATCCATAAGAGGTAATGATCTATGATGGGGTGTGGGTAGAGTATGGGTGATCTGTAAGGGGTGATGATCTATGATGAGGAGTTGATGATCTATGTTGGGACGTGGGTAGAGTATGGATGATCCATAAGGGGTAATGATCTATGATGGGGTGAGGGTAGAGTATGGGTGATCTGTAAGGGGTGATGATCTATGATGGAGGGTTGATGATCTATGATGGGACGTGGGTAGAGTATGGATGATCCAAGAGAGGTAATGATATATGATGGGGTGTGGGTAGAGTATGGATGTTCTATAAGGGGTGATGATCAACCATTTCTTGTTTTCTCTTTTTTTATGTTGTCAACCTGATAATTTAAAAGAATATTAAAACAGAACAAAAAATTAACTGGGGAAGGGCAAGAAGGGGAAAGGTAAAATCGTCTGGCAAACTCACCCTCTAAAGTATCTTGGATGTAGCAGATATTTATACCACTCCAGGTCCCCCGGGCCTCAGAATCCCATTAGCGATGGCCTCATCTACTTCATAGGCAGATAGTTATAGTGAGATGCTATGAGCAGAATCAAGCCATTGGGTCCAAGTTTTAAGGAACAGGCGATACATGTTTTGCAAAATATGAGTCCATTTTTCATTAACCAATATATAGTTAATTTTAATAATAACCTCATTGAAAGTTAATGAGGGAGTTTTCCAGTTTTTCGCTATGTTTAGTTTCACTGCTAAGGCATAGTATTGCCAAAGTGTGTTTTGGCTGGGGTTGGCCCATGGGAGGGGTCTGGTGATTCCCATAGCCTACTGTCATGAATCAGCCAGTGGCCATATTGGATTTGGGTGTGAACTATGCTGGGGCCATTTTGTGATTGGCAGTCATCTGGGACTTGGACAGATGTCTGTCACAGGCTGTTGACACAAGAGACGATACCTGGGGGTTTGGGGCTCCCAGACACCCTGTTATACTGTTATACGGTTATACTGTTATATTATTATGATTATTGTCTAAGGAAATGATCAGGGTTCCCATCACCATCAATAAAAGTCATCATAATGCATGAGATGGATTGATGTGGAAACCCTGCCCCAATCCCATATACTATGAGGACATTAGGTGGTTTTATGTGGGGTGCGCTTTTACGCTTGTACTTAAATAGACTGACAGTGAGTGGAATATGTACACATATGTATATGATAGTATGGGGTAGTCATGCTGGATACATTGCCACATACATCTTGCAACAGGAGAAGGACCCCAGCTGGCCACCAAGGTTAATCCTTTAAGTACACATACTTAAGTCAGGAACAATAGGCTCCCACCAGACATAGGGGCACCATCTATCCAGGGGGCCTCTGGGGTCTCCCTAGCCCAGATCCAGGGGCCTGGGCCATAGCAAAGAGATGTGTCTCTCTTAACTGCCAGCGTCCAAATGACTCTGTTAGCCACACCTAGTGGGCGGCCCAGGGGAGGGGTCTGGAAGTTCCCAGAGCTTACCTCTAGTCCATTGGCTAGAGGTAATCAAGTTACTGTGGAGATTACCCCATTGGCCAAGAGGAAGATAAGGGTTGGACAAAGGGGTAGCCACTCCCTGTACTGTTTTTGTGAGGTGTTTAAATACTTGTGTAAAAATAAAGAAGTTGTTCATAATTTTCATCAAGACTTTGTGTGCAGGCGTATTATTGACCCAAGGGCATATGCTGGCAGAGGAGATCGTTTCTGACTCCATGCCAGGTTTTTTCCCAGGCACACTACCAAAAGCTGGGACTTATGCTCTTGCATCCGCAAGGAAGGTCCATTGGTCTGAGTCATCCAAATCTTAGGTCTAAAACCTACAGGAGATAAGAGAACTAGGATTCTCTATACTCCATCATCATTGTAGGTTGTGACAATTGGTGACAGAGGTGGGAGACTCTACAGAAAGACCAAGAATGGAACAGACGGATATCACCAAAGAAGCAACAAGACAGTTTAAAGCAGCCAGGCACTTATACCCCAGTAAGATGACCGCACAAGAGGTGTCCAACGTACTAGACCAGTATTGCCAGAGGATCTGGCAGGAGCGCAATGGAGCGAGAACTCCAGCTCAGCAAAGACTTGGCTACAGAGAGACATTGCGCCTAGAGAAATGGATGGCGATTCTGAATCTGTGGCAGGACGATGAGCTAATGGGCTGGCTGGAAGTACTAGTAAGAAAAGAGGTTGCCTTGGAGAACCAATATCACGTTTTTTGCGCCAGAATAGTTGGTGGCCTTAGAGAGGAGTTTGATTTCCGCTTGGAGATAGATTCTGGCCTCCAAGACATTGTGTATGGTGATCCTGAAGGGGGCATAGGAACCTTTAAAAGGCACAACAACTTGTTTGTGGAACGCTGTCGTGGTCTGGGACTGGAACCGTGGTCCATGGAGGCTAATTTAATGGTTCACCTGATTGAGCAGGAACTGCAGCTGGAGGAGGAGTATTTTGAGTTGTGGGACGAGATCTATGGGGAGACATTTTGCCCATCAAGAGGGGAACAACCCAGTCAAGAGGACTGGTCGCCAGATCGTTACAACACAGATGGTATGTACCAAAGTGATTGTGTGCAAGGGGTCTGGGGAGAACATAGTGATGGAGAATGCGTTCCTTTAAAAAATATAGAGACTGTGTCAGAGCCTAGAAGGGATGGTAAAGTCAGCTTGGGACCAAATCACCAGCTCCAAGAGCCAGAGACCCAGGGGAATGTTCCCTGGGTGGGGTCAGATAACCCATGTTTGTCCCCTGATACCCCAAGAGACTTAATCCCAGAGGAAATGCTAGCAGAGCACAGTTTCTCCAAACAGGGTCTCACCTGAGGACTACCTTCCAGCACAAATCCTGGCAGAAACCCCAGTAACTGCTCAACAAGTAGGGCCAGATGAACTAAGTCTGCCCTCAGAAGTTCTAGGCAATGTGTATGGGCCAGAACTGCTAATGGAGCCAGGGGCTCAGGATAGCCACCCAAGAGACTGTGGGGAGGGCTATGTAATGCACTCTGGGGAAAAGGCCGTAGAGGTCAGGTTGGGTGGGAAGGATAAGATTCCCCAGCCTACAACAGATAACCAAAATCTGTACTCTGACACCCCAGGAGAGTTGCTACAAAAGGTGCTAGTGAAGCACAGAGCCCAGGAGGGCTATGTAATGGACTGTGGGGAGGGAAAGGAACTGGTTCTTAGCTACAGGGAACCAGGCCTCACACAGCAAGAGTGCCAGGTGCACCAAGAGAGTGCCAGGGGCACCAAGAGCCCGACAGGGGCAGCAAGCTTGCCAGCCTTGGCAAAGGAGCCGTGGGTGCAGTGTGGCACCATAGTAGAGGGTGAACCAAGTGGGGAGATACCCTGGATAACCAATGTCCAGAAGCCCACTGGAACAGACACCGCTCCAAAGGCCATAGAAGAAGAGGGTCAGCTGAGGGCCCCAAAGAACCAGCTGGGTGGGAATTGCGAGTCTCCCCAGCCTACATCAGAGAGCCAAAGCACAGTCATTCAACCAAAGGCAAAAGAAGAGGGTCAGCTGAGGGCCCCAAAGCACAGCCTGGGTGGGAACAGCGTAGTTCTCCAGGCTGCAACACAGACAGACCCAGGGGAAGAAAACCAGGAGGGTCTGTCCAAAGATACAGATCTCCAGGAGCCAGAGCAAAGGGAGCATCCAAGTCCGGACTCCATCAGGGACGCTGGAGTCAAGCGCAGACCGGTATGTACTTTACTGCAGTTATGGTGTTATTGGGCTCCCAACAATAATAATTTTGCTGAGGGAAGTACTGGACTGCCCCCTTGCAATCCCATAGGCCCAGAGACTTTTTTAGAGACCCCAGCCCAGCTGTGGGGACTGGCTGGAGGGAAAGGGGTTGCTATGGGACAGGGGTTGTTTTATGGGGCTCCCAAAAATACGGTTTTGCCTCAGAAGAATGTATGGGTGCATCCCACTGTGTCCCCAGAGACTTCCATGCTGCTGCCAAAAACAGAGAGCTGGGATCCTGGACTGTTTTGGGTGGGGGTGCAGGGCAAGAGCAATTTGCTCTATACAGTGGGAGCAAGGCCAAGGGCTGGGGGAGGTCTTTACTCTGCACCTTGGGACTGTGTGCGCACCGACATGAACTTGCCTAGCATGCAGCGGGCCGGGCCAAACCAGAAGATTCATGACTATCAGCGTAGCTGGGAAAATCTTTGATGTTCCCTGCCCGCTTGGGGAAGGATTGTCATGAATCAGCCAGTGGCCATATTGGATTTGGGTGTGAACTATGCTGGGGCCATTTTGTGATTGGCAGTCATCTGGGACTTGGACAGATGTCTGTCACAGGCTGTTGACACAAGAGATGATACCTGGGGGTTTGGGGCTCCCAGACACCCTGTTATACTGTTATACGGTTATACTGTTATATTATTATGATTATTGTCTAAGGAAATGAGCAGGGTTCCCATCACCATCAATAAAAGTCATCATAATGCATGAGATGGATTGATGTGGAAACCCTGCCCCAATCCCATATACTATGAGGACATTAGGTGGTTTTATGTGGGGTGCGCTTTTACGCTTGTACTTAAATAGACTGACAGTGTGTGGAATATGTACACATATGTATATGATAGTATGGGGTAGTCATGCTGGATACATTGCCACATACATCTTGCAACAGGAGAAGGACCCCAGCTGGCCACCAAGGTTAATCCTTTAAGTACACATACTTAAGTCAGGAACAATAGGCTCCCACCAGACATAGGGGCACCATCTATCCATGGGGCCTCTGGGGTCTCCCTAGCCCAGATCCAGGGGCCTGGGCCATAGCAAAGAGATGTGTCTCTCTTAACTGCCAGCGTCCAAATGACTCTGTTAGCCACACCTAGTGGTCGGCCCAGGGGAGGGGTCTGGAAGTTCCCAGAGCTTACCTCTAGTCCATTGGCTAGAGGTAATCAAGTTACTGTGGAGATTACCCCATTGGCCAAGAGGAAGATAAGGGTTGGACAAAGGGGTAGCCACTCCCTGTACTGTTTTTGTGAGGTGTTTAAATACTTGTGTAAAAATAAAGAAGTTGTTCATAATTTTCATCAAGACTTTGTGTGCAGGTGTATTATTGACCCAAGGGCATATGCTGGCAGAGGAGATCGTTTCTGACTCCATGCCAGGTTTTTTCCCAGGCACACTACCAAAAGCTGGGACTTATGCTCTTGCATCCGCAAAGAAGGTCCATTGGTCTGAGTCATCCAAATCTTAGGTCTAAAACCTACAGGAGATAAGAGAACTAGGATTCTCTATACTCCATCATCATTGTAGGTTGTGACACCTACCTCTGTTACATTGGACAGAGGTAATTAGGTTACTCTGGAGGTTACCCTATTGGCCACAGAAAGGGGAAAGGTTGAACCACTCCCTCCACTGTGTGTGTGTGAAATGTTTTAAATATGTTGTTCCAAAATAAAACGTTCATAATTTTCATCAAGACGTGGCGTTTAGATGTATTATTTACCCGGGGACATATGCTTGCATTAAGATTCGTCAGACTTACTGTCAATATTGCTCAGTCTAACCCAAGGGCTGAGACATGATGTTCCTGTAGTCAAAACGGCTCCGGTCCAGAGTAACCCAAATCCGGTCAGCAGACCCCAGCCAGAGAGTGGGTCGTGACAATTGGTGGCAGTGGTGGGATACTCTGAGAAGGACCAGAAAATGGAGCAGAGGGAAGCAGAGGACTACAGACTACTCCTGCTAAATCAATGGATGGCATTCATGCAATTATGGCATGGCCATGAGCTGGCAAGCTGGTTGGAGGAACTGGTAGAGAAAGAGATGGACTTGGAGGAACAGTACCTTGCCAGGATAGAGTCCTTGGGTGGCCGGAGAGAGGATCTCTATTGTCGTTTGGATCTAGAATATGGGGTCGGTGAGATTCTGAATGGTGATCCGGAATGTGGCATGGGAACTGCAAGGAGGCATAATAACTTGTTTGTTGAACGCTGCCGGGGTCTGGGACTGGAACCATGGTTCCCGGAGGCTCCTTTGCTGGAACCCCTGATTCAGCAAGAGCTGCAACTGGAGGCTGAGTATGTTCAATTGTGGGATGCGATACCCAAGAAGTATTTTTACAACTCAGACGGTATGTACCAGAGGGAGTATGTTCACTGGAACTGGTGAGAGGCTTTTATAGACGGTAAACAAAGTGAGGAGTGGGAAGGGGTAAACACTGTCCCTTTGCCAACTCCTGGGGATGGAGAATGTTTGCCCCTAGAACATGCAGCAACTGTGTCAGGGCCTAGACACCAGCCCAAAGAGCCAGAGACCCAGTGGAATGTTCCCTGGGTGGGGTCAGATAATCCATGTCTACCCCCTGATACCCCAAGAGATTTAATCCCAGAGGAAGTGGGAACTGCTCACAAGCTAGGGCCAGATAAGTTAAGTCTGCCCTCAGAAGTTCTAGGCAAAGTGTGTTGGCCAGAACTGTTAATGGAGCCAGAGGCTCGGGATGATTATGTGATGGACGGTGGGAAGGGAGCCTTAGAGGCCAGGCTGGGTGGGAATGATGAGATTCCCCAGCCTGCATCAGATAACCACTGTCTGTACCCTGACACCCCAGGGGAGTTGTTCCCAGAGGTGCTAGTGAAGCACAGAGCCCAGGAGGGTTGTTTAAGAGACTGTGGGGAGGGAAAGGAATTGGTTTCTGGCTACTGGGAACCTGACCTCACACAGCAAGAGTGTGCCAGGGGCACAAAGAGCCAGGCCGGGGCAGCAAGCCTGCCAGCCTTGGCAAAAGCGTTATGGGTGCAGAGTGGCACCATGAAAGAGGGTGTACCAAGTGGGGAGATACCCTGGATAACCATTGTCCAGGGGCCCACTGGAACAGACACCACTCCAAAGATCCAGTTCGACATAAAGGACTTGGATAAAGTTGCTCCACCCCGGGCAATGGAGGAGTCCGGCACTTCAGCTGGATGGGAGCAGCAGAGCCCCCCAGCCAAGTCAGAGGAGTGTTAGCACAGCTTGGGTGGGAGCAGCGTAGCTCCCCAAGCTGCAACGGAAACAGCGGGACCAGAGGAAGAAAGCCAAGAGGAGCTGTCCCTTTGTAGTCCCATAGGCCCAGAGACTGTTTTAGAAACCCCAGCCCAGCTGTGGGGACTGGCTAGAGGGAAAGGGGTTGCTATGGGACAGGGATTGTATAAGGTTCCAAAAAATACTGTGTTGCCTCAGAAGAGTGTATGGGTGCAACCCTCTGTGTCCCCAGTGACTTCCATGCTGCTGCCAAAAAGAGAGAGATGGGATCCTGAAATATTTCGGTGGGGGTTGCATGGGAAGAGCAATTTGCTCTATACAGTGGGAGCAAGCCAAGGGCTGGGGGAGGTTTTTACTCTGCACTTTGGGACTGTTTTCTAAAGGACTTGAACGTGGAGAGAGTGCAGAGGGCCTAGCCAATAAAGAAGAGTCATGACTATCAGTGTAGCTGGGAAAATCCTAGGGGCATGGATGTTCCCTGCCACGCTTGGGGAGTTGTTGTCATGAATCACCCAGGGGCCATATTGGATTTGGTGTGAACTATGCTGGAGCCATTTTGTGACTGGCAGCAGTGGCCATCTGGGGCTGGGTTATCTTCCACATGCTGTTGCCATGTGGAAGAACAAAAGGTTTGGGCTCACAAAGTCACTGCTTGTGAATGGTATGAATAGGGGGTTCCACTGTCACCATTTAATAAAGTCAGCATTACTGCATAAAATGGATTGACGTGGAAAACTTGCCCCACCCTGATACCATGTGGGAATGGGGAAATATGGTTTGGGTTGTAATAGTTAATTACAGTATAAGCTTGTATATAGTACTATGGAGTGATTGTATTTAGTTAACCATCCCCCAGTAGGTAAACTCTCAGTCAGGAGTTGGCCATATGGTCCTTAGTGTAAACAAAGGAGATAGCAGAACAAAGAGATTTGCCAGACAGCCAGGCACCTAGATAACAATGGGGGGCCTAGGAGCTCAAACAGGAAGTTTCCACTGGGAGAGTTTGGGTCAGAATGAGCTTGGTGGCCACGCCTGGGGTTGGCCCATGGGAGGGGTCTGGTGGTTCCCATAGCCTACCTCTGTTACATTGGACAGAGGTAATTAGGTTACTCTGGAGGTTACCCTATTGGCCAGAGAAAGGGGAAAGGTTGATCCACTCCCTCCACTGTGTGTGTGTGAAATGTTTTAAATATGTTGTTCCAAAATAAAACGTTCATAATTTTCATCAAGACGTGGCGTGTAGATGTATTATTTACCCGGGGACATATGCTTGCAGTAAGATTCGCCAGACTTACTGTCAATATTGCTCAGTCTAACCCAAGGGCTGAGACATGATGTTCCTGTAGTCAAAACGGCTCCGGTCCAGAGTAACCCAAATCCGGTCAGCAGACCCCAGCCAGAGAGTGGGTCGTGACAGAGATGATGTATGACAAGTAGAGGTGGTCTGTTGTAATGGGGGATGATCTAAGATTGGATGCATTATGAGGTTGGATGGATTATAAGGGGCGAATTATGCCAAATAATTAATAGGGATAATCTATGGAGATGCAGTGGGTGGATTATCTGTGAGGAATTATTTAGGATTTGCAAGAAGACGATGATCTATAAGGGATTGTGGAGGATCTATAAGGGTTTATAATGGAGGTATTGGTGGTGGTCTGTAATTGGTGATGGGCAATCAGGGAGTGAGTATTGACTATTGCAGGCAACCACTGGCTTTCCAAGACTACACTAGTTTACAGCAGTTTAATCCAATCAGAACCTGCACAAATATATTGTGCGCACTGCTGAGTAGATAAGTCACTAAAACAAACAGGGAAAAAACAAAGAGGGTCCGCCACTGCTGTGCGGCGACCAACTGCCAGATGCTGCTGCCATTATTTTGCAGCTCTGCCGATATGTTAGAGAAGTTCTAGAATAGTAGCCTAATCCTTAAACTAACCCTAACCCTCACCATAACCCTCACCCTAACCCTAACAGTTTACCTAAGCCTTGACTCTATGATATGGCACTGAAATATCGGCAGCGACATCTACTGGTTGGTCATCGCACTGTAGCAGCGGACTGGTGCCGTAACAATAAAAGGAAAGAACCTAGTTTTGTTCCTGGTGACACTTTTTATCTACAGAGCAGTGAATGAAGGTATCCAAGAGGAGGGAGATGAACAGAAGATTTCTAAATGCATTATTAAACCTTTTTAATACAACATGTGACCCTTTGTTTCCATATGTTTTTAAATCAGGCGGTTTGCATCAATAAATTCAAACTCTGTCCTGCAGAGATGTAAATACCCCATTCCCACATGCAACTCTCACCAAACGTATCATGGATGCCTCCAGCAGCTACAACAGAATTTGCTATAATAAAAACTAGTTTTAAGATTTTTTACATCCTAATTAGGCTCTGTCAGACTCAAACTGTTAATATATATACTATATATATATATTTGTGTGTTTGTGTTGTTCAGTTGTGGCTAACTCTCTGTGACCTTATGAACCGTAACATACCATGCTGATCCACTTGGTATTCATGGCAGAGATACTGAAGTGGGTTGCCTGTTTCTTTTCCAGTGGGCCACAGCATATTGCTTCTGTTATTCCTAGGTGGGCTCCCTTCCAAGTACTGACCAGGCCCAACCCTGCATGGCTTCAGGGCGGTGTGACCTCGTGGTTCCTTGACTGGAATCGAACCCAGGTTGCAGTGGTGAAAGCACCCAGGGAACCCTATATATATATATAATGCAGTGTCCCTGTAACCCCTTCCTTGCTGCAGCCTATGACAGTACCTTGCACTCCTCTGTTCCTGCCTATCACCATATACTGCAATGCAGTGAACACACATCAGGCAGCAAAACCGCTAAGAAAAGAGAGCGTCTTTTTCCCAAAGTCAACTTTTTAAATGAGGTGATTCAGAATAATATAGATACAGAATAACTGCAGTCTTCATTTACAAAACAATCAACAGTGTCATCTAGAAGCCTGCGCGGTGAGGCTGCCTCCAGTCCTGATGAGGTTCTGCTTCATGTATTATTCAGATACTACATATGGATGTTCTCTGGTGACAGTCCTGTAACATATCACATTAGCGCTTGCAAACTGCTAGACATGGAGAATATTAACACTTAGCTGCCCGCTGTACCAGAGTGTCAGAGCCTAGAGGGACCTGCCCTGTGACGCCCTAACAACAAGAGCTAAATGTTTCAATTAGGCTCTGATCATTACCAAAATTCATATTTAATGATTTAAAAAAGGAATATTCAATATTAAATTCACTTTCAAAGTTTAGACTCTACTGCACTATAAGGCCAAGAGTGGCTTCACCTAGCAGACAACTGCTAAATTTTCAGACACAAAGTTTATCAACACAGTGGCTGGTCATCAGTGTTAAAGAAGTTCCCCTTGGCAATAAGTGTTTCTTAAGAACCATTGTTTATTCTCTTATCAAATCTAATTGTTCTAAATACCCTTTAGATTAGTTTCTGAACCAAGCCTTTTCATAATGACCTATTCAAGGTGGAGACAAACACTCATCTGGAGGCTGATATTCCTGTCTTAGATAATGACCATGTCAGGATGGAGGTAAACACTCACCTGGAGGCTGTTATTCCTGTTTTTGATAATGACTATACCAGGGTGGAGATAAACACTCACCTGGAGACTAGTATTCTTTGCAAATTAACTTAATATTTATTATTGCTATTAGAAATTATTAAATCAGGCTTTTAATTAAAGTAACCAGATTATGTTACCAGGGCATTAAAGGGCCGCTGTGCCATTTAAAAAAAAATGTTTTGTTTGAACACTTTGGCTAAGAGCATAATTAGGAAAATGTCATAAATCAATTAATTAGAAAAAATAAATGTTGATATCTCTGCTGGTAGAGGCATCCATGATACTTTAGTGAAGGCTGAATAAGTGAGAGGGGTGTTTACATGGAAGAAAAAGGCTTGCAATTATTATTTCTGTAAGCGGTTACTTCTTAACATGTCCAGGGGAACCAAGGACCTTGTGGGTTTAGACTACGCCACGGGGACCCAGCAGCAAAACGGCAAGTGTCCGCTAGATGGCGCAGTCGCAGTTTGAAGGTAACCGGGAAAGGGCAAACGCAGCACCCAACTACCCACATCCAGAGCCCCGAGCCAGAAGCACCCCCCCCCCCCCCCCTGCATGCCGAGCAGCCCCACATCTAGAGTAAGGAGCCCCCAACCGCTCCCCCCCCCCCCCCCACCCTGAGTATTCTTCACACAGACCCTGCTCTATGCCCTCACCCCGAACAGCCCCCCTGATCCAGAGCCAGGAGCCCCCTAGCAGACCCTCACCCCGAACAGCCCCCCCCATCCGGAGCCAGGAGCCCCCCTAGCAGACTCGCACCCCGAGCAGTCTCCCGATTCAGAGCCAAGAGCCCCCAGCAGACCCTCACCCTGAGCAGTCCCCCCATCTGGAGCCAAGAGTGACCTTGCCTCTGGAAACCCCAGCAGCCCCTATCCGGAGGCAGTAGCCCCCAGCAGCCCCTATACGGAGGCAGTAGCCCCCAGCAGCCCCCATCTGGAGGCAGTAGCCCCCAGCAGCCCCCATCTACAGTCAGGAGGAACCTTGCTGTGATACCAAAACAGCGACAACGCCATCTAGCGCCCACTCACAATTTTGCTGCTGGCGCCGAGTGGCGTAGTCTTAACCCACAAGGTCCCAATTATACAACAAATCACCCTCACTTTTCCCTCTTACCTCCTCCCCCATTCCACCCTTGAAGTCCTCCTACAAGTGAATGCTTATATAATGAGGATAGAGGCTTTCAGCCTTATTAAATTGCGATTCGGACAATTGAATAGGGCTCTATATAAGCACAGAGCATATTTTTTTACAGAAGTTTTTAGTTAGTGAGCTTCTATCCAAAAGCAAGGTCTTCACTAACTAAAAACGTCTGTAAATAAAATATTCTATGTGCTTATATAGAGCCCTATTCAATTGGCCGAATCACAATTTAATAAGGCTGTTGATTTGGCAGTCACGTCAATGTTGCAAAGTATTGGCAGTCAATGCCCAAACTCACTAAGAATATTCGGAAGAGCTGTAAATTGAAGATTTTTAACACTAAGGTGATTTTATTCAAATGAGGTCCAGGATGCAAATACTAATTATCTACCCCTTTCTTATTTCATTGCCATAAATGAATCTGTGCCATGACCAACAGTAATTGTTACTATTGCAGGTGCCACTATAATACATTGCATTGATGCGGGAGATCTGGATACTACAGCTGATTAAAATAAAAATCAGCTGATGCCTCATATTTAATTTTAAATTCGAAATCAGCTACAGATAGTTAATAGACACATTATGTAAGCTTTTACATGGGGTGCCAGGATGTGCATCATTAGCACAGTGCCGGGTCCTATCCTCTTATGGTAGCGCAGCACAAGGCAACAGCAGTGGCAGTGAGCATCCGCTAGATGGTGCTGACGATATTCCGGTGCCATATCGTAGAGTCAAGGCTTAGGTAAACTTACGGTTAGGCTGAGGGTTAAGTTTAGGGTTACGGTTAGTTCAAGGGTTAGGCTAAGATTATAAGCTTAGAACTTCTCTCACATATCGGCAGCGCTGCAAAATATTGAGAGCGCCATCTAGTGTTTGGAGGCCGCGCTGTAGCGGCAGACCTGAGCAGACACCATAACAGGATAGATCCCAGTGCTGAGGTGATATGATGTACCCCAAGTCGGCTTTACAGACACGTCCAGATGAGATTTTACAGACTAAACATATTAATTCGTTTTTTTCCCCAAACGCCCATAGACCAAATGGGCCATGAATCCAACAGCATGACACCTGCAAATCATCATATATGGGGGTGAGAGCTGGGACGGGACGAGACCAGAAGGGGATTCATTTTGTCCCATAAACCAAAATTAAAGGGATGGGGAAGGTGCCTTTATTTTATTAGGTATATGATATACCTTTGTATTTATTTACTTTTATGCACTTTTTTTTATTAAGAAGGCTTATAAACTCTGTTTTTACAGCTGAAAAATCAATAGCCCACTGCAGCGTTGCAGACACAGACTCTGTAGGTCTCAATGCGCAGTGCGGTGTACTAGCCTATCAGGGATCATGTCTCAGCAGCATGTTGCTGATAGAGTGTCACTGCTTGGTCAGTATGAGACAATGCACAGCAAGTACAGCACAGTATGTGTCTTCATGAGCTGCAGAGGGCTGACCTAAGCAGGTAATATTTGTTTTATTTTAGTACAACAACAGAAGCACTTCTTAATAAAAGAAAGTATATAAAAGTAAATAATTACACATATTTATTATATCCCTACTAAAATCCAGAAACCTCCGATAAACCTTTAATACAGTTCTGGACGCACAACTTAAAGAGCCACCCGAGCGCCATGAAGCAGACATAGTATAGAAAATGGAAGCTTACGCTAAAGAATAATTGCATATAAAAGTGAAAAATGTGTCTGTGCCCATTACCTAAATCAACACCCTAGTACTATATCTGAATAAAATGCCTTTAGTTGGATGTTGTAAATAAAAACCATTTGTTGTTGGATAACATATAGCTGCTGGGGAGATGTTCTAAGGAGCCAGCCAGGACCCAGCTCCTCTTAGCTAAGCGGATTCCTACTATAGCTTCAGGGAGCAGCCATATATTACGGGAAGAATCCCACATTTGCCGCTGAGCTGTTCATTTTTTTCCAGAGAACACCTGGCAGCCATTGGAGCCACTGGCACTAAATTGTAATGTGCGGCACGATGCCAGGACGCAATCAGGTGCTTACATACAAAGATACTTGTTTTATAAGTGGGATTCCATTGCT
>CM050171.1:19630719-19633219 GCA_027410445.1 Discoglossus pictus
GTGAGATTTACAAGGAGGGAAAACAGTACACCTCTCTGAACAGTGTCTGGGAGGCTGTGGTTGCTGCTGCACGCAATGTTAATGGTGAACAGATCAAAACACTGACAGAATCCATGGATGGCAGGCTTTTGAGTGTCCTTGCAAAGAAAGGTGGCTATATTGGTCACTGATTTGTTTTTGTTTTGTTTTTGAATGTCAGAAATGTATATTTGTGAATGTTGAGATGTTATATTGGTTTCACTGGTAAAAATAAATAATTGAAATGGGTATATATTTGTTTTTTGTTAAGTTGCCTAATAATTATGCACAGTAATAGTCACCTGCACACACAGATATCCCCCTAAAATAGCTAAAACTAAAAACAAACTAAAAACTACTTCCAAAAATATTCAGCTTTGATATTAATGAGTTTTTGGGTTCATTGAGAACATGGTTGTTGTTCAATAATAAAATTAATCCTCAAAAATACAACTTGCCTAATAATTCTGCACTCCCTGTATATATGGCGGGATTTATATGAAATATACCCAGAGCAATATGTTGGATCAGTGGTGATTATAGGGCCCGGTGCAAACAACATTTTTGGGTCTCCCCCCAGAGGAGGGCCCCAGTGCATTGCACCTTCTGCACCAGCAGTAGCTCTGCCCATTGTTGGGACAAAGTGAACAATAGGCATTTGGAGGCTGCAGCAATTTAAGTATGAATGTGATTGACCCCAATGTCTCTTTAAATGACCACTGTATTAGTTGCACGATAGGATTTTTTTTTTTTTTTCAATAACTGGTTAACAAAAAAAAACAGTATTTGAGTAAAATTATTTAATTGTAGCTTTTAAAACTTACATTTAAGCTTTAATATTTTGTATTTTCACAGATTAGCTCCTCTCCACGCCTATTAGGAGTCTTTATATGTCTCCTTCTCTGCAGTGACCACCTGGCTGGTCAGAATAAAGCCAGGACAACCTCCTGGGCAGATCCCTCTGGAAACCCAATATTGTTCTGCTAAAAACTAAATTTCAAATATAAGTTTCAGAAGCGACATTAAATATTGATGTTATTTCTAATCAGTTATTATATAAAGAAATGTAATCGTGTTGTTTGATCGGTACAAATTACATGTTATAACTATGATACAGTCCAGACATTAAATCCCAGGCAACCAAACACTGGATGGCTCTGGGGACATTATATTCAATCATATTACAGATGTTGTCCTTGGCAAGAATTACTGCTCAGATTATGAATAACCTTTAATATGATGTATGATTAGGGGCAGCTTAAACAGGAATGATAGATATTGTGTTTAAATGGAGTAACCTTGGAGTACAAATACTATACAGTAAGCACTGACCCTGTGCACTGATAATGGGGACAATTACACAGCTCCAATGCATAGAAACAAGCTCTTGTGTCAAGTGATTTCTAAACATGGAATGTAATTACCTGCACATACTTACAACCTACATTGATTTATTGGATTCCCAAGAAGCAGAATCAGGTGAGACCTTAAATGAGACTCCAGCACATCTCAGAAGGAAGACAAGTCTCCTTATATGATATGAAGAGCTCAATATCGCCACCTGGTGGTTTATTATATACATGAATATAAATAATCAGTAGCTAGACGACAATAAAATGTAAAGGCAGGCAATGCTATTTGCCACACAATTCAAGGCTCTCCCCCTCTAACTTGCGGGCCTCGTGATGAGCGCCACTTATTGCAGGCCTCGTCCAACCCGCCACTTTCATGCCAATGGTGCTCATTGCGAGCCCTGCAAAGAGCGCTCATTGCAGACGTTGTCCAACCCATCCATTTCGTGCCTTCGGCGCTCATTATGAACCTCTCCCCACTCTCTGACCCCTGTGTATATTACCCCCTCTCCCTTCTATGTCTCTGTTTCCCCCTCTCTCTCCCCCTCTCCCTGCCCTGTATTTTTCCCTAATTTCCCTCCCCTGTGTCTCTATCCACCCTCTCCCTCCCCTGTTTCTCTTTCCACCCTCTCCCTCCCCTGTGTCTCTTTCCACCCTCTCCCTCCCCTGTGTCTCTTTCCACCCTCTCCCTCCCCTGTGTCTCTTTCCACCCTCTCCCTCCCCTGTGTCTTTCTCCTCCCTGCCTCTGCTCAAGTCTTGCGTGCCTTGCGATGAGCGTTGTTGCTTGTATTTTCAAAGTCTTGCGGCCTTGCGATGATCGGGCTTCTGGCTCTTTTTGAGCGTTTTTGAAAACATTTAAGTTTTTACAGTCAACATTTTTTTCTTTGCGTAGCTGATTTTCAATCTCTGAAAAAGACCAATTAAGCCTCAAATTAGCTTGCAACCTCACTCACAGGCTCCCCCGTTGTAAGTTAATTTTTTAATTAATTGGCATCTTTTGGCGGTCTTCCAACGGCTTCCGAGATAACGGCCGTAATTTTTTCGGCGCTGATTGCGAGCATCACCATGAGTGCCTTCAATCTGTTTCCATCCTCCATCGGTGGAGCGTCCTCGGGCAAAAAACAACCATG
>CM050171.1:19635719-19740719 GCA_027410445.1 Discoglossus pictus
AACACAGTGAAGACAGTCATCATCAAGTGGAGAAAATATGGCACAACAGTGACATTATCAAGAGCTGGAGCTCCCCCCAAAATTGATGAAAATACGAGAAGAAAACTGGTCTAGGAGGCTACCAAGAGGCCTACAGCAACATTAAAGGAGCTGCAGGAATATCTGGCAAGTACTGGCTGTGTGGTACATGTGACAACAATCTCCCGTATTCTTCATATGTCTGGGCTATGGGGTAGAGTGGCAAGACGAAAGCCTTTTCTTACAAAGAAAAACATCCAAGCCAGGCTACATTTAGCAAAAACACATCTTAAGTCTCCCAAAAGCATGTGGGAAAAGGTGTTATGGTCTGATGAAACCAAGGTTGAACTTTTTGGCCATAATTCCAAAAGATATGTTTGGCACAAAAACAACACTGCACATCACCAAAAGAACACCATACCCACAGTGAAGCATGGTGGTGGCAGCATCATGCCTTGGGGCTGTTTTTCTTCAGCTGGAACTGGGGCATTAGTTAAGATAGAGGGAATTATGAACAGTTCCAAATACCAGTCAATATTGGCACAAAACTTTCAGGCTTCTGCTAGAAAGCTGAACACGAAGAGGAACTTCATCTTTCAGCATGACAACGACCCAAAGCATACATCCAAATCAACAAAGGAATGGCTTCACCAGAAGAAGATTAAAGTTTTGGAATGGCCCAGCCAGAGCCCAGACCTGAATCCGATTGAAAATCTATGGGGTGCTCTGAAGAGGGCTGTGCACAGGAGATGCCCTCGCAATCTGACAGATTTGGAGTGTTTTTGCAAAGAAGAGTGGGCAAATCTTGCCAAGTCAAAATGTGCCATGCTGATAGACTCATACCCAAAAAGACTGAGTGTTGTAATAAAATCAAAACCTACACAGCTCCAGTTTCCATCCCTCCCACACCAAACAAGCCACCATCCATAATCAAGCTATTAGATACCATTGGATTTGCTCAGACCCAGGGGAGGGAGAAAGGAGACACAGAGCGGGAGAAACACAGGGGGGAAGAGACACAAGGGAGGGAGATGGGGCAAAGGAGACATAGGGGAGGGAGATGGGGGGCAGGAGACACAGTGGAGGAAGATGGGGAAGGAAGACATGGGGAGGGGAGGAAGGAGACACACGAAAGGGAAAGGAGGAAAGAGACACAGTTGAGGAAGATGGGGGGAAGAGATACAGTGGAGGGAGATGGGGGAAGAAGACATGGGGAGGGGAGGAAAGAGACACAGGGGAGGGAGAGGGGGGAAGGAGACACAGGGGTGGGAGAGAGGGAGGGAGAGGGGGTGGGAGTGGAAGAGACACAGGGAAGGAAGAGGGGGGGTGTAAGAGACACAGGGGAGGGAGAGGGCTGGAAGAAACACTGGGGAGGGAGAGGGGCGAGACACATGAGGGAGGGAAAAGACAAAGGGGTGAGGACAATAAAGTAGAGGGGGGAGAGGCTAGCAATGAGTGCCAAAGGTGCTCATCTCGAGGCCAGCAAGTGAGATGGGGAGAGCCACGTAATGTGTGCCAAAAAGCATTGCCAGGCTTCAAAAGATACAGCGCATGCCGCGAGCTCCAATGAGCCCCAAAGCCACTCATTGTGAGGCCTGCATTGAGCGCCAATGGCGCTCATCACAAGGACCGTAAAGCAGAGGGGGGGAGAGGCTCGCAATGTGTGGCAAACAGCTTTGCCAGGATTCAAATTGTATTGCCTTCATTTTTGACGGGCAAGTCGCTAGTATAATAATAAAAACACACTGGCAAACATCAACATTGTAACACACCCTAACCTCCTGTAACATTGTAACGCATCCTAACCTCCTGTAACATTGTAACGCACTCTAACCTCCTGCAACATTGTAACGCACCCTAACCTCCTGCAACATTGTAACACACCCTAACCTCCTGCAACATTGTAATGCACCCTAACCTCCTGCAACATTGTAACACACCCTAACCTCCTGCAACATTGTAACACACCCTAACCTCCTGCAACATTGTAACGCATCCTAACCTCCTGTAACATTGTAACGCACCCTAACCTCCTGCAACATTGTAACGCACCCTAACCTCCTGCAACATTGTAACACACCCTAACCTCCTGCAACATTGTAATGCACCCTAACCTCCTGCAACATTGTAACGCACCCTAACCTCCTGCAACATTGTAACACACCCTAACCTCCTGCAACATTGTAACGCACCCTAACCTCCTGCAACATTGTAACGCTCCCTAACCTCCTGCAACATTGTAACGCGCCCTAACCTCCTGCAACATTGTAACGCGCCCTAACCTCCTGCAACATTGTAACGCTCCCTAACCTCCTGCAACATTGTAACGCGCCCTAACCTCCTGCAACATTGTAATGCACCCTAACCTCCTGCAACATTGTAACGCATCCTAACCTCCTGCAACATTGTAACGCATCCTAACCACCTGTAACATTGTAACGCACCCTAACCTCCTGCAACATTGTAACGCACCCTAACCTCCTGCAACATTGTAACGCACCCTAACCTCCTGCAACATTGTAACGCACCCTAACCTCCTGCAACATTGTAACACACCCTAACCTCCTGCAACATTGTAATGCGCCCTAACCTCCTGCAACATTGTAATGCATCCTAACCTCCTGCAACATTGTAACACACCCTAACCTCCTGCAACATTGTAATGCACCCTAACCTCCTGTAACATTGTAACGCATCCTAACCTCCTGTAACATTGTAACGCACCCTAACCTCCTGCAACATTGTAACGCACCCTAACCTCCTGCAACATTGTAACGCACCCTAACCTCCTGCAACATTGTAACGCATCCTAACCTCCTGCAACATTGTAACGCACCTAGCCTTCTGCAACATTGTAACGCGCCGTAACCTCCTGCAACCTTGTAACGTGCCCTAACCCCCTGCAACATTGTAACGCACCTAACCTTCTGCAACCTTGTAACGCATCCTAACCTCCTGCAACATTGTAACGCACCCTAACCTCCTGCAACATTGTAACGCACCCTAACCTCCTGCAACATTGTAACACATCCTAACCTCCTGCAACATTGTAATGCGCCCTAACCTCCTGCAACATTGTAACGCACCCTAACCTCCTGCAACATTGTAACGCACCCTAACCTCCTGCAACATTGTAACGTATCCTATATTCCTGCAACATTGTAATGCATCCTAACCTCCTGCAACATTGTAACGCACCCTAACCTCCTGCAACATTGTAACACACCCTAACCTCCTGCAACATTGTAACGCACCCTAACCTCCTGCAACATTGTAACGCATCCTGACCTCCGGCAACATTGTAACGCACCCTAACCTCCTGCAACATTGTACGTATCCTATATTCCTGCAACATTGTAACGCACCCTAACCTCCTGCAACATTGTAACGCACCCTAACCTCCTGCAACATTGTAACGCACCCTAACCTCCTGCAACATTGTAATGCATCCTGACCTCCTACAACATTGTAACGCACCCTAACCTCCTGCAACATTGTAACGCTCCCTAACCTTCTGCGAGCGCCGTAGTTCAGGTGTAAGACTTATCTCTAGATCACTTATTCCTCCATATCCCAACCCTTGGATTTTCTGTATGGAGCAACCTCCGGGAGCCTGCGGTGAAGACAGCTGCAAGACAACTGCTGCCTCACTAGAGAGGCTGAAAGACCCCAGGCCATAAGGAAGCTAATGTGTGAGCTGGTGCCTTTACTCCACAGAGCGTACATTAATGCAATAGCAGGCAGCTGCGCGTTACACGAGTAACAAAACCATTCGGATAAATGGCGTTTAAGGATTGGCCGACGCACTGTAAAACGCGTATAAATATTAAAGCACCACATCATATTCCGAGGGAAAAGATTCTGCCTTTCTGGATAGTTTGCATGTTGTTGGCTGTAATAAGGCACTGTGACTGCTTCACTGCAGCTGCCAAGACACTGAGTTTTAGTTAAAGGGACATTTTATACGATCTTTATAAAAAGCATCTCTAATAAGCACCAGATAATGGCCGTGAGCATCTAGTTCATCACTTAACTCAAGAAATGTGTTTTTACAAAGTCTGCAATAAAAGTGTCTTTAAATAAAATGTAAACCTGCCTGATGCGCTGGGTCTCCTTTCGATCACATGACTTACTTTCCTTTCATCTGGCAACTGTTTAATTATCCAATAGTTGTGATTTAACTCCCCCTTGTGACTTAACTCATTAGTTGTGACTTAACTTCCCCTATCCCTATGTGACCCTGCCCCCATGTGACGCCATTAGTGATGTCAGTGTTTGTTTTTTTCTGCCTGATTTTGCAAACAATGGTTAACTAACAATAATAAAAGCTTAAAGGTCACAGTTCCTGAATAATTATATATCTGCTAAACAACTCCATTGGCTTCCAGACAAGCAATGTGAGTCGTATGACAGGAGGATGATGGAGACAGACCCAGCACATCAGGCAGGTAACATTCACATTGAAACTATTTTATTTATACTTGGCTTTATTGTTGATTTTTTTAAAACACATTTCTTCAAGTGGTAAAGTGATGCAAGACATATTAAAACTAATGTATTTACTAGACAAATTCAACTTTACTGTCCAATACAATGATCATTTATACATAAAATGACAAAACATACAGATACATTAGAAAAAAGCCATTCAACACGGACAGCCGCCTGGGTCATTATCGAATACATTCATCCAATCAGAAGCAGCGTCTACATCTCTGACACCTCAGCTGATACAGTGCTCTAGGTAAGGGCTGACTACGGATCTCTATTAGTTTCTGTTGGTAATTCCTCTTCTAATACAACAAACTATCCTACTGCCTCTTCCTGCATTTTTGTTGCATTGTTTACTTACTTGTAAACCATCTGAATAATCATAATTGCCAAGTTCCTTTCATCTAATGGTGCTTTAATCAAAGTAGAGTTTTATGTACAGCATATTATGTCTATGCAGTGGCTATTAAATCCCCCTGTTTGCCATATATATAAATAAAGTGATTGTTGTGGTAATCTACCTCCACACAAAATCTACTACACAAGCTAGGAACCGGCCCCACGCTGATGAGAGGCAGTAACCTCGAAACAGCTGTATGTGAGTAAGTTTCTTGGCTTGTGCATAATCCATCCTGGGCTTTGTCCAAAGCTGTGTAATACAGCAGCCATATGGATTACAAGAGCGAAGCCTTTGTGGGCACATTTGCATGTCCCTGCCCCGGTTCCCAGAATGCAGTGTAATAACTTTCTTGGAATTCTGAACAGGAAACAAGTTTTTTTTTTTAATTTGTTTGGTTCAATCTTTTTATTATTGAAGACATAAGTAAAAGCAGCAAGACATGTTACAGTAGTTTATCAAAAAATATAAGAAAACAGAAACTTATACAGCACACAATAGTATCTTATGCGCTGCCCTGACCTGATCAGAGTATGTCTACCCTACGCCGACAGGTGCGGGTAACCCGCTGAACTCCGTTTGTGATAGGGATTGGGGATTGCAATTATTTCCCATGAATCAGGAATTCCCAGTAAGCGCGGGTCATAAGCTCGCGTTGATTAAGTCTCTGCCCTTTAAAAACACAGCCAAAAAAAGCAGAAAAAAAAATAGTAGTATCTTACGCACCCTAGTTCAAATAAACAGTGGCAAATTTCCGGATCAATATCTAAGTGATTTTAAGAAATGACCTCTTTTAATTTTAATGTGGTATTTTTCCAGTTTTTAGCTACGTTATGTTTCACGGCTAGAGTAAAGTATTGAGTTTATTCTGGTGGGAGGTAAGATTGTCCGAGTGGATGCCAATGAGGCATATGGTAGGAATCATTGGGGCACTTATCAGTTGGGGTAGAAGTTGAGGTGTTTCCCCCATAGATCTTGCACCCGGGGGCACGTCCACCAAATATGATGAAAATCTCCCCGGGAGTGGCAGCCTCTAAAACAATTCCCACCCATTTGTGGGTTACGTTTATGCCTCAATGAGGGGGTATACTAGACTCTATGCAGGACCTCTATTGATTCTTCCAGTAAGTTATATGTGAAGGATCCTCTCGTTAGGTTATAACACCTCTTCCCATGTGTTAGCATCCGATTCTCTACCCAGTTCCTTTTCCCATTTTGTCATAAAGACCCGTTTTTGGCTATATTTTGGGTTGTTAAAGAAAGAGTGCAAAGAGTCTAGATCGCTGAAAGCCAAGTTAATTTCAGTTGCCCAGTGCCTTGTATCAAGGTCACAAGCCAGTATAGTTTCAAATCTCCTTATGTGGAATATGATATTAATTGCTCATGGGGAATCGATTCGGGCAAGAATGCCCCTCCAAGCCCATCCGCGTGGGTCTATTATACCAGATATATTTAAATATTTTATTTTGTAATTTGTCTAATTCTTTCATATCAACTGGAATGTGTAGAGTTCTGAATACGAAAAGTATTTTTGATCCAGTATTTTTTGAGCCGTCGACCAGGAGCCTCGTAAAGCGAGGCGAGCAGTTTAGGCACGCAGGACTTTGGCTGCAATGAGCGTCAAAGGAGCTCATTGCTCTGCGAGCCTCGGGAGGCAAGTAGTTAAGGCACGCAGGACTTGGACGCAAAATTATGACCTGTATGACTTGGACTGCGTGGCTCGCAAAAATACGACTTTAATGACCAAACCACTGAACTGGAAAAGCCTGCAAAAACACACAAATATGCCTTAAATTAACTTACACACACAGCACAGGGGGAGAGACAGGGGGCCTGTGAGTGAGGGTGCAAGTTAATTTGAGGAATATTTTGTCTTTTATAAAATTCGAAAATCGCCTAAGTGAGAAAAAAATGGCTGCCGAAAAAACGTAAACACGATGAAAACAAGGCCGAAGGACGTAAATACGAGCCCTAAGCTGTAAGACTTAACGCAATCCAGTAACACTTAACCCAAAGCAGTAACACTCATCACGCCGAAGGTGCTCAAGCACGAGGTCTATAAAGTACACAGGGGGAGAGGCTTGCAATGAGCGCTGAAGGCGATGAGCGCCGATGGTGATCATTGCAAAGCAGGATAGTTGTGGCTCCCAATGAGCGCCGAAGGTACTGAGATGGGCCTTATCCTTGCATTGTGTGGCAAACAGCATTGCCAGACTTCAAATATTATTGCCATTTTTGACGGGCAAGTCGCTAGTATATATATATATATATATATATATATATATAATATATTTATAATCTATATTTATAGTCTATTTATCAGTTTTGGCACCTTAATTTGCTTCTGGTCATGCTGTATGCATTAAAAGATGCAATATGGAGATCTGCAGCTCTCACTGCTGCCCACTTTGCCCAGTGACACACAGTGGCAGCTTGTGAATGGAGGACCCTGGTGCAAAATGATTTGGGGGCACCTTCACAAATTAAAACAAATTGCCTACTCCTCACCCCTAATACAGAGTCACCGTTTACTCCAGGCTGCTGATAGTAGTAATGGCTCCTACCCTGGGAATTTGCACCTTCTGCACCTGCATTAGCGCTGATGGTTAAAAACTCTGACTGATGGTGGGAGAGAGAAAAGCAGAGGGCAAATAACAAAATACTATTCATTTATAAACGTAAGTAATTTGTTAATTACATAAATTAGAGGTTAATTAGAGGGAATAACTGATTTTTGTATAGAGCTCTAAAACGTTACTGGTGCTATGTCCACGGGATACTCTGACTATGTTGCAAAGCTGCATTTCCAGCATTTTCTTTGGCATACCTCAATTTTATGAAAACAGAAAAAAATATGTAATGTTTAAAATCTGCTATTTTAGATAAATGTCAGCAAATGTGTTACTTCAATGTCACCTTAATGGCATCTGCAGTGCGCACTCAGGATTCATTGTGTTAATTTCATAAATGATCAGCAATAAAATCATTTGACAAAAAAAAAAATCAATGTAGCATATAAAACTTTCATTTGATCATTAGAGTTGCAGATCCTAGCAGAGCTGCTTCTCACATTTGAAGAAAGTCAATGAAGCTAAAAAAACTGAAGTTCAAATGTAAGTTTTAAAAGCTATATAGAATTTATTATCTTCAGATAATGTTTTTATCACTAATCAGTTCCTAAATGACTCCTTAATCAAATACAAAATACGATTTTTGTTTTTCTTGGTGTGTATTTTCGTGTTTACTTCTCATAATAACACATAGTGTAGCTGTCACTTAGAATTACTGCCATAACTTCCAGAGGCACCAGTTCCGGTTTCAGATTTGCCATTTGGATCCACAGAACTTTATTTTGCAGCTGTTGCTATGAATTTGTTCTAAAATAAATAAATAGTAAAGTCTGTAACGGAGTTGGAACACGAATCCAATATCTCCGCTGGTATACAGTAAAATACCCAAGAGGCACTACAGTTTCACCATTCCCAACCTCCCATATTGGACGACACTCAATAGGGAGTTCAAGACTACTGACTTTATTTTGTTATATGCAGAAATATATATACACATCTCTTTGGCCACAGGTGATACACAAGCCAATATTTGGCCACACAATACACATAGAGGGACAATAGGTGGGTCCCTGAGGCTACCTGGCAACTTTGCTACAATCAGACAATGATTAGATCATCCTTCTTTGTTCTTATGTCTGAGAATGAAAACACTTTATACAATAGACTTCCTTATCTTATGAGGAGTCTCTGTAATAGGATTATCTATTATGCCAAGGTCTGCAATAGTCTCGGCTAATATTCTGCAGAGCATAAACCAACATACATACAGTATAATAGCAGGATCATATTTTAACCAAGAATTAAATAACCATAAAACAGGGTAAAACAGTGATGGGTTCCGTTACAAAGTCATTTTCCAGGTTTTTGGAAATGTTCTTATTAAAATGATTTAAAGGGCTAATGTCGTGATCATACCATTGGGTTCCATTTGTCTATTTAATAAACGATTAGCTACAAATAAGTATCCATCAATCAATTTAAAAAAAATTAAACAATTAAATCAAACTTAGAGCCTGGTCTGAGGACTCTCCCCAGCCTCATGCCACAGTTGCCAGAACCAACCACATACTGATGAGTCCCATAAAGGGCAAAACAGCTGTCTGTGAGTGTGTGCTGGCACTTCGCACTAACACAAAGCTATAGAGATCGGTCCACAGTCCTAAATGGATCCCATATGATGTGGTCCTGAGACACAAAGATGGTATGTCATGCCTCATTTGCATATCACTACCCAGAAGACCTTTAGAGGCCCTAAGCACTTAAAAGATTTTGGTGCCTCCATATATATCTAATTCAAAATATAAACAATATTAAAATGTTACAATGTATATCATCAACTTCTGTTATTACCATTGTATTATTATTTTCATATTATATATATATCAGTTTTTCATTTATTGTGGGAGCCCCTTTTTGTGGAGCATGGTTCAGCTGCACCATTTGCAGTTTTTGCACCATGTGATCCATGGTAAATCTGGCAATGTGGTGCCCCCTTCCCTTGATGCCCTAAGCATGTGCTTATTTTGCTTAATGGTTAATCCAGCCCTGCAGAATCCTTAGCAGCAGTGAGAGAACTTCTGGAATTGACTCTTCTTTTTAGTTCCTTTTTCAAGTGATTATGTAAAGTGATAGTATTTCAACTACTTAAATAGAAACAATATCTGAATGTTATTGGTGAGTTGCTCAGTCATGTCTGACTCTCCGTGACCTCATGGACTTCAACATCTTTATGCTGATCCACTTGGCTTTCATGTCAGACATACCGCAGTAGGTTGCCAGTTCCTTCTCCAGTGGGCCACAGTAAACAGTTCCTGGTATTCCAAGGTGGTCTCCCATCTAAGTACTGATCAGGCCCAACCCTCCTTGGCTTCAGGGTGGTGTGACCTCTTGCGTCCCTTACTGGAATCGAAGCCAGGTCACAGCAGTGAAAGCACTGAATCCTACCCACTGGTCCACCAGGGAACCCCTATCTGAATGTGCTGCTCCTCAGAATCTTCTCAGGTTTAATCTTATTTCAAACAAAATAATAATAAAGAAAAATCCAATAAAGTAGTATTTATTTATTTAAAAAAAAAGCTCTTATGATTTAACCAACTTAATCGGAATAGAGAGCTAGTTAAAATAACATAAGAAACATTGTTATACCCTGAAAAAGTTTGTTAACAAAACGCGTCGGTTGCAAGAGGCTTCATAACATGATATTATTCTATTTTAAGCAGTGCTGAAGTCTATGTATTTTTTTCTATAAGCTTTTATGTACTTTTTTTTGCAATTTAAGTATTGTGTGTCACAAAGCTCCAAATAATTTGGTGATTATAATTGTAAACATGCTAAATAAAATCCTTTTTTGATATACGTCACCATGTCCGGCGCAATGCTCTCTCCTTTTTTATTTTTCCGTTTTGGGATAAATTCTGATTCTTTTTGGAGTGGATACATCAGGTGGAAGCTTTGGTTTCAATTTAAATTTTTGATTCTATTTTGTAGGTTATATAGAGCACCTTTACATATCCTCTGGATTTATAACGTATAGGCTGACTCGTTTTCTCTACGCGTTTCGCCAACACTGAATTTTAGTCTGCAACTATCCAGAACTTGTTTAACCTATTTGTGATGCGATTAGCCTTAAAAGCTTTGACGATCTCAAACCCCCAAACAACAAAGGAACCAAAAAATAGTATTCTGGTTATTTTGTCTTATTATGTCTCTCTTATAAGTTTTTGAACTTATTTTAGACGTTCAAATGTGAGCACAAATGTACTATTTATTTACTGTACTACTGTATGGTGGAGGCTTCTATCGCTCTTTTGCCCACCATAAATTAAAACTACCTCCTATCTACTACACAAGCTAGAAACCGGCCCCATGCTGATGAGAGAAAGTAACTTCGAAACAGCTGTCTGCGGGTAGGTTTCCTTCCTTGTTCATAATCCATCCTGGGCTTAAAGCTGTGTAATACAGCAAGTATAGGTCTAAAAGGAGCCATGTTTGAAATGGTATTGGATTAAATAGCGAAGCCTTTGTGGGCACATTTGCATGTCCCTGGCCAGGTTCCCAGAATGCAATGCAATAACTGTATTTCTCAGAATTCTGATCAGGAAATAGGTCTTTTAACATATTTTACATGTTCAAATGTGAGCACAAATATACTATTTTTTTACTGCCTATACATATTTATAATTGTATAAATATATATATATATATATGTATATATATATATATATATATATATATATATATATATATATATATACTAGCGACTTGCCTGTCAAAAAATGACGGTCAATAAAATTTGAAGCCAAGACAATGCTGTTTGGCACACAATGTTAAGCTTTTTATACTCTAAGGACCTTCTGCGCTCATTGCGAGCCTCTCCTTGCGTGTCCTTTGGCTCCTCGTTATATTTTTTTAAATACTAATTCATGAATTAATTAAATAATAAATTAATATAGTTTACCTTTTTCTAACTAATATATGTAACAATTAACAGCCTGAAGAGCATTTGCCGTCCTTTGTAATAGAGTATTTTGTACCTCATACGTTCCTGTGTGAAAGTGATACGCGGTTGGCGGTGTTTTGCGCAGTCCGCGGTCGTGTTGCCTCGCCTTCATTTTTTTTTCCGCTATTTTTTTTCTCACTTAGCTTACTTTCAAGTGCCGAAACTCGTTGAAATCGACTTAAATTTGCATTCCACCTCACTCCCAGACGTTCTTGCTGTTCCCCCATGCTGTGTGTGATGTTTTTGTGTTTTGTGCTTCATATTCTTACTATCTCTTACTTTGTTTGGCGGTGTTTTGCGCCGTCCAGGGTCGTGTAGCCTTGTTTTCATTTTTATGGCCGCCATTTTTTTTCTTGCTTAACCGATTTTCGAGTGACGAAACTCGACGAAATAGACTTAAATTCGCGTTCCACCTCACTCCCAGACATCCTGGCTGTTCCCCCGTGCTGTGTGTGATGTTTTTGTTGTACTTTTGTTTTTATTTTTTATTTTTTTCATGTTTTTTGCGTTGCGCAGTTCGGCCGTTAACTACGTATTTTTCCTATCTATAATTTTTTTCTATGTCCCACGTTCGTCAAGTGCTTGCAACCTATTGTGATCCTGCATTTCCTAAGTGTTTGGAGGCTAAGTCCTGCGTGTTTCATTGCCTCCACTGCTCGCCTTGCTTCACGAGTCTCACAGGCAATGAGCTCCATTGGCGCTCATTGCCCAAGTGCCGCAAGTTTTAGTGCCTTAACGGCTCGACTCGCAACGCATGGCTTGCAGGCGATGACGGCATTCGGCGCTCATTGACTAAATGCTGCAAGTTTACTGCTTGCCTCGCTTTGCTAAGTTGCATGCACCACGCAAAGTGTGACAACGTCTTGTAGTTCAACAATATTAATATGTGATATATATATAATTTTTTATGTATATATATATATATATATATATATACACATAGATAGTAATTAAATATTACATTTGTATTCACATTTTAGTGTCTAAAACAAGTTAAAAAGACATATTTCCTGCTCAAAATTCCAAGAAATACAGTACAATTATTGCACTGCATTCAGGAATCTGGGCAGGGACATGCAAATGTGCCCACAAAGGCTTCACTCTTTTGATTAAATACCATTTTAAACATGGCTTTCTTTAAGCATATGCCTGATGAATTACAAAGCTTTAAGCAAAGCCCAGGATGGATTATATACAAGCAAGGAAACCTGCAGATAGATAGATAGATAGATAGATAGATAGATAGATAGATAGATAGATAGATAGATAGATAGATAGATAGATATTAAGCCATCAACAAACAAACATATCTATTTTTGGAAGTTTTGACATCCAAGACTTTTTTACATATAAAATAAAGCACAAACAACATGTAGAATTAGTGAATGTTGAGTTGTTGTTGTTGTTGTTAATTATGCTCTTTCCCGTCAGACTGTTGCATCCTATTAGCAAGTTGCTTCCTGCAGCTATTTTATAGGGTGAAATAATATAAAACTGACACATATGAGAGCATATGTTAGGTACGATAATGACAAATTGCACTTACACAGCAGCAACACCCTTTAGCTGTATGTCTGAAAAATATCTGTATTGCTAATTTTATAGCGTTTCAAACAACTACGGAAACTGCTTAGGCCAGTGAATTGTTTTAAAGCTAAAGGGCCAAAGTAATCCTACGTATAATATACAGTTTTGTCAAGGAAGCTTCTATCTGCACAGTCAGAATGTGGCATCTAAAACTGTCAGTTCTTTCAGCAGAGTAATTTCAAGGACACACATTGAGAAGTATTTTGTATTCTATAACATTTTACTCATTATAGACTTTAGTTGTTAAAGAAAGCAGAGGGATTCTCTTTTAATAGCGGTGTGTTAATGGACCAATCTAGTCATATATGTAAATAAATGTATATATACTGTATATATATATAATGTATTTCTATCTATCTATCTATCTATCTATCTATCTATCTAGATATCCATCTATCTATCTCTCTATCTATCTATCTATATATTATGTATTTATATATCTGTGATGATCCGAGAGTAGGGGCTATACAAACCCAGGGCCACCTACTATAGACTACAAGTTAACTACCCACAAGGACCGTTTGGGTTCTTGGAAATCTCGGCACCAGCACCCTGATATCTGTCTTCTGTATCGGTCAGGGTCTCTCCATCAGGAATCACCACTGCCAGGAGTCTCAGTAACCGTCCTGTGGTAGCGACCAGGAAAAATTATTTGAAGGGTGGAGATAGGATCAGTATCGTAGCCACCAGGGGCAAATAAGAGAACATACCATTTATATATGTCTCAGCAGTCAACTGTTTTATTTTTCAAATGACAGCAGTATTTATAGGGGATATATATGGAAGGGGTGGACACCATGTAACAATGAGAGGGGGAGGCAGACAATAACAATAGATAAACGTCACATGGGGTCTAACAGTAGCTTTCTGAGATTAATAGGCTTAATCTCAAATACACAGCCTGCCGTCTCTAGCACATATCAGATGAGATAACTTAATCTGGCTTCCTGATGTCTGACCTCTTCTCTTCCGGATGGGACTAGCTTAATCTAGCAAACAATGGAACGAAGCAGGTTTATAAATACAATAGAGGTGTCCATGCAGATAATCCAGTGGCTGGAGCCAAGAAGTCTGGTGGCTCAATAGCCCAATACCCAGGCTGAGAAAAGGGGTCTGTGACATTATCTATCTATTCTCTCTCTCTCTCTCTCTCTCTCTCTCTCAGATTATATATAATCTGCCTTCAATTGAGTGACTGTCTCCTCCCTGATAAGGTCCTTAAGAGGAGGGTGAGTGCGTTGGATGAGACACAAGTCTAAGGCGTTTCAACAATCAAATAGAACAAAAGAAGAAACAATTCTTCATAGGCTGCCCCAACAACACTACAAGCCTCTAACAAATACAGATCATTGTGTTGGTGGTAAACATTATGTCTGAAAATTTAGCAGCTTCCTTGTAGACAAAGCCACCTTTCCCATTGATACCAGCAACTGGACTTTCACAGTAAGTTTAAATATTGATTGTTGCTTTCTTTTAAATCACTAAATATAAATGTTATGGTCAATGCCTAATTAAAGCATCTATATCCTTGTGTTAGGGCACTACAGTCGCCATTTAACCCTTTGATTTGAGTTGTAGCATATAATGTTACTAGCGTATTGCCCGTCAAAAAATGACGGCAATGAGATGTGTATGTTTTAAAAGTTGTTTAGTTATTAATATACATATGGAATTGTAAGGTAGCGAATGTTGTTTTGTGTACTACTGAAATATAGAATTCAAATTAATAAATGAATGTACGTATTTTTATGCATTGTGATGAAGAGCTGGCAATCTGTGTTGATGTTGCTGCAGCATTAGTGGTGTGGAGGTGCTGTGTAAGCGTGATGAACGTGTGCAGTGTAATAGTGTGCGTGGGCGATCCGAAACGTAGTTAACGTAGCTGTGTACTTCCGCATTATCCTAAAATGGAGGATAATGTGTGGTATGCGTTTTAGCGGATTATCGGTACGTGTTTTACGTGGTTATAGTGCTGTAGCCTCGTTTTAGTTTTCTTCGTCCGGCATTTTTTCTGCGGCGCTCATTGCCAAAATACTACGGTTTAACGGCTCGCCTCGCTGCGCGAGGCGAGACGGGCGATGAGGGCCTGCGGCGCTCATCGCTAAGTCGTACGCACTACGCAACAGAGCGGTTTAACGGCTCGCCACGCTGCGCGAGGCTCAACGGGCGATGAGCGCCACAGGCGCTCATCGCTAAGTCGTACGCACTACGCAACGCAGCGTGATGACGAATCGTAGTTAGACAATTATAATATGTGACATACAAATCCAATAACATGGTATAAGGAAATGTATTTTAGTGGAATTATAGCTTTCTTCGGCTCAGTCCTGTATAACCCTGTGGTCCCGGATTCACCTGATTGGATGGAACCCCCCCCCCCCCCCCCCCCCCACCTGCAGCTATCACCTGGACGTCTGGACACTGGCCCTCGCAGTGCATTTCCAGACCATGCTACCAGATGGCTGCTGGACATTATGTGCACCCGGGACCCTCCAAATATCCATCCTGGAGTTTGAACCAAAACCTTTACATCATTACATGGTTAATACACCATGACAGAACATTAACCATGTCAGCCTGGGCAGTGTCCATTAAAGGGACACAGAAAAGGCTATTAAAGTATGAAACATAAATATATATATATATATATATATATATATATATATATATATATATATATATATATACATATATATATATATATACACACATTTTATTCCAATTAGTTGTTATAACTAAATTTGAGTGAAAATGAGAAATAATTGAGCTGGAAAGTCCAGTATTTTAGTGACACAGAGGAGGTTCCAAATAGGGTATAATTTAAAACAACATATTTGTAATTTAATTCAGAAACTGCTGACAATTTTTTATATGTAATAAGCAAATAAATGTATCAAATTACCAATACATCCCATACCCCCCAAAAATGGCCGATACAATATAGACTCATTTTTTTGAAAATTTCTAAAACAATAAATGCTATTTAATATCTTTAATAACAGGAACTTTATTTACTGAATGTTATTAAAAATGCATTTTCTGACAGTAAACTAACATTGAAGTCTGTCAGTTTGAACTCTCAACTTTTCTAATCTACCCCCAAATAAGAGCTATTCTTAATGACTTAATTATTGATAAGCCCCTGAGACAGTAGATTAATTGTCTTCAAGCAGTCACCTGCACAAAAAGGAGATGGGCATGCTGATCAGTAATCAACTGCCTCTCATTAAGAAAATATATGAAATGTTGTTTGGGGGTGGATCAGAAAGGCTTATGAAGTTGTAGACTTCAGTGTTAGTTTATTGCAAGAAAATGCTTTTTTAATAACATTTAACTGATAAAGCACTTGCAATGACCTATATTTCAATTATATGATACTTGGGTCATTATATATATATATATAGTACACCACAACATTCATTTAATTTATGGTAGGCAAAAGAGTGATAGAAGCCTCCACCGTACAGTAGTACAGTAAATAAATAGTACATCTGTGTTCACATTTGAATGTCTAAAAAAAGTTAAAAAACCTGTTTCCAGCTCAGAATTCCGAGAAAAAACGTTATTACACTGCATTCTGGGAAGCTGAGCTGGGGCATGCAAACGTGCCCACAAATGCCTCGCTCTTCAATCCATAATTATTTTAATCATGGCTTCCATTAAGCTTATGCCTGCTGTATTACACAGCTTTAATGCAAAACCAAGGCTGGATTATACACAAGCTGAGAATCCTACCCATGGACAGCAGTTTCAAGGTGACTGGCTATCATCAGCATGGAGCGGGATGTCAGCTTGTGTTGTGGACCTTATGAGTAGGTGATATGCCCACCATATATTAAATGATTGTTGTGGTGAACTACCTACTCATAAAGTCCACAACACAGGCTGAGATCCCGCTCCATGCTGATGATAGCCAGTAAGCTTGAAACAGCTGTACATGGATAGGATACTCAGCTTGTGTATAATCCAACCTTGGCTTTGCATAAAAGCTGTGTAATACAGAAGGCATAAGCTTATAGGAAGCCATGTTTTAAATGAGCTATGGATTAAAGAGCGAAGCCTTTGTGGGTACATTTGCATGTCCCTGCTCAACTTCCCAGAATGCAGTGTAATAACTGATTTTCTCAGAACTTAGAACTGGAAGCAGGTTTTTTTTAACCTGTTTTAGACATTCAAATGTGAACACAGATGTACTATTTATTTTTATATTTATATACAGGTATACCCCATCTAGCATGGTATAGGCATTCCTGCATGCAGAAGCACTACCCGAAAACTGCGTTAAATAAGGGATTTTATCGGCATTGCGTTGAATATCGATATGGAGAAAAAAATTGCACTAAGCGGGGGTATAAATGCCCGCAACACGATATCGCGAGAATTAGCAATGTTCGGTGTCTGGCACCGGAAACAGTGCTATAACAAATCAGCTATGTGCGGGGTAGCGTTGTGCGGGGTATTACTGTATAGTAAATAAATAGTACATTTGTGCTCACATTTGAATGTCTTAAACAAGTAAAAAACTAAATATCCACATCACAAGCTAAGGAACCGGCCCCACGCTGATGAGAGGCAGTAAGCTTGAAATGGCTGTACATGGGTGGGATTCCTAGCTTGTGTATAATCCAACTCTAGCTTTGCTCTGTTTGATATGGCGTGCATATGCTTAAGGGAAGCCATTTTTTATATGGTTATGGATTGCAAGAGCTAAGCCTTTGTGGGTACATTTGCATGTCCCTGCCAAGGTTCCAGAATGCAGTGCAACCCTACATGGTATAGCTCACTGAGGTTCACAAGCCCCTTCACCAAGATAAGGTAGCGATCCAGAAGGGGATACATTACCTAGTTTTAATTATACCATAATTTACCTGAAAGAACACCCCTCCCTTCAGCAAATGGCAATGCCAAACTATACATTACTATACAAAATCAGAGACAAGGATGTATATCTCAGGAATGATTTACTTAAAACATGAATGTATAGTCCAATGTATAACTGTCCTGTCCAGCAGACAGCTCAGCAGGGCTGTGATACCAATATAAATGTACAAGGAGACGTCACTCTCCATTGGTATTTATCAGGAATTGTAACATTGCTTTTATCAAGGACCAACACGGCTATAAATATTGGATATTGTTTGTATCAAAACAGAAATAAAACCAAACGCTGATATAATTTTTCCCTAATTGGAACATTATGTCCCCAAGTTCATGGCGGGCACTCAAAATGATTGCAGAAATAATCTATACACAAAGAAATATAACTGATAAAAGTGGGTTTGAAACTTGGCTGTTATAAACATAAATGGCACGAACGTCTCGTTATGAGGAGCAGATGTTATTATTACATTTAATACAAATAAAACATTTACATTTGTGATTATTGCAGTTTTCATTGTTTTTAAAGCTACACTGAATCTATGTATCAGGCTTTAGAATATAAAACAATAAAATACAACTTCTAGTTTATAAACTTTTATATGTAACTAGCCGTTTACCAATCATAAATGCTGGTATAGTATTACATGTGTCTCTTTTCCCCCTCTCCCTCCCCTGTGTCTCTCTTTCCCCCCTCTCCCTCCCCTGTGTCTCTCTTCCCCCCATCTCCCTCCCCTGTGTCTCTCTTTTCCCCCTCTCCCTCCCCTATGTCTCTCTTTTCCCCCTCTCCCTCCCCTGTGTCTAGGTTTTCCTCGCTCACCTTCCCCTGTGTCTTTTCCCCCTCACCATCCCCTGTGTCGCTCTTTCCCCCATTCCCCTGTGTCTCTCTTTTCCCACTCACCCTCCCCTGTGTCTCTTCCCCCTCCCTCCCCTGTGTCTCTTTCTCCCCTCCACCTCCCCTGTGTCTCATTCCCCCTTTCCCCATGTGTCTCATTCCCCCTTTCCCCTGTGTCTCTTCCACCCCTCTCCCTCCCTCCTCTTTGTCTTTCCCCCCTCTCCCTTCCCTGTGTCTCTCCCCCCTCTTCCTCCCTTGTGTCTATTTCCCCCTCCTCTCTCCACTGTGTATCTTTCCTCCTTTGTCTCTTTCCCCCTCTTCTCTCCCCTGTGTCCCTATCCCCCCTCTGTCTCTTTCACCCTTTCCCCTGTGTCTCTTTACCCCTCCTCCCTCCCCTGTGTCCCTTCCCCCTCTGTCTTTTTCCCCCTTTCCCCTGTGTCTCTTTCCCCCTCCTCCCTCCCCTGTATCCTTTTTTCCCTCTGTCTCTTTCCCCCTTTCCCCTGGGTCTCTTTCCCCCCTCCTCCCTTCCCTGTGCCCCTTTCCCCCCTCCTCCCTTCCCTGTGCCCCTTTCCCCCTCTGTCTCTTAGCCCTGTGTCTCTCCCCCCCTCATTCCTCCCCTGTGTCCCTTTCCCCCTCTGTCTCTTTCCCCTGTGTCTCTTTTCCCCTTCTACCTCCCCTGTGTCCCTTTCCCCTCTGTCTCTTTCCCCGTTCACCTGTATCCTTTTCCTCCTCCTCCCTCCCCTGTGTCCCTTTCCCCCTCTGTCTCTTTCCCCCTTTCCTCTGTGTCTCATCCCCTCTCCTCCCTCCCCTTTATCCCTTTCCCCCTCTATCTCTTTCCCCTGTGTCTCTCCCCCCCTCATTCCTCCCGTGTCCCTTTCCCCCTCTGTCTCTTTCCCCGTTCACCTGTATCCTTTTCCTCCTCCTCCCTCCCTGTGTCCCTTTCCCCCTCTGTCTCTTTCCCCCTTTCCTCTGTGTCTCATCCCCTCTCCTCCCTCCCCTTTATCCCTTTCCCACTCTGTCTCTTTCCCTGTGTCGCTTTCTCCCTTCCTCCCTCCCCTGTACCCTTTCCCCCTCTGTCTCCGAAAGATTAGTGAGGTTGAAAGTGTAGAGAAGAGGAGTTGTAGTGAGTAGTAGTGTAGGGGGTAGGAGGCAAATGAGGCGGATCATGAGAGATCAAGAGATGTGTAAGGGTTCAGAAAATGATCCTAAGAACTTCATGAGGATGAGGGATTAAATACGAAGGGCAGGGTTGGTGGAGGAAGACGACGTGTGGAGAAAAGAGTTAGATGTGTAAAAGTGAGTTGTAATGGTGAAAAAACAATTTAGATAACTTACATTTTGCATGCTACAATCTGATCAGACTGGATGGGAACGGGTTATGTTAGATGCCATAGCTGTCTATGAAGACCCCCATGGTTGTAGATTAGATGACTATGGAAGTACATAGGGTCCGCCATGGTAATGGGTGTGATCAGAATGCTGTCGTCCAATCAGCTGCTAGCTATCTGCAGCATCACATGTGGCTTGATGTTTGTAAATATTTACTTGTTAGATCTGATTAAAACTGATACAATTTAAATCATCTAAAAGGTTTTTAAATTATGTTTGTATGAAGGAGAATCAATGAACACTGAAGAGTGTATGATGAGGAATATATATGTATATATATATATATATATATATATATATATATATATATATATATTTATAGGTTTTAAAGATATTTTTCATTATAACAAAATAACGACTTTGCAGGTTCCTGGGGGCATCCATGATCATTTATTTGCAGGAGCAGGGTTTGCAGTTATCATGGTGATTACTTCTGAACAAGTGTGCAGATGGAAGTCGGGTAATACACCCCTGCGACCTGGGTTCGATTCCAAGTCAGGGAACCAAGAGGTCACACCACCCTGAAGCCGAGCAGGGTTGGGCCTGGTCAGTACTTCAATGGGAGACCACCTAGGAATGCAGGAACCATATGCTGTGATCCACTGGAGAAGGAACTGGCAACCCACTCCAGTATTTCAGCCATGAATACCAAGTGGATCAGCATGAGGTTGCGGAGAGTAAGAAACGACTGAACGACGCCCAAAAAAATACAAGCCCCAATAATTAAATCTGGCCCCGCCCTCCACGCCCTCAGACTCCAATCTCCATTCAGAGTAGAGGAGACTTTCTATACACAGTCTTCACAAAGTGAGATTTTCTTTAAACATTATTTCATGCTCATAGTTTTCACAGCTGTTGATGTAAAGTTTTTCCAATATTCTGGAGGTCCAAGAAGGCTTTTATGGACATTTATACTAAATCCAAATTAGGAGAATTACTGTGTGTGGCTACAAAGGTGGACGTTTCTGCAACTTACAGTTCTAAAGAAATGACTAATAAGTATCTAAGACCTTTTCACAAGACGCCTGTCCCCGGCTCTGCCCACAATGGCTCCACTTGCCAGTTGCATTGACCTTTTTTGCAGTTTCACTTGCTGATCCGATGAAATGACTGTGGGAGACCTGAGGCGTGAACACTCGGCTAGTGACATTAGCACATAATTAGCAGCCCAGTGAGTGCAAAGCAAAGCCGAGAGTCACCTGAGGCTACGGCATCTCTCCCAGGGCTTGCGATACAAACTCAAACTGTGTCCAGTCCAAAAAGGAAGGGAAGAACTTGCTATCATTTATTTAAAATAGTGTGAAAACATGAGTGCTGTAAAGGTTACAAATGTACCAATATCATTTAAAGCAATGTAAGGACTCCCGTCTGTTATACTACTGCAACTCGCTCCTTGCTGGCCTTATCTACCATCCATAAAACTCAGTGTCTGCAGCTCCTCTCTTCACTGGCGTCCTATAAACTCCAGAATAACATATAAAATAATGTTTCTAACATATGATAATAGTGCACCCCCGTCTATCTCTGCTCTTATCTCCAAATACTCCCCCACCTGCCCTCTTCGTTCTGCTAACGCTGGTCTTCTTTCCACTTTTGTTTCCTCCTCTCTCATCACCTCCTCTCACTTCCGGCATTAGGATCTTTATCGTGCTGCCCCTATTCTCTGGAACTCCTTGCCTCGCGCCACCAGACTATCTCCCAACCTCAAATCCTTCGAAACCTCACTAAAAACACATATGTGTAAAGAAGTTCATCATCTTCCACTCTAATATGCACATCACTTCTCACCCATTTCCATATTTGGCCACTAGAGGGCACCAGCACTATGGAGCAGTAGGTCTTTCCCATGAAAGCTTTGACACATAACTTATTATATATATATATATATATATATATATTGGGGCAGGGCTTTGCAAATTTAGAAAAATTAACAAGAAAATGTTTTTGAGAGGCACTGCAGCACTGCACTTAGCATTTATACAACATTTGGCATCTCTGCACTGTCACTTTAATAGGTATACGCCACATTTTGGCATAGTGCAGGAGCTGCTAATCATTAACGCTCACTGAAACTCTCAGGAAATCAGTGAAAAGCCAACGTGAATTTTATTACAAGAAATGGATCAATCCGGAGCATCCAAATGTGGAAAAACGTGACCGAGCAGCGACAACGCGATAGTCTGCTGAAGGAAGGATAATTACAGGGCAATCTAATTAGTACTTAAGAAAACATTGTGAGGACACATTTGGAGGAATCAGTAAAGGCTGGGAGTAAACCTCGTGCTCACTTTATTGCACAGACAGAAAACTGTAACCCAAACACTGACACTTTATGGGGTGCAAGGTCCTGGGAGTATATCACTGTGTTGGGTTTATACAAATCATCTTCTCTGTGTAACAATAAATAAATAGAAAGTGTCAGATTGTGCTGCTTGTTCTTTTTTGTTCTGTAACAAATATCCAATTAAAGGGATATGGAAGAAACGCAGCAGTGGGCAGACCCATACAGGGACTATTTGTTTGATTTTGGGCGGTAAAAACAAAGCTTATCAGATTATAAGTACATAAAAAAGCAATAGGAACAAAAACATAGTGTGGGGGGGGGGGGGGTTATTAAGCATCTCAAGTGCATCCCTTGATTTACTGTACACTAGTAAGTGAGATCACAGCCCTTCACACTCATCTTAGGTGAGAAGTTAACTAGGAAATTCCTCCAAATATGTTATAGTCCGGACACCCATAAGGCTCACTGTCTCTCTGTTTCCTGCAAGTAATCAGGACAGAAGAAGAGAAAACAAGTTCACCCTATATATCACTAATATAGTTTGTAAAGTGTGTGTAGCGCTCCAATGGGAGAGCAAGCACACTTCGCAAGGTATTTGCACGGATTTCCGTTAGCTGCCCATGCGCAAAGTCATAATGCGCAAGGAATCGGGGGGGGGGGGGGGACAGAGACAGGGAAAGAGATAGAGGGGGAAAGGGGAAAAGAGACACGGGGGAAAGGGGTAAAGAGACACAGGGGAGGGAGATGGATGGGAAGAGACACAGGGGAGTGGGAAAGAGACAAAGGGGAAAGGGTGAAAGAGACACAGGGGAAAGGGTAAAGAGGAGGAGGGGGAAAGGGACACAGGGGAGGGAGGAGGGGGGAAAGAGATACAGGGGAGGGAGAGGAGGGGATACACAGGGGAGTGAGAGGGGGGATACACAGGGGAGGGAGAAGGAGACAAAGGGGTAAGGGTGAAAGAGACACAGGTGAAAGGGGAAAGAGAAGGAGGGGGAAAGGGACACAGGGGAGGGAGGAGGGGGGAAAGAGACACAGGAGAGGGAGAGGGGGATACACAGGGGAGGGAGAAGGAGACAAAGGGGAAAGGGTGAAAGAGACACAGGGGAAATGGGAAAGAGAAGGATGGGGAAAGGGACACATGGGAGGGAGGAGGGGGGGGAGACACAGGGGAGGGAGAGGGGGGATACATGGGGAGGTAGAATGATACAAAGGGGAAAGGGTGAAAGAGACACAGGGGAAAGTGGAAAGAGAGAGAGGGGGAAAGGGATGCAGGGGAGTGAGGATGGGGGAAGACATACAGGGGAGGGGGAAAGAGACAAAGATGAAAGGGGGAAAGAAACACAGGGAAAGGGACACAAGGGAGGAGGGGGAAGAGACACAAGAGAGGGAGGAGGGGGCAAGAGACACAGGGGAAAGGGGGAAAGAGACACAGGGGAGGGAGAGGGGAGGAGAGACGCAGGGAAGGGAGAGGGGGAGGAGACACAGGGGATGGAGATGGGGGAAGAGACAAAGAGGAAGGAGAGGAGGGGAAAGAGACACAGGGGAAAGGGGGATAGAGACACAGGGGATGGAGAGTGGGGAGAGACACAGGGAAGGGAGAGGGGGAGAGTCACAGGGTAGGGAGAGGGCAAGCAAGAGACACAGGGGAGGGAGGGGGGAGGGAGAGGAGGGGAAAAAGACACAGGGGAAAGGGGAAAAGAGACACAGGGGATGGAGAGGGGGAGAGACACAGGGAAGGGAGAGGGGGGAGAGTCACAGGGTAGGGAGAGGGCAAGAAAGAGACACAGGGGAGGGAGGGGGGGAACATGTAATATTATACAATCATTTATGACGGGTAAACTACTAGTTTAATATAATTCTTATGCACTACAGATCAGTTATTTCTCATTAAAGCACTGTTGCAATGGTTAAAATACAATCTTTTAAATGTATTGTAGGGCTGCAATGGCCCTTTAAATGTATCTTTACTTTCCAGACTTTTAGTACTTTGTCGTTATTCTGAGTGACGAGTGCTCTGGACGCGTCTCCATTTACCTCCTTGCGAGTCTCCCATTGAGTCCATCGTTCCTTGATTGGTTTCAGAATGGGTCAACATTGATTTTTCTATTGATTCCGAGATGTGCTTATGGTGTGGGAGGAATTCATTGAGTCGTCTTGTGTACGGGGGGATTCACTTCTAGGTGTCTGTAAAATACATAGTGATGGACGTCTGATCAGTCTGCACACACCCCGGCTTATTGTGTGTACTGATTATGTATTGCAGAAGGGTAAATAAAATATATTTATTTATCTCACATTATATAAGCAAAAAATGTATTTGATTGAGTGTCGGTGGAATTTATTCATAATGATTATTTACATGTCAAAAAAAAAAATCTACCAGCTCAAAATCCCAGTATATGTAATGTGCAAGATTAACTAAACCTCACTGTGAAGCTCTATTACAATCTGCTCCCACTGAAGCAGCAGTCATCACCATATTTACTAAGACAGCTTTGTTATAGTAAGTATATGGTCAACTAAGTTGTCCCTGGTTCTCCACCCAGTCTCTTACTTTGGTGTCCAATTCTTGCATATACACACATAAACATATACTACCTCTACATATCAGCCAGTCCAAGACATCGTCACATCCCGCCCAGTGCCTTTAAACATCCACCCCCACACAGTACCTATCCTTCTTAGCATCTCTACATAGCCCCCACTCCCTCTCAGCATCCATCTCACATAGCATCTCATTTGCTCTCTCAGCTCTTCCCTAATACACATTCCCAGCTTGCTGAACTGCTTCACAGTGACTCCCCTTGGAGCTTCAGAAGAAATGCTCCTTTTTAAACAAGCACGGACCAATTTCCCACTGGGGGGTGTGCAGCCAAGGAGGCCGGGGGGGGGGGGGGGGGGGGATCATGGATGGCTGGGCTGGAATTAAAATTGGAAATGGGGCTTAAGCTAAAAAAAAATGCAAAAAAAAGTTACACAATCTGGCCCAATAGTTCAAAAGCAATCTAGAAATTCTGGGCACACACATCGCAGTGAGACCCCCCCCCCCACACACACACACACACACACTTTGCACACGTACAAAAACACTTGTGCCATTTACAGCCATCTCTTCTGAATAAGATTTGCGGGACGCAGGACAGTTCCCCGTTACCGTAAAAAATAAAAGTGTACCTAAAAATAAACATATTTGCAATTGATTCTTAGCAACCTAACTTATTCTGGAGTGGGACCCTAATAAAAACAGTTGACTTTTATATACGGTACTTTACATTATAATGTAAGAGACATATCTAATGAATATAATTTCATACATGATTAAAGTGACAGGATCTATCCCGTTGTGTATGCGCAAGGAATCACCAGCACTGACAGCTGCAGTGCCAGGAAGTAGCCACTAGATGGCACTGTCAGGTTTCAGGGAAGGCCTATAATTATTCTCCCCTCCAACGTGGAGCAACTAGACAGTGCTGAATCGACAGCGAGGCCATCGCTATGTTTCGGCGCGCCACTCATAGCTCAAGGCCTTTTCTGTCGGCGCGCCTTATATGCAATGTGCAGCAGTATTCCGAAAATCAGCAGCGCCATCTAGCAGTTGGCGGCGGCACTGCTGCTGACAATCTTTTGTGTAGGGGAGGAGTGAAAGGACCAAGTGACACATCGGAGGCTCCAAATCCCGTATAATATAATATTATAGAAGATGACAAGAAGGTTGCCAACATTGCATTTTGCTACAGTAACCTAACATTGAGTTTGTAATTCTGAGCCATTAATCAGCTTTCCTTATCCATCCACAAACAGAGATTCTAATATTCTGTTACGGAGAGAATAATTGTCATTAATTACTGATTAGCGCCTTAAGGCAATGGGTCCATTGTCTTGAGTGCGTATGCATGCACACAAAAAACACCAGGCATGCTCAAACTCAGGCAACTGCACAAAAGACAGCGGACCTAAAGCCTTAGGTTTATTTAACCTATACATTTTATTTATTTCTCATTTTTATAATTATAAAGTACTTGTTATTACCTACAGTTTATAATGATACCAGACCTGATAGAATAACATAGGATATTGTCTTAGCGCAGTGGTTTTAAACTTTTTATTACCATCTTCATTTACTCCATACTTAATTATTACACTGTTAGTATTAAATAAATAGAACTATAATATTATTGTTAATTAGTATCAATAATGTGCAAATCATAATAACTTGAGCAGTCGAAAATAATCATGGTAAATATTTTACAAATATCTGTTGTGCTATAATTAGAGATCTTACTTGAAGCTTATAATTATATATAGGTACTTTCCTCTTATGAGTGCGCCGGCGGGCTGCCAGCACAGGGAGCAGCAGTGGCAGTGAGCATCCGCTAGATGTTGCTGCCAAAATATATCATAGCTTTAGGGTTAGGGTAAGGGTTAGGGATTTAGGGTAAGGGTTAGGGTAATAGTTAGGGGGTTAGGGTTAAAGTAAGGGTTAGGGTTAGAGTTAGGGTAAGGGTTAGGGGGTTACGCTAAGGGTAAGGAGGTTAGGGTAAGGGTTATAATTAGGGTTAGGGTAAGGGTTAGGGGGTTATGATTACAAGTAGGGTTTAAGAGTAAGGGTTAGTGTTAGAGTTAGGGTAAGGGTTAGGGTAAGGGTTAGATGGTTAGGGTAAGGCTTATGGTAAAGGTTTAAGCTTAGAAATTGTAAATGATCTCAGCAGTGCTTGCAAACTGTGCATAATTTCGTCAGCGCCATCTAGCAGCTCCTTGCTGCAACTGCCGCTGTCACTGCTCGCGCACATTTATAAGAGGAATGATCATTTTATATATATAAATATATATATATATATATATACACACATACACACACTTATGTATCCTCTATAGTAAATCTATGCATATAAATTTTACTTAAAGCTAAGTGGCAATAATATTAACAACAATAATTTTTGATATTGCTTAATACAAATATGGTACATATTATTCTAATAATTAATATTACTTTTTATTATCACATATAATAGTTGTCAAACTGCGATTCGTCGGCACTCTTGCGAGCGTTGCAAAGCAAGCTATTTACGGCCCATAGGGCTGCAACTGCGAGCCTCGCAAAGCGAGACGAGTCGTTAATGCATAGAAGCCTTATGAGCTCATCATCCTGTAAACCTTGTGAAGCGAGGCGAGCAGTTGAGGTATTGAAACACGAGGGACTGAATGAGCGCTGAAGGTGCTCCTGCGAGTCTCGCAAAGTGAGGCGAGCCTTTGAGGCATTGAAACACGCGGGTCTTAACCTGCAAGCAGTTAAGAAATGTGGGGGGGAAAAATTCCAACCAACCTCGCAAAAATACAACTTTAGTGGCTGGACTGCGGAAATGGAAAAACAAGAAAAAAAATTAATTTTTTTTTTAAAAACACTAACAAACAGCACGAGCGGAAGGGAGGTTGCACGCAAATTTAAGCCGAATTTGCAGAGTTTCGGCACTCGAAAATCGGCTAAGCAAGAAAAAAAGTGGTGGCCGAACAAAATGAAAACAAGGCTAAAGGAGACCGAAGCGCGCAAATCAACGCCAGACACACATAGTAACAAGTAACACATAGAAAAAAGCTGCCATCTTACAGCACTAACTTGCAAAGAATAACATTACGATTCTAAAATGGCGCTTTACCCGACTACACAAACGGTTTCGCCTCGCGCACGCAGCCTATTTACACTGCACACTTTCCACATTGCTGACACTTACACCTCAGGTGATTAACAGTCCAAATGTACAATGTATGCTACAGGAACATCAAAACAGATTGTTAGCTCTTCAGGATATTGATTGCTGCATATTAAATATAAACAGGTAAAGTATATTCCTTTAATAATTCACTGTAATATTTTTTTTTATATTTTACACTGTACTTATATATCTGTATTCGCAATGATCGCCGAAGGTGACCGTTGCAAAGGAGGAAACTTGAAGTACACGAGGAGAGAGGCTCGCAATGAGCGCCGAATGGCCACAGAGGAGCAAAAGCCTTACATTGTGTGGCAAACGGCATTCCCATAGCTTCAAATTGCATTGCCATCATTTTAAATAATAATAATAATAATAATATTCAAAATGAATATATTAAATCATTTTTATATTAAAAGGCCGAAATAAACGTTCTCTGGCAGGTGAAGGGTTAATACTTTTTATTTGGGGGGCCATTAACTGGTAATAACAAAAATAATTCTCTCAATAACCTCCATGTATTAAAAGTCGATATAGGAGCTCTGTGGCAGTGAAGGGTTAATGCAGAATTATTGCACTATCTCTCTGTGCCAATAAAACAATGGCAGCCACATGTAATATGTAAATAACAATGAGACACAAACATGAAAAAAATACTGTTTCCTATGACAATATATTTATAGATCATACACTAATATTTTTATTTGGATGTCATTATGTGGCAATAACAGTTAATTTAATGAAAAATAAATGTGTTGATACAAATATTTTTGTTTTGTTTAATTCTTCTACATATTAAAAGTCAGGCTGTGAAGGGTTAATGCAGAATGAGTGCTTTCCCCCCTTATTTCTGTGCCCCTGCTCACAGGGTAGGAAGGGGGCGCTTGAAGACCTCAGTCTAGCTCAGCTCACCTTGTCTCCTCTATGGATGTGGAGCTGAGCTTCTACTCATCATATTATTTGGGTAAATCCCCCTGGGTGAGGGGCTCAGACTGAGATCAATAGCAGAGATCAGTCTCCTGGCTGTGACAGCCCCACAAGCTGACCACCCCAGACCTGCACCTGTGCTCATCTATAGAGGATTGATAACTCACAACCCAGGAGTAGCAGTGACATCAGCTGAGGGCAGTTTAACTCTCAATGAAATATTCATGACATGGCAATAGAAACTGGTTGCTCTTAAAGTGATCAGCTGCCTCTCCTCCCCTCTGTCTGCATCAGGGGCTCCCAGCCACACAGCAGAAGCTGCTCCTTCCAAGGAACCTGAGAAAAAGCAAGGGAAAAAAAACACCCTGCTCTCACATCTTTGCAGAAATATTGGACCAAAAGTTGCATTTTGCAATGCAAGAATAAAATGCATGTGGATGGTTGCAGCTAACAGCACCCTGGCTTGGTGGCACCCTGGCACTTGGAAGTTTCAGTATTGTGGATGATATTTTTAGGGGTGGTGGGGGCACAGGGTGGGAGGGAGGAGAGGGAAGGGGGAGCCTGCAAGAGTGTTGGAGAATGGATCTGAGCTGCAAGCATGAAGTTCTGCTGTACTCTACAAGGAATTGAATCAAGAGCCTAAGAAATAAGGAAAGGACTCTGCAACACAAGAAAGGACACAGCAAGGCTATTCTTATACCTAATTACTGAGCAAGTGGCCCCCTGACACTCTCTCCAAAGGTACTGTGAAGTTTAATACAAATCCTCTCTTTCATAATCCACTTCAGCAGAGTTTCCTCTTATCATGCCATCAAACAGATCAAGAGAAATCCCATTTCTGATCTCATTGAGTATGTAAATAGAGCAAGTGCAGCATAATTGTACTGGCATCTGCACCTCTCTCCTTTGTGCTTTTTTTTTTTTTTTTGCAAAAAGGTGCTGCAACATTTTTATGTATTTTATTTATTTTTGCAGATTGGATTTTTGGCTAATATTTTTTTTTCTAACATTATTATACATAAATATTGTGCCTGTTTATTTATTTAACAAACTTTTAGATCCTACACAATACACGTGTTTTGGATCCAGAGAGATAAAATACTGAGATGTTTTGTGTAAGGGATAATTTTACAGAAGAGTGATATAGCAATGCATGGCTTATTTTGGGGAAAAATATACTAATAAGCATTATTTTTATTTTTTTCTGTTTTTTTGGGGCTAAACCAGCACTTTTAGGATATGGCGCAAAATGTGCCAAATGCTCATTCCAGAATAAGTATATAGGAATGACTAATTTTATTTATTTTTAGAAATAGCACTTTAAAATTAAATGCTAAATTTGCATTAATAACATTTTTTTTAATTTTTTTTTTAATTTTTGTTCTGTTTTGGCAGAAATTTATTGTATGGCGCAAAATGCTTTGTGTATTCACATTTGTCGCCTAAAAGTTGGAAATGTTGTCAAATTATATACTGTTTTGGGTTCACTTGTGCTTGGTATCGCTATTATGGCAAATGCATGGCTACATTTTCTAATTAATATTACATTTGCATACCATGATCACATTTGGCGCCAAGAGGTTTAATATAAAATTGCACAAAAAATCCATTTGCGTCTTTTTTTGTGTCTGTAGAAAGCTTTTATATGTTCGCAAGTCTGTGGAAATCCCATTTTTTGTAATTATGTACAATTTCTGTAATATAATTTTATAGCTCAAAGATATAAGGAAAATAATTTAAGATGACACCAAAAATATAAGAATGCCAAGTTTTAATTTTTGTTTTAAATGCAATGCAAAATATGGCATTGTGATTGACATATGTAGCATAACATTTTCTGTAGTAATATCACATTATATATGATTTTTGGGAATTTATTAGCATAGCTTTGCAAAGCAGCATGGAGAACGTAAGATGGCACACCAGTTTGGTGTCACATGGGAATTTCCATTTGTTATGGGCATATATACTTTATTATTAAATCCCCTTGTGGTTCCCGTAGGTGTAGGATTCATGTGTTGGGTATATCCCTAGCCAGAATCCAGTCATAGTACTGAGTGAGTTGCCATTGCTATTAAGCTGGTGAAGGGGCCGGTGATTCACTATACGTTGGATCCAGAAGCATCATATGGCCGTCCCACTCATGAACATTTGGCCATGAATGTGGTACAGTTTACATCACTGATTTAATATGCATGTACTTAAACCTCGTTTGTTTTCAGTTTGGTTTTGGCAGGGTCTGTATGAGTGGGGTCTCCACATGCCCCTGTAATGTAAGTGTTTGGCACATTCTTGGCTGGAAAAAGCCAATGGTGGAAAGTAGCATTTTGAGTAGTTGGCTCGGAAAACTAATCAGCTGTGTTAACGATTCTGTAGTTTGAATATAAGACACAATACATAATATGGGATAAAGATATTACAGAAAGCCATGCCGAGGAACCCATGAAGAACCCATCCATTGCTTTGTCATGCTATGAAGCAAGAACTAAGATTTATGTACTTGTTTATGACCTCACCAAGAGCTCTCCAACACTTGACCTTCTAAGACATATGGGTCAATGTGTACGTTAAAAAATAACTTGGTGGATAAATACGCGTAGGGCTATATTCACTTAGGTGAGAGCTTCGTCACTAGGACGATGAGACCTCTCCTATTCCAGTAGAGCATAATTTGAAACAATAAATATGTATACACTTTATTAATATGTGTGGCTAAAATTGACTCATACACCCCTTAAAAAAGTGTATTCTCAATTTGTTATATTAAGAAATTCACTAAAAGTTATATTTTATTTTTAATCCATTGATAATTCATTTGAGTGTAATCCTTTATCATTACTATATTTGAACTGTCTCTGTGGATATATGTCAAGGCTAAGGAATGGACATGTGATAGTAGTCTAATTACTATGGGCCCGATTCATTTGCCCATTTGTATTTTGTCTGATTCAGACTTTGGTTGTGTTGATGTAGAGCATTGATCCCCCCAACTCCAACTCAAGCACCCCCAGATAGACCATGATTTAGGATTAACAATGTGAATACAGGTGAGGCAATTAGAGCCCAAAGCATGCTTAATATTAATTGTCTCACCTTTACTCATACAGTATTAAACCTAAATCATGACCTGTCTGAGGATACTTGAAAACAGGGTTGGGAATCACTAATCTAGAGCAAGATCAACCAAAAACCCATTGACACATGCAAGGAATAGAAATGTTCTACTCGCTTCACAAACTGAGAGTTCCATGTTAATTAGGTGCTAATTAGGTGCTGTATAATCTTATATTCTATGCAACTCTTTCTTTTGAGTTTTTTGTCACATCCCCATTTGTTAGCAGGTCCCAAAATTGGCTGCCCCAACTGTAAAGAGAAGCTTTCTTTGTTGAAAATGAAATACAGGCTTAATGGTGCCGCCCAATAAAGGCATGTCAATTAAAGAAATCTAGTATTTTAATATTAATAGAAAAAAAAAAAAATAACAATAAATAAATAAATAAAATAAAAAAATAATAATAATAATAATAAAAAAAAAAAAAAAAAAAAAAAAAAAATATATATATATATATATATATATATATATATATATATAATCTGGTTTATCACAAGGTTCATGTTGTAGCCTCCTTATCATATATCCACAATTCCTATATACAGATGTTAATGGACCATACACCTTTCAGAGCACTCCATCTATCACAAGTGAATTATTAATAAAGTGGATTTATAATAAAATATACTTTTAGTGAATTTCTTAAAATATAACAGAATACACTTTTTAAAAGGTGTGTGAGTGGATTGTAGTCACTATAGGATGGGGGAATATTTAGCAATTTCTTGATTCCCTTACAAAACTATTACTTATCTATCTATCTGCCAGTCCACATAGTATAAGACCAGATATATATATGTATGCTATGTTGTAAGCTTCTGTGTGATTTATCTGTAAATGTATGAATTATGGCCAATTAAATCCACTATGGAGAATGATAAAGAAAGAGAGCTAGTCATATATGTGTGTGTGTTCAGTCCTTCAGTTGTGTCCGACTCTTGATGATCATTTGGATTGCAGCACACCAGGCACATCTGTCTGGGTTGTGCCTATCCATATGGTTTTCTTGGCAAAGATACCGAAATGGGTTGCCAGTTCCTTCTCCAGTGGGCCATGATTTGTCTGACCTCTCTGCCATGACCTGCCCATCTTGGGTTACCCTACATAGTACAGCTTCATTGAGGTAACAAGCCCCTTCACCACGACAAGGTAGCGATCCAGAGGGGGCAGATATATATAATTTGAACATCTAATAACATTATGAGTGTGCTTCGTGCTGGGTGTTGATTAGTATCTCCGTCTCCTGTCAGTTACAGCTGTGATCCAGATGTTACACAAAATAAAACACAGGTACGTGCAAATGTAAAAGGTGTTAGTTACATCTTGTAGTTGTTTTCTTGCTTCCTGAACGACTTTCCTTGATGTTTGCTCTTCGGGATCAGCCCCGTGTTCTGTACTCACTTTGATTTGGTCATTTAACTGCTCTGAACTTATTTTTGCATTATCCATCTGTCAAGTAGTTTTTCTGCCCCAGCCCTTGCTTTTATCTTTGTGCTCTGGTGTCAGTTACTATCTGGGAGTCTGCACATGCTCAGATTTAATCTAGCAATTGCTTATGGCATTTTTGGCCTTGTGCAGACCTCCACTGAGTAATTAATAGGCATTCGTAATGAGGACACTTTAGATCTAAAAGCAAGGGCTAAGGGGAGGATCAGAAAGGTTAACAGAGTAAAACAATGTCAAAAATCAAAGTTTACAATAAGCAGATGCAATTTTAAGTTGATAATGTACTTGTTGTTGTTTGTTGTTGTTGTTCGGTCCTTCAGTCGTGTTTGACTCTCGGTGACCATATGGACAGAGCATGCTAGGCACATTTGTGTCTGGTTGTACTTATCCATATGGTTTTATTGGCCCGTGATTTTGTCTAACCTCTCTGCAATGGCCTGCCCATTTGGGGTGACCCTACATGGTATAGCTCACAGATTCATTGAGGTACACAAGCCCCTTCACCACGACAAGGTAGCGATCCAGAAGGGGACATGTTATTAACTATAGTTAATTATAGCAAATATGGAGTATGTACTGTGTTTCTTTAAGATGAGAACCCCTCCCCTTTAAGGAGGGATACATGAATACATATACACCCATACCTATGCATTTTCCATAAGCACCCACCTTAATAGTGACATCTCATTAACTTAAAGTACTTTGATTACTCTTACTATCCTGTGATTACTCTTAAAAATAATGAAGAAAATGTTTATATTATTGATTTTTATAAAAAATATATTTCAATTACCTCTCATAAGCCTAACGGCCAATCAGCTTCTGGAGCTAACCCATTTCTTCCTGTTTACACTCATGTGTGCTGCCATCTGTCACATCTGTAATCTGACATTACTGCATGTAACGGAGCTGGGACACGCAGTCCAAAATCTCCGCTGGTATACGATAAAATACCCACGAGGCACTACAGTTTCACCATCCCCGACCTCCCATATTGGACGACACACAATTTGGGAGTCAAATGAATACTGACTTTATTTTGTTATTGCAGAACTATATATACATCTCTTTGGCCACAGGCAATACACATGCCCATATTTGGCTACACACAATACACACAAAGAGAACAATAGGGGGGTCACACCTCCCTGGCAACTTTAATACAATCAGACACTGATTCAATTACACCTCTTTGTTCTTATCAGAGAATTAAAACACTTTGGAAAATGCAAGGATCCTTTACAACTTTCTTATCTCTTGAATCTCTGTAATAGGATTATCTATTAGCCTAGGTCTGCAAAAGTCTGGCTAATATTCTGCAGAGCATCAACCAGCATACATATTGTAGGATCATATTTTAACCAAGAATAATCATAAAACAGGGTAAAACAGTGATGGGTTCCGCTACACACCTCCCCCGTGACCATAAGCCGGCATACACGGTCTGATCCCAACGGATCGGCCTGGGGATGTCCGGACAAAAGTATTTGTTGGTCAATTCTCTAGTTTGACAACCCATCAGCATTACTGCAATTCACATTTACTCACATTTCCCATATCCCCAGATAGCTGGGATCTGAGCGCACAAAACCACCGAATAGCGCTCAGATCCTCTTCACACAGTTCAATTGCCATGTAGCTAAAGTCTTTCCCATAGTCTTTCATTATATGAATGGGCTTCATGGCACAGTTATCTGGGGTATCATGGTTCACACAGGGCAAGTACAGAATGACCCCCCTGTATGTAAAGGGCCAGAATGAGTGACTTACACTCTGGTATGGCCGAACACTGGTTCCAAAGGGCAATATGTACCAGGGCCATAGTCGCAGGGCAGGAGGCTGGCAAACAGTCCTCTCCAAGCCAAAGTGGCGAAGGGCACTTCGTCACACATCTCTCCTTTGGGGGGAAGTCTAACCAGGTACCTGGATATTTTGCTGTGGTGAGGGGGCAACACGCTGAGGGGACTTGAGGGGCAGAGGCCAGCGGCACTCTGCCCTGATGCCAGCTCTTCTGCTGGTATAACCTGCAGGACATCCTGCTCTGTACAAGGGACAAAGGGAGGGCAGAGGCCGACTGCACTCTGCCCCACTGTCAGCTCTTCTGCTGGGGTACTTGGGACATATTTCGGCTCAGTAGCCAGGGAAACGTGGGGGTCAGTGGGGGTTAACATTTCCTCTGTTAACCCTGGGGCCACATTAGAAGTTAGCTGGGGAGGGGAATTTGTACTTACCCCCTCCTCCGGTTGTCCCAGTGACGGTAGTTGGGGATCTGGACAAGCTGTGGGCGCAGAGACCACGGTCCCATCTGCGCCGTCTGGGAGATTGGTGTCTCCCCTGGTTAGGGTAAACTGTTGCTGGGGGGGAAGGATGACACCTTCTGCCCCCTGTGTTTCACACTGCTGCTGGGGGGGAAGGACGACACCTTTGGCCCCCTGGGGTACCCACTGCCGCTGTGGAGGAAGGTCGACACCTTCTGCTCCCTGGGGTACACACTGCCGCTGGGGGGGAAGGACAACACCTTCTGCCCCCTGGGGTTCACACTGCCGCTGGGGGGGAAGGACGACACCTTCTGCCCCCTGGGGTTCACACTGCCGCTGGGGAGGAAGGACGGCCCCTTCTGCTCCCTGGGGTACACACTGACGCTGGGGGGGGAAGGCCGACACCTTCAGCTCCCTGGGGTACACACTGCCGCTGGGAAGGAAGGACGACACCTTCAGCTCCCTGGGGTACACACTGCCGCTGAGGGGGAAGGACGACACCTTCTGCCCCCTGGGGTTCACACTGCCGCTGGGGTGGAAGGACGGCCCCTTCTGCTCCCTGGGGTACACACTGCCGCTGGGGGGGAAGGACGACACCTTCGGCCCCCTGGGGTACACACTGACGCTGGGGGGGAAGGCCGACACCTTCAGCTCCCTGGGGTACACACTGCCGCTGGGAAGGAAGGACGACACCTTCAGCTCCCTGGGGTACACACTGCCGCTGGGAAGGAAGGACGACACCTTCAGCTCCCTGGGGTACACACTGCCGCTGAGGGGGAAGGACGACACCTTCTGCCCCCTGGGGTTCACACTGCCGCTGGGGGGAAAGGATGACACCTTCGGCCCCCTGGGGTACACACTGCCGCTGGGGAGGAAGGACGACACCTTCGGCTCCCTGGGGTACCCACTGCCGCTGTGGAGGAAGGTCGACACCTTCTGCTCCCTGAGGTACACACTGCCGCTGGGGGGGAAGGACGACACCTCCTGCCCCCTGGGGTTCACACTGCCGCTGAGGGGGAAGGACGACACCTTCTGCCCCCTGGAGGGCCGGTAGAGAGACCTCGGTCCCATCTCTACCTGCCATCTGGAGGTCATCCCAGGACCAGTCAATGAAGTCTGGTTCTGCTTGTCGAGTAGGTTGGGGCTGCACAAAGCTGAGCAGGTGTTGGTAGTCCTGCTCCAGCTCCCACTCTCTCGTTACCAGGTGGGTCATGTCTTTGCTCACCTCGCCTTCATCATCCCAGACATACATGCCCATCCGGTAGTCGTAGATGTCCCAAAACCTAGACCCCTCCGTGCTGCCAAGATCAATATCGTCCTCCAAGGCATCCCATAATAAACCCGGGCCATCATAATCATCCCCCTCCGGTAAGTCGTGTTCAGCCGTCCAGGGGGTAAGTTGAACGGTATACCACCAGAGGGCCTGGTATGCGTTGTCTAGCCAGATCTCTCGCCATACCAGGGTCTCTAGTCTTGTCACCCACTCATCCAGGGGCTGCTCTCCCAATAGATACATCCGCATCGCCACACGCTTCTGTAGCCGCTGCTCATCACTGGGGAGACTCTCACCTCGCCGCCATTGGGCATCTTGCAGGGCATCATACCAGAGTTCCTTTCTGTCTGTTTCCCTGTAGTCTGCGGCCTCCTTCTCATCCTCATCATGGAACGCTGTCCGAAAACTAGCCGGTTCCATCCTGCTGTAGCCAGGGGCGCTGTACGGATACTAGCGTTGCCCTCAATCTGTACTCCACGGAATGGTGTCTCCTGTAGCTGTCCTTCTGACCGTGGGAACAATTCCACCACTTGCCAACAAATGTAACGGAGCTGGGACACGCAGTCCAAAATCTCCGCTGGTATACGATAAAATACCCACGAGGCACTACAGTTTCACCATCCCCGACCTCCCATATTGGACGACACACAATTTGGGAGTCAAATGAATACTGACTTTATTTTGTTATTGCAGAACTATATATACATCTCTTTGGCCACAGGCAATACACATGCCCATATTTGGCTACACACAATACACACAAAGAGAACAATAGGGGGGTCACACCTCCCTGGCAACTTTAATACAATCAGACACTGATTCAATTACACCTCTTTGTTCTTATCAGAGAATTAAAACACTTTGGAAAATGCAAGGATCCTTTACAACTTTCTTATCTCTTGAATCTCTGTAATAGGATTATCTATTAGCCTAGGTCTGCAAAAGTCTGGCTAATATTCTGCAGAGCATCAACCAGCATACATATTGTAGGATCATATTTTAACCAAGAATAATCATAAAACAGGGTAAAACAGTGATGGGTTCCGCTACACTGCATTCTGGGAGGGCCTTTTTTGGGGTACCATAAGAGACATATTGGGGTCCCCATGTTATCTCAGTACTTTTGCAGTTCCATGGCTGAACCTATATTTAAACAAACTGTTTTTAAACTACTTTCTTGTATCTTCCAGGAGCCTCAATTATTTGTCTCCGCAGGTTTGTTTCATGAAAAACTGGTAGTACATTGTACTAGCCTTTTGTCTTCTAAAGTAAACCATTCTTGAGCTGTTCTGCATTATCTTTGCAGCTAACGTGTGACTCAGTCAGCTCAGAGTACTTTAAAAGCATGGAGAAGGGGTCTTGCTTTATGATGACATTGGGGGTTATTGTTTTGGCCACACAGACTGTTCTAATTAGCACATCTATACAACTAATCACATCAACACCGCTAATTAGTATTCAGGAGCCACTGATTTACATAAAAATTTAACACCATATTGATTTTCTCAAGAATGATCCACTTTAGAAAAAATGAATAATACAATGGATAGTTATTTTGTCATGCAGTTTTAAGAATAACCGGAAAAAAAAACACAACATGATTTTATCTGGCTCCATTGATATTAATTTACTGTAAGACTCCTATTAAAGTCTAATGTATTATATCAATGTGTAAAAATCAGACCCAAATGGCAGGGATAATATAGAATCTTCTGGGTAATCTTCTCCTTAAGCTTTTCTTGTGTATTCTTCAAGTTAATTGCTGTAGTTTGTTGAATTTACACAAGATAATAAAGTGTCAGGACCTGTGGGTTGTCTGTATATACAAGGAGTTAATATCAGACGTATGAAAGACTATATCAGGGTCTCCAGCCGTTTACTTAAGGAGTATTATTTCTTGTAAGTGAAACATAATGTAAAGTATTCGTACGTCATGGACTACTGAACAACGTATTATAGGTGTAGAGATGAGGAGGTCAAAGTTGTAGGGTGTCCAGCCATAAGAAACTTCTGTCTTTTATTCTATTGAAACACTGCCACTATGATAGGAACTTGACAGTTGGATTAAATAAAAGTGCAAGTCCCAGTTGAACTCTCCCCAGGTTCCAGGCCGATAGTGGGCCATCAACACTCTGTCATTTCAATACATTACTGCTGATGTATTCAGAATGTGATTGAGCCCAGGTTACACAGCTTGGTTGATGGTCATTGATCCACCTGTTCTCAAACTGAAATCTTGGACTGTTGACCCCAAACTTAGAACCGGGAGTAAAATAGTAATCCTGGCAATGGGGTTTGCCACACAATGCGAGGCTATGGGCCCTCTGAGCCCTTTTTACGTCCTTCCCCTCATGTCCTTCAAGTTTCCTGCTTTGCAACTATCACCTTCGGCGCTCATTGTGAGCCTATTGCTTTGTGTACTTCAAGTTTCCTGCTTTGCAATGATCACCTTCGGCGCTCATCGCGAAGACAGATATATAAGCACAGTGTAAAATATAACATTTATTTAGTACAGTGAATTAATAAATGAAAATTAATTAATAAATGAATATACTTTACCTGTTTATATGTAATATGCAGCAATCAATATCCTGAAGAGCTAACAATCTCTTTGGATTTTTCTGCATCTGAAAAATGTACAGTTGGAGTGTTGATCATCTGAGGAGAAATTGTCAGCAATGTGCCAAGTGTGCAGTAAAAAGGCTGCGTGCGCGAGGCGAAACCGTTCGTGTAGTTGTGTAAAGCGCCATTTTAGAATCGTAATGTTATTATTTGCAAGTTAGTGGGGGCTTTTCTTTATGTATTACTTGGCTCGCGAGCATTTTCCATCCATCTACCTGCCTGGCGGTGATTTGCGCGCTTCGGCCTCGTTCATTTTTTTTTTTTGTCCTCCATTTTTTTTTCTCTCTTAGCCAATTTTCAAGTGCTGAAACTCGGCAAATTCAGCTTAAATTCGTGTGCAACCTCACTCCCTTGCGTCCCTCCCCCCCCGTCCTGTGTGTGAGCGTGGTTTATATTTTTTGTGAGGTCGTTTTTTTGACCCCGAGATTCAGAGGTCGTTTTTTTTTTTTTTTCTAAGTCCCGCGTTTCTTAACTGCTTGCTGGCTAAGTCCCGCATGTTTCAATGCCTCAACAGCTCACCTCTCTTTGCGAGGCTCGCATATATCCTTTTCTGGATCGCTACCTTGTCGTGGTGAATGGGCTTGTGTACCTCACTGAAGCTGTGAGCTGTACCATGTAAGGTTACCCAAGATGGGCATGTCACAGCAGAGAGGTCAGACAAATTATGGTCCACTGGAAAAGGAACTGGCAACCCACTCCAATATCTTTGCCATGAAAACCTTATGGATTAGCACAGTCGGACAAATTATGTTCCTTTTGTGCTGTGGTCCATAGGGTCACAGAGAGTCTGACACGACTGAACAATAACGTTTGTGTGTGTGTGTGTGTATGTGTATATATATATATATATATATATATATATATATATATATATATATATACCTTTATTTTCTTGCCTTTTTATAGGCGTTAATGCTCTTACTTTATTACATATTTCACAAATATGCAACTTTTTCCTACAAACAGGGGTCCAACAGTCTTACCATTGGAATTGTTTTCCTTGTAAACTTAGCTATGTGTAAATATAAATAATACATAGAAATCTATTTATGTGTCTGATGATTGTTTCTTGACCAGCTGTGTATTTGGATGGACCCATTGGATCATCTGTTTATTTGCATTGTGTCGGACCTATAGATTACAACCCAACTGCACAGAAGTTACACACGGCTTGTTATGTGCTGTGAATAGTCAGCTCCCGGGGGTAGGTCGTATACTAAAGGAACAGCTGGACGCTCAATGCTCCTTATGGTCGGTGGTGATTTAGTAAAAGGGTCAATAAATACACAAATATAATCAATAACTGCAGTGTTAACATCAGCTTCAGTTGCCATGTTCTAAGACATTTTTGTTTTCTAGATATTTACCTTGGAAACATGTTTTTTTCTTAGCACAACAGCTTGGTCTTTCTGCAGTTAATGATTACACCCTCCAAGCTGTTGTACTACATAAACCTTTTCAGATTTTAAAGGGCCAATATAATCACAATCCCCTCCTGGGTCGCTACGTTGTCGTGGTGAAGGGGCTTGTGTCCCTAAGTGAAGCTGTGAGTTGCACCATGTAGGGTGACCCAAGATGGGCCGGTCATAGCAGGGAGGTCAGACAAATTGGGGTCCACTGGAGAAGGAACTGACAACCCACTCCAGTATCTGCCAAGAAAACCTTATGGATAAGCACAGACGGAAGATGTGTCTGGCGTGCTGCGCTCCACTGGGTCACTGAGAGTCGCACATGACTGAAGGACTGAGCAACAATAGTCCCCAAACATGAAAGAGACACTGGGGGGGGGGGGGGGGGGGGGAGAGGGCGAAAGAGACACGGGGGGGGGGGGGAAAGAGACACGGGGGGGGGGGGAAAGAGACAAAGGGGAGGTGGAAAGAGACACAGGGGAGGGAGAGGTGGGGAAGAGACACAGGGGAGGGAGAGGAGGGGGGGAAGATACACAGGGGAGGGAAATGGGGGGGAAGAGACATGAGGAAGGGGGGGAACAGACACAGGGGGAGGAGGGACGGGGGAGAGAGACACAGGGAAGGGGGAAGAGAGACGCATGGGAGGGAGAGGGGGGAAGGGGGCACAGGAGGGAAAGAGACACAGGGGAGGGAGGAGGAAGAGGGAGGTTAAAACATAGGGGAGGAGATACAAGGGAGGAAGTAGACAGGGGGAGAGACTTGCAATGAGCGCCAAAGGCGCTTATTGCAAGGCCTGTATGCCTCAAAATTGCGAGGCCCGTATGCCTCAAAATTGCGAGGCCCGTATGCCTCAAAATTGCGAGGCCCGTATGCCTCAAAATTGCGAGGCCCGTATGACTCAAAATAACAGAGCTAAGAGAGATTGTACATTTGTGTTCACATTTGAATGTCTAAAGATAAGTTAAAAAAACATGTTTCCTAAATATACGTGTGTGTGTGTGTGTGTGTGTGTGTTAATAAGTACATTTTAGTCAATAAAAAAAAAAATAGCAAGTGGCTGGAAGTAAAAGTTTAGCAATCAAAACAGATCTCTGAGATAGCTCATTTACCACTAAAATAAGATATTTTAACCTGCAAAGTGACTAAAATCTAATTTATCTGGGATATAAAGTGTAAAAGCAACAGATCCAACCTTATTACTTTTATGTTTGTATGTGTTTCATTAAGTAAAAGCATTAGATATACATATTTGTTCAGTCGGGTCCAATTCTTCATATAGCACAAGCTAAACTGCTGACTATTCAACATAGTGCCTTAAGTTCAATTCCCTCCAAAGTGTTTGTGTTTAAAAATCAGAACTATGTTATTTAGGTAATATAATAACACAAAGGTTTTTATGAAGTAACTATTTGTTTTTGTGTTGCGTTTATTATAATAATAAATATTATTTCTTTATATATATATATATATATATATATATATATATATATATTTCAAAATGAAAGCATCTAGCTTTTGTTATTACAATGTTACAGTGGTCATTTCAGATTACTAGACTTATTCTTTTAATGGCCGATTTTAAAATATTTTGGGATGGTTAAAACCTGTTGTTTAAGTACATAATATAACATTTAAATGGATATGGGAGGTTCCTGGGTTGTACTGTATAATGAATATAATATCCCTGGGTATCTATTTACTTTTATATACTTTATTTTAGTGAGAAGTACTTCTAAGCTCTGGTCTTACTGCCTCGAATCATACAAATAGTCCATGTATGGGTCTGCCCACTGCAGCATATCCATACACAGACTATGCAGGGCTACATTAGGAGTGTAGGGTTCTGACCTATCAGGGACCATGTCTAGGAAAACATGCTGCTGGAACGTGGTTCCTGATAGGCCAGAACACTACAACACTGCATATGCAGCCCTGCAGAGTTTTTGTCTGCATATGCTGCAGGGGACTAACCCATACAGGGACTATTTGTATTATTTTAGCAGTAAAAACAGAGCTTATAAGCCCTTCTTAATAAAATAAAGTACATAAAAGTAAATAGATACCCAGGGATATTATATACCTAGTAAATCCAGGAACTTTCCATATCCCTTTAATATGACACATCTAAAAATCCCCCAGTACCCAATGCGCAGGGAGGCCGGAGATAATGCCCTAACTACCTCCTCAAAGCCAGAAGTGATTTACGATTTAACCTCACAGCCCAGTTAATAGGCGCAGGGCGCATCTCTAACTGCTTAAATATGGGGCTTGGTTTATGTGTTAATCGGAGCTCATTAGTATGGCTGTGTGAGAGGCCAGCTGGCTTATCAGAGACTGGAATTGGCAGAATAAAATAACCCAGAGAGCTTCAGTAAAATAAATGTTTAAATAATTCAGGCATGCAAAAGGATTTTTGGTGCATCTTAAATATCTTGCCCAGAAATATTTTTAACCTGTACAAAGTGATTTTCAGGTTTTGCACAATCCTGATTTATTTTAATGCTGTTATTAAAGGGGCAGAGAGCTCGCCAGTTGTGCAAAATCCCATAGAAGGTTGAAATACATGTGGAAATAGTGTTTTCCTTTTTGAAAGTGCTTTAGTTAGGATTTGCAATATGTTCGAAAGTAGCCCAAAATGCGTCAGTATCTGAGGAATTGGAACCTGCTCTATACTGAGGCGGTGTTGAGAGGTTGGTGAGTAACATTCTCATATGTTATTGTGTCAGACCCTCAGTGACCCTCTGGATCTCAGCATACCATACACATCTATCCGCCATTGCCCTTCTGAGCTCCATAATGCTCATCTTCATTGCTTTAATGACTTCATCTATCCATCTCCGCCTCTGCTGTCCCCTTCTTTGTGTGCCTTCCATCTTTCCCAGCATTAAAGTCTTGGCAACCCACTCCAGTATCTTTACCAAGATAACCGTGTCTTATGTACTGCAAACCTTTGTACTTGCTTTGTACCTATGTGATTCAGAGTGGTTGTGGATGTGCCCTTTTTTTTTTTTTATAACATAAATTTTATTGAGAAGTTCTGGAATTGCAATGACAAAACAAAAAGAATAATGAAAAACATAGTCCACATGTTGTCTTATAACTAACATCATATTGCTAATATATTAAAACCATTCCATTTAAATAAAAACTCCATTCCAACTCTTTTTCTTTTTTTTTGTGATTCTGTCCAAAAATATTCACACTAGTTTCTGATGTGCCCTTTTTAACTCTTTATTTGGAGTACACAATGTCCCACTGCCATTCAAGCACTGCACTCCACGTCTCATCCAACCAGACCTGGTTCCAGTTCTCTAAGAAACCCTGTAGACACTGGCCACGCGTTTCACGGCGGCTAGATTCTGCTTCTTTAGAGACATCACATAAGATAAAACTCCGGCCTCAATATTAGATTGCCACCTACAGTCACCACACATTCTCCTGCTATACACCCTCTGAGTATGGGTCGGTTCATGGGTGTAGGAGTCAAAGAAAATCTTGGGGGGGGGGGGGCATATAGTATAAAGATACCACACAACTGCTTCTCTACGCACACAGATTGAAAAATCATGGGGGAGGGGGGTGATTTCTCCACCCCCCTGCCGGTTCCGACACCCATGGGTCAGCTCACTAAAGAGTATCACTTGTCCTAACAATTGCGTTATTCCTCTTGATATACAGTGTGTATGCAATATACCCTCTAATTCAGACTGCCCTTAATCTTCTTGGTAATTTTTAAGGGAGCCACTGGCTGGGGAAGGGGGGTCTATAGGGAAAGGGAGATGCTTTGGGAAGGGATCTTGGAGGGTAAGAATTAAGAATGGTCATTGGCTAGAGGAGGGGGTTTTGGGGGAAGAGGCCTTTTGCGAGTGGCACCTAAGGTGGGGGAGAAGGTGGCACTAAGTGATTGTGCACCTGGGGGGCCCAACATTTTTTATCTTTTTGCCCAGGGGCCACCCATTCACTAGCTTGGCCACTGGTTAGAATATAGGTAAATCAATCAGTGAGCCAAACATTTTTTTTATTTGCTTGCCTTTACTAGCAATTGGATATCCTGAAAATGGACATGGATCTGGCCACGGAGGACTAATATTGGACATGCTGATTAGATATACTCCTAGTGGCTCATTCAACCCATCTCCATTAACATAGTGGCCAAATACTGAGATTATAAGGTTGTCAGACATTGTATATAGTATATCAGTGGGTACCCCAGACTCTTTGTAGGTGGGTAAGATGGGTTATATTATTCTTCCAGAAAAATGTAAGAGTCCAGTCCTTCTGTACAAATCTGTATACAGGATGTGGGTCGATTTTATTCTTAAAATGGTCAGGACAGGAATTTTAATTGATTAGTGCAGCTGTCATCCTCTTCCGAAGATATAGTATTAGTTGAGCTACATATTCGGTAGTCTTTGTAATGCATTTGACTTGTATACAGTTTGTTTGTGTCTCTCAGATCTGGAGATATATGGTTGCATTGAATGATGCAAGGGTCTACTTCTGGGTCAGTTAGGGGGAAGGGCTGGGGTGTCGTTTTTTAATTTTATCAAAATATCTTAGCAAAGGCTATCTTCCCTCCTTCCCCACCCCTCCCTCCATTAATGTCCAAAACATCCCCCATGATCCAGTCCTCCGGATGTGATGTGACATATACTAATACACTATCCATTAGCGTTCAATACGTCTAGAAGCAATGACCCCCTCATGAGTGGAAATGTATATAGTAAGAATACTTTGGGTTGGAGATTTCCATGTGTTTGTACATATATGTTTATTGGTTCCTAATGATGATATCATATTTACACTTAACTTACTTCTAAGAAGCATCCAGAGCAACAGATTCCTCCCTTTCCTTCTTGTTCTCTATCACGTAGACCTGCCATGTTTCACAGCTGTGAAGGAGAGAGGCTTTTCACTACCAGTATCTCATGCTGCTCAGACAGCATGTGTGTGTGTTACTAGCATTAGAGTGTGGCTTTAGGTCACATATGTGCAAGATGGCAGCTCTCATGAGTGAGAACAGTAAGAAAGGAGGAGGCTCCAAAATCTAAGACTGGGCTAAGCTGGGGGGCACATTTCATATTAAAGTGATGTTGAGGATGATGCATTAACTGACTTGGTTACATTATAAAAACAAAACAATTCCTTAAATATATTTCCATTTCTGGTGAGACTGCCAGTGCTTTCCTCTCCTAGCTCATTGCCTTTGGTGTATTGGGACTCACATTGTAATTCACTTTGTCTCCTATATCTCTGGGTAGAGGGGGCTTTTTATGAGCCTCAGAGAGAAGGTGAGAATTTATCTTTTCTAAGATGCATCATTTTTCAAAGGAGGTGAGTTCTATAGATAAGAAGGTGAAGGAACCAAAAAGGAGTAGAAGAAGGAAACACAATATCCATTTGTAGACATATCATAACTAGTAATTTAAGACTTGTTTTTAATCAATTACAGACTATGGGCTATAAGTGGTTCTTTGGGACTAGCTGGGTAATATCCAATGCTCATGGAGATCGTCTTTGAGACCCAGAAGATTCTTACCAGGGTGATACATGTGACCCTCTAAATGTAGTTTTGCACAGATTTGAGCCCATTTTAACGGCCGTTGTATATTTATAGTGTTAGGTTCTTCTCATCCCTCTTAGCCCCTGAGGACCAACAGATAATGTCTGAGGGACTGTGTACAAAGTTAACCCACATTCACATAAAATATCCGCCCTTAAAGGGACAGTGAGCATAATTATGTTTCTCATGCAGCTTTATGCGCTATGGAATATATTGGTGTGTAACAAATAAAGGATATTATTATTAATAATAATATTTGCATCAACATATATTAAGTCTACATCTATATTACTGCTCATTGGCTCACAGGGGCAAGTCCCCAGATCAGATACATATTTGGATTTGTTTTTTATGCTTTGAGCGCTTCATTTGAGAACCGAAAATACACAAAGTTATATTATTAATACCCTCTTTTGAGAAAAAAAATAATTTTAATGTCCCTTTAAATTTAAGATGTCGTAACCACACAAACCCATGATGAGGGGTTTAAAGCATTGGCTATCACTAAGACCGAGTACCCCTTATGGATCGCTACCATGGCATGGTGAGGGGGCTTGTGTACTTCAATGAAGATGTGAGTGAAACCATGTAGGGTCAGCCAAGATGGGCAGGGCATAGCAGTGTAGCCAGACAAATTGCAACCAACTGGCAACCCGCTCAAATATCTGCCAAGATAACCTTATGAATATTATGATATTCTTGGCATGCTGTGGCTTATAGGGTCATGGAGAGTCGGACATGACTGAATGACTAAACACACACAAGACCAAGTAACTAGTAAAAACAGCCCCAAAACACCTTAGTTACCCGAGACGTGCTTGAAATAAAGGGCGGCATACAGACCCTCGCTTACAGCACACAAAACCCTTGTTAAAATGAAAGGAGCACTGTAGTCCATCAGCAGCAGCTGGGTAAGCCATGGGCATAAAAGCATTTTCGGGGAAAGTCAAGAGTTTCGGAAGATACTGTTTATGCGCACAGGAATCCATGTTGTGTTTGTTACATCATGTCTTCAAAAGTGAATCAAGTGTGTTTATCCATCTATCAGTAGCGCAAGTCTAGCCATGCAAGATTATTGTATTTTTTGGAAAATCTTCATGTGTTTGTGAAGTAGGTAATAAAGTAACATTTAAGAGAAAATGCCACCCCAATATCTTAATGAACACGATAAGTTAGCTATGCATTGTACCAGCAATTTGATTCTAAAGTAAATTGTTCCTGAGATAATATTATGCAAATAAGTGACTCCCGAATGCTAATTGGCACATTTGATGTGCTAATTAGGCTTACAGTGGAAGGAGGAGTGTTGGAGGAGTCAACAGGGAGGGGCCAGAAGGAATTGTTAGATTATTGGATGTGACTGGAATTGACACCACACCCCTTTTTCCACTTCACAAGCCCAGGAGCAGGCTGTTTGCATCTGCAAATGACACTCCAAACACCCACCAATTCATCATGGATGCCTCCAGGGTCTAGCAGCGGCATCAACATTTTTTTTTTCTTTCTGAAAACTAGTTAATGACTTTTCTTCCAGCTTAATTTTCAAATATATATATATATATATATATATATATATATATAGTCACTAAATTCTCTGAATCTGCATGACTTTTATTTATACTGGATGCTGTAATTATGTGTAGAATGGGTTAAGAGCGCCTGATATTTCTCTGCGCTTTCTTATGTATCTCCGAGGCTTTTCCCTACATGGAAACGTAACTAGATAAATCTGCAAGAAAGGCAACAAAATTAAATAATTTAACACCCTGATGTTACAGCGCAGAGATGGCCTTTTGGGGACGCGGCGCCGTCTGCGGCTGTCACAGGGCAGATTACCAGATAAAGACCTATTTCTCTCCGGCTCCTCTCTCAATTCTCTTCCCCACAGGTCTGTCCTGTGGGTTGATAGCGCACTAATGTGTACTAATTAGCAGGATTTGTTTTACAAATCTCTGACTGGTAGATTAAATTCGGCAAGTGCCGTGGCGGGCGTGAGAAGAGAAGCAAATCCCCTACTCTACCACCTCCTCTTGTACTGCCATCCTGCAGAGCGACATTACTCACCGAACATCAGACACTCTCATCTCAATGTAACCTCTGCATAATGTGAACCCACGCATTGTGCAACCCACAAATAGTTAATCTGAAAAATAAAAATACTTAAATAGCCGTATCATAAAGCCGGTAACTACCCACTACACACATTAACGCAGGTCTGGCCGGTAGGTTACTATATATATATATATATATATATATATATATATATATATATAATATATATATATATATATATATATATATATATATATAAAATGTATGAGCCATGTTGAAAATGGTTTGGATTGAAAGAGTGAGGGTGCAATATGTGGTCTCATTTGCATGTCCCGCCCAGTTTTCCCAGAGTGCAGTGCATATACCGTATTTCTGAGAAAATTGAGCAGGAAATACATTTTTATTAACTTATTTTTTAGACATTCAAATAGAATCACCAATGTACTATTCCTTATTTGTACTAATGTACTTTGTATGGTGGAGGGCTTTTATCACTCTTAGCCCACCATATGTGAAACGATTTATAAATTGCACACAAATTTAAAATGAATACATAGAAACCAACACAATTTATTTAAACCGTAAATGGTCAGACTAGAGGTTGAAAATAAAATAGATTCTAATTTAAAATTATAGAGGGCGACAAGTAGCTTATCAGTTGAATGCTTTTTCATTCATTTTTGTATATTAAAATTACATTGAATTTTTTGTATTTTTGTTGTCTACTACCTTGACTTTAGCGACTAATAGTTGCTGTTTAGTTATATTATAGCATTTGATTGGAGGCAGAGAATAATCTGTCTGGGCATGTGCAAACTCCTAGGGCCTCATTCAATTTGCGATTTGGCCAATTTAATAGGGCTCTATATAAGCACAGAGCATATTTTTTTTTACAAATATGCTCTGTGCTTATATAGAGCCCTATTCAATTGGCCAAATCGCAATTGAATGAGGCCCCTAGAAAGTAAATTTGCAATGATTAGCAATAATTACACAGAGATAATGTCCGCCTTGGTGGGAAGACTTGATAGATAAAAATGTAGAGCTGCAGTGTAATTTTCCTGGAAGAAAATGCAATTTTATTACAACCATTCAATTAATATACTGTAGTACTCTTTGCTACCTATTGGTTTTAATGATATTGTACTTAGGACCCTTACTATGTAACTTCAAGAGAAGAAATTATACACCCCCTCTTTTTCTCTCTCGCTTTTAGACCTTTTACATAGAGACTTGACAGCTACAGTTTAATGCTGAAAATAAATAGTTCAGTGCTTCTTATATTATTTAAATATTTTTTATATTTACCAAATCCTCAATTTAATTTTCCTATAAACTCTACCCTTTTAAAGATTATGATTTCTCATATTTCCTACAAATTCCCTATTCTATCTTATGATTATATCAGTTGCAGCAGTTTCTTCCCAGTGCGGCAACATCTCCGGATTCCACCTACGTGCAACTAATATTTTAGTCACTAATTATATATGAATAATTAATATTCTGTTGTGATTTCAGAAATATTTCTAAATCTATATGTGAAACCATGATCTCTGGAGAAAATAATATTGTGTGCAGGCAACAAGTTGTGTACTTATGCCTAGACCAAGAAGGCACAGGCCTAGGGCAGGCATTATAGAGGGCTGGAAGTTGCTGATGGAATAATGTGCTATGTTCTGTTATTATACTATACACATATATAAACATACACTACACTACACGGCACTTTTCTATAACAGATTACCCAACTGTCCCACCTGATCTTCTAGATCTGCTTGTGTCTTACCAAACTGTATCTGAATCTTGGAGTGCAGTCTTGACCTCTCTAAATAGGTTTGTGGAAATACACATACAAACATTTTATTTTGTTCAATACATGTCACTTGCTTTTCTTTATTGCCTACAGCAAATGTTGTTGTGTAGGACACTGGCAGAAATACATACAGCAAGGTGGGTCTGTAAGCAGGACACATCATGTTCTAAATCCCTTCAGTGGAAGTATTCTGACTCCTCAGTCTCTGGGGAATTAGAGGTTAGGACAGCCTCCAGCAGCGACATCACCAGTATTTTGAACATGCTTAGAGGGTCTAACTGACAGAGCTGTTAGTCACAGCCAGCTCCATAGACTCAATGCACAATGCAGCATAAAAAGCCTATTGGTTATAGCTGCTACACATCCCTGCTCATTACTAATGCAGGTCACTGGAGGAGCATCAGAAGCCCATATCTGCTATTCAATTATAATTCCCAGCTGCTCCTTGAAGAAGAGGACACATACCCTGTACTGGAGGCTGACCCTTTGCACCTGCTGCACCAGCAGAAGCTCCACCATTTCTTCCTTATTTGAATGTTACCTGTACTCAGGGGCTATATCTGTATTTGAAAGACCGCTCCAGAGATCCCAATCTTTGTATTCATTAAGCAATATAAGTGACAGTGAACCAAGTTAGACAGCCTCATTCTTTTATTGCTAAATAAATGTCTGTTCCCATAATCTTAAAGGACCACCGTATTGTTTATGCAATAGGGTAAATTTGTTTATTTAGTTTCTGACCAGCACTTAAATCAGAATTTTAAAGCACAAAAGCATGTCTGCAGCTTTTAAAATGTTTACTTTTGAAATTAGCATTGTAACTTCCAGTAGATGTGCTTTTCTCCAGAAAGACTAAACAAAAAGTGTAGTTTTTGCTTAGTTTCTCTCACCTTAAGGGTGATAGGGGCAACCATACGTGGCCCCTCGCTCGCTGTGCCTTAGGGTGTACAGCTGCACCTCACTGACGAAGCCAACAGAGGCCGAAACGCGTCTAGTTTTGCCGTTTCTCCCATTCAGGGTAGAATTGCCTGGTATTTTGGGGCTGGATATCTCTACTGAGTGAGACCAGACTGATATACTACAGGATATTTCTCCCTGTGAACGGCACAAGTGGCTAACAGAGGCTGCTCTCTGAGTAGGTAACCAGACCTATAGTACAAACCTATTGTTTGTGCTCAGATGAGCACCTCTACTCTTTTTGCTTATTAATAACATAAATAATACCAATCGTTGTGTCTTAGCCAAACAATATGGCGCCTTTTGATGGCTCACTTCGGTGCTCTGTACACATGTGCGTAGAGTAGCACATTTTTTTTTCATACCATTTTTACATCATGTCATTGTGCCAGGTTTAAGGTTATTATATAGCATTAATGACTTAATGCCAACCTTTACATCTTAATCAACCAATATGGCGCACTTGTGGAATTTATACACATGCACATATAATATTGCATTTGGAATTGCGCCAGTGGAAATGGCTATTAAACCCCTATGTGTCCCCCATAAAACATACATGCGCTACTCTTTTTAGTGGGTGGATACGGGGGGGGGGATACATATTGCTACATGGTATATTACCGCACTCTAGTGGACCTAATAATAATACTTGATATTGAGTGATGTGCCCTGGTAGATTACCGCGCATCTTCTTATTAAATCCCACCTTGTCCTGTTCCCTCCCAATGCTCTTTGTGTTGTGCTGTGTTCAAGTGGCTCTTGTTTGCTCATATTATCACACCAGGCACGCTGATTGTTCTTTGTTCTGGAATACCAGATACGGAGCAAAATTGATGTAATTTATTTGAAAGAATCCACTTCAACAAGTCGCTGTGGGCGGAGGAAGGCCCCTAGCAGGAAGTAGCACAGACAAAGTCAGCTAATTAAGTTTATTAAGTCATTTTCTTTTAATATGCACAAAAGTTTATTCATTTTCTGTAATGACTCTCCATTATAGTTTTATTGTTAAATACGCTCACTCTAAGCCTCTTATACGCTCACCCACGCACGGGCTCGGGCTCCAGATTGCACCAATATACCTGAATAGTTTAATCACATACTGAATAACTTGCAATAGTAGCACCAAATGGGTCCAATAGAACCGTTTTTATATTATTTTTATTTGATTGGTTTAACCCTTTCAGAGCTGTGTGTGGTACATATTGCAATGCACATGGCAGTACAGATGGTCATCCAGACCCTTTAAACCCCACATTTAATGACCATATAATAACTGATTAACATTAAATTCATTATAGAATAACAAATCAATATACAATTGCTTTAGAACTTAATGCCTGTCCAGCATGTGTCTGATGATCTGCCCAGAAGGCTAACTTGATGGGATTCTTTACCTAACTCATCCAAACCTACACTGGTCAGAAAAAAATCACAGTGAATGGAGGGATCAGATGTAAAACAAATGTGGGGGCACCTTGCAACTTCCCTCTCCACCCTTTGCGGTCAATAAAAAAGCCAAAATATATTTAGATGATCAGAGCACCCTTCTATAAAGTAATTATCCACCAATCTTATCTAACAAATTAAGATTCCTATTTTGCTACTACGGGCCCAGGTGCTTTGCACTGGATGCACCAGCAGTAGCCCTGCCACTGTCTGGATAGATCTTATTTCAATTCATGGATGCCTAATAGGAAAGTTCAAGTGTATATTTTTTTTTTTACTACATTGAATTTATATTCTAGAAATGAAGATTTAATTGTTAAGCGGTAATTAAGCAAATTAAATATTAAATGCCATGTAATTAGTTATCTCTCATATTGGGGTGATAATGAGGTAGAACATTCTAGTTGGTATAGACTATAACAATTTAACGTCTCTTTGACTAATGTTATTTATTCAACTGCATCATATTATACAAAATACCAAAATCGAGCAGCTCAATCAGAGAACCAACTAAACGCAATAGGTTAGGTCTATGGACATGATAACCCAGCCTCTTTTAGCCACTTGTGCACATCACAGGCAGAAATATCCTGTAGTATATCAGTCTGGTCCCACTCAATAGAGTGATCCAGCCCCGAAATACCAGGCAATTCTACCCACAAACAGGAGATACAGAAACCCCCAGACGTACGTTTCGGCCTTCATTGGGTCTCATCAGTGAGAAGTAGCTGAACTCCCTAAAGGCTCAGTGAGCAAGGGGTCCACATCTGGAGTCCCCTATTACCCTTAGGGAGACTAAACCCTAAGCGTCATTTGAATAAACAAAATACCAAAATAGAGGTGCTCAATAATATATTTACAAATAAACAATTCTTAGCAAATATATGTGTGTGCACTATATCTGTGCTCTGTATCATCAGATAGAGGATGGATCAGCATGTGGGAAAAGTGATTTCCTTCTTAAAATTGCATGTAGAATAATTGTTATAAGCTGATGACGTTACTGTTCAAGTATCCCATCCCCCCTCAAGTATCCCATCACCCCTCAAGTGGCTCATCACCCCTCAAATATCCCATCCCCCCTCAAGTATCCCATCACCCCTCAAGTGGCTCATCACCCCTCAAATATCCCATCCCCCCTCAAGTGGCTCATCACCCCTCAAATATCCCATCCCCCCTCAAGTGGCTCATCACCCCTCAAGTATCCCATCACCCCTCAAGTGGCTCATCACCCCTCAAGTATCCCATCACCCCTCAAGTGGCTCATCACCCCTCAAGTATCCCATCCCCCCTCAAGTATCCCATCCCCCCTCAAGTGCCTTATCGCCCTTTATTGTGAGAGATTCATTTTCCTGTAATTTATGCTTAAACTGCACAGTGTTCAAACTCCGTTATCTAAAATTCCACCTTCCATATATGTATTTACATGTTTATTTCTGCAGTACATTTGAGCATCTTTAATTTATTTGCATTCTTCCAGATGCAAAACATGGATAAATTCATCTATTTTGTCATACATTGAATTATAAATGTAAAAATATTTATTTGCATATAAATTGAGTTCTTGTAATCCTAAAAACAATATTGTGTCTGGAGTTTGATCAATAGCCCTAATATAGAATTTCTGGTGAGATATTTGCAATTAGTCCTCATTACAGACCCTCTGCCATAAGGATAGTGCTTTGTTGTAACATATTCCCTACATTAAAATATTGTCTCTGAGACTTTTGATGGAATATCTGATCCAGAGGAATAAATTAGATTGTTTTTAAAGAAATGTTTTAATAGATCAATTACAGTAATTAAATTTACTCTCCTCAATGTAATTGTCATATAAAATATATGCTTTGCTTACTTTTAAGAAGCCCCTGTAGTAACAGATTTTCATCTTCACTACCTTCTCTTTTCCTGTTCTCTCCTATGCACAGTGCCATGTTTCACAGCTGTGGTCCCTTTCTATTTGCTAATATCCATGGAGACAATATAAACTTGGGAAATAAGCTTTTAAAACATTGCATATTAACTGTATTTCTTGGAATTCTGAGCAGGAAATCCTTTTTTTTTTTTTTATTTATTTTAGACTTTCTAACGTGAGACAAATGTAATTTTTATTTACTGTACGGTGGAGGCTTTTATCGCTCTTTTGCCCACAGTAAATTTAATGATTGTTGTGGTCAACTACCTCCTCACAAAATCTACGACACAACCTCGAAACAGTGCTTTCTGTGGGTAGGTTTCCTGGCTTGGGCCTAATCTATCCAGGGCTTTGCTTAAAGCTGTGTAAAAGCTGTGGCAAAACAATTACATCATAATATATTTAAAAAGAAACAATTATTTTCTAATATGCACTATATCTCTTATAGAGGGTGGGGAAGCATGTGGGAAAAGTGCTTTCCTTCTTAAAATAACTGAGCTATAAGCTGTTAAAGTTACTGTTTTTAGGCCACTACTAACCTACTATGGCATTATATTCCCTGGTGGTCAAGTGGTTAGGATTCAGTGCTTTCACCTCTGCGACCTGGGTTTGATTCCAGTCATGGTACCAATAGGTCACACCACCCTGAAACCAAGCAGGTTTGGGACTGGTTCGTATTTGGATGGGAAACCACTTATGAATACCATGAGCTGTATGCTGTGTCCCACTGGAGAAGGAACTGGCAACCCACTCCACTATCTCTTCAATGAATACCAAGTGGATTGCAGTCCATGAGGTCACGGAGAGTCGGACACTGAACCATGCAAACACACACAACCTGATACAGCAGAATCCATAATAAGCTGCTTTGGCCTGTGGCACCGATTAGGACAAGGTGTGTGCAAGCTGCCTAAGAAACGGATTCATTTCCAATATTAGATCTATATTAGATATCTTGTTCTCTTTTCTTGCAGTGAAAGTAGATGGATATACAAATGAGGTAAAGCCATGACTATTAAATGGCAGGTCTTGGTTTGAATCCCTTACTTACTCAAATAACAATTTTTATTTGGTTACAGAATAAAATAAATTAATTAATTAATAAAAAATAATATATATATATATATATATATATATATATATATATATATATATATATATATTATTACTGTAAAGGGTGAACTGATATATTGCACAGCTGTAACCTAAAAGCTGCACCCACGTGGAGGGCTTTACACTAACAAGCTGCTGTCAAGCAGCTCTCATGAGAGAGAATAGAAAGAAAGGGTGAGTCTCCAGAAAATAAGAATATCTTAATCTGGAAGTTTCCTAAAGTTCAGTAAAATTTACACTTTTCTAAGTAAACTGTATTTGCATCATTCAGCCGTATCCGACTCTCCGAGACCTCATGGATGGTACGCACCAAGCCGATCCACTTGGTATTCATGGTAAAGATAATGGAGTGGGTTGCCAGTTCCTTCTCCAGTGGGCCAACGCATACAGCTCCTGGTATTCCTAGGTCATCTCCCAGCCAAGCACTGACCTGGCCCATCCCTGCATGACTTCAGGGACTGGAATCGGGGGGGGGGGGGGAATGAAATAAATATATATACCTAAAGAATCCCTTCAAATTTCTTTTCTTGTAAAAATCCTCATAATTTAGAAATAAAAAATAAATATTTCTTAGCAATTTTCTGGTTCTGGGTTTCATTTTGTTGGAAATTGTACTTCAAAATCACCATATTATGCAGAAAAAGGTTTAATTTGGTTCTTCCATTAATTAACAAAAATCGCATGAAACCTGATGTGTTTTATTTTTCCATTTTCTACAAAAAGCAGTAAAAAGCCTGTATTTGTGATTGATCGTTTTCATATTACTCCCAGTTATAGCTCTTTGTTTTAAGATTTCAGGCAATAAAAGGCAGCTGACTATCTCTCACAGTCCCCAAAGGTTTGGGGGAAATGCACATTCACTACATTGTAATCAAATGCAAGTTTGCAGCGCGCGGGTCCCACAATCCATGTATATAAATGAGTAACAATGGCTCATCCTGACATATTTATTAAATGAGAGCGTTGCATTTGTAGGGAGGTGTTTATCCTCTTCCAGTTCATATCCCACCGCACCTCTGCCCGAGGTTTGTGTCCCTGCTGATGTGTCACTTTATTGTATTTATTAACTTAATATTCAAAATAGAGATATATTTAGTTTTTATCTAGGTCTGATAGGGGTACCCTTTCCGGATTGCAACCTTGTTGTGGTGAAGGAGCTTGTGTACTTCAATGAAGCTGTGAGTTATACCATATAGGGTCACCCAAGATGGACAGGTCATAGCAGAGAGGTTAAACAAAACATGGAGAAGGAACTGGCAACCCACTCCAGTATCTTTGCCATGAAAACCTTATGGATAAACACAAGATGCCACAGAAAGTCAGACATGACTGAATGGCTAAACAACATGACAGGGTTAGGCAAGTCTGGTCCTGGAGAGCCACACACAGGCCAGGATTTGACGATATCACCTATTCACTGATCATGATTGATTAAGTTTCATTGATTTTATGAAGTATCTTATAGTGGAGAATTAGTAGTGTATGCAAACATTTTATGCATGAAAAAACAAAACAAAAATAAACATTATTAAACCTACTGCATATTTTTTCAATTTTCTGGCAGTTGACTTTGAGAAGGAATGCCCCTTGAATAAAATTCATAATTAGTTGAGGCCAATCAGAAACCGCTACAAAATTGTAGCAATATCTGGGGATTCAGTTCCTGCAGCAAAGCATCATGGGATGTGTAGTCTTTTGTTCCCATCACAAAAAGGAGCTCAGACATTGCTCTGGATTTCTGTATTTTGCTGCTTTTAGCTTGAAGGTTGGTGTAGGGTTACAAATGTACTAAAAAGCAGGGTTTTTATTGGTTAGTATGAGGTGGCTATGTATTTACCTCTGGGGGTGTGGCAATGGTTGGCATTATGTCATTAAATCACAAACCCGGCAAAATGATAACATGCGTGTGCATTGTCGTCCGCACTAGATGCTAGTAAAATAATAACGCCGCGCAGCGCTACTACCTAACGTGATTACACAACACTGGCCCAGAATTAATGTATAATTGCATATGAAAGTAAAAATTTGAAGGTTTTGTTTATTATTTTACTTTTCGAAAAGTCATTTGCACATTATCAAGTTTTGTTATTCAAAAGACATATATAAAAAAAAATTACATTGGCCTTTAAAGTGGCAGAGCAGGGATTTCAAATATGGTATAATTTAATACTATGGTTATAATAAGTACTTGATCAATTGAATGTCATTAACAAATATACACTTTTATACAGTTAAATACAATTGGAGCTTGTGATAGTGAGCTGTCAGTTTGTCTTTCTGATCCACCCCCAAAAAGAGATTCTAATCTTTTTTTATTAATGAAATATCATTGGCATGAATTACTGATCAGCCCCTGAAGGACTATATCCATCATCTTGCCTGCACATTGGACATGCCTAACCTCTTTTCGGCGAGACAAATGCATGGAAGACAATTGGACCCAATGGCCTCAATTCCGTGGCTCTTGTAAGGACTCTCGGAAGTCTGACTCACAGCTACACAAGCTTTTATAAACAGCTTTGCTGAGCTATGCCATGGCTCCTGCCAGCAAGAATCCGGTATAATGTTCTGACTTGCACCAGGGGGCTTTCGCTTAGCTCTCGAAGAATTCACGTAGGAGCCACGGAGTCTGAGCCTCAGTAGTCTCCACAGAAACACTACAGAATGGTACCCACTAATGTGAACACACTACCCTCGCCCCAACATCCTCCCATATCCCTATGCATCTATATAAACCCCTTCCCACGGCAGAGAATGGGTTAGATAATAATAAAAAACAAGTTTGGTTAATTTTAGGTGCCATGGAGGTACAAAGGAACCCTTGTGGTTATACTTTAAATTGCCATTGCATTATATAGAGAAATGGGTTAATTTTAGGAGTCATGGGCTTCCTTAAGGACCCCAATGGTCATACTTTAAATTATTTTGGGCGTCCCTATGGATCCCCATGTTAACAGGTTAATCTTTGGTGCCATGGGGGTCCATAGGGACCTCTCTTTTTATCGTTAGAGGCTCCATAGGGAAGCATGGATATGGGAACCCCCCCCCCCCCCAGATCTTTCTATGTTTGTATGTATAAATAGGCTATATTACCACCTGTGTATACCATTAGCCGCATCCCACCAGAATTATTCTGGCTCCTACGTCCCAGCTTGTAAGGTTAATGACCCTCCACCCCACTGCACAAGGGGTGAGGGGGGACCAATGGCTTTGGGTATTGATAGGGTAAGCACTGGAGATACCCAGGCTCATAGGGGATAGTGGGTATTGACAGGGAATTCTGAGGGTCCCCTGGCTTATAAGAGGTAGCGGAATTAACCATTTAATGGTGTCGGATTTGAACAATCGAGCCCCAAATCTGACACAATTAGGTTATGCATGGAAGACAATTGGACCCAACGCTTTAATGCTTCTTGGAGGTATTTTTCTGCCTTTACCCGGAGGCTTTTTTTTAAAAATGTTCGAACTTCAGCGATTTTGGATATTGTTGTGGGTAGTCATGTGATAGACATTTAGGAATTAGTTATGGGACAGGCACTCTAAACTTAGGATATTATGGACATTTCGATCCCTCTGATGTCATTCCTCTCGGGTTTTATGTATGTGTGTGATGTGATAGCTCAGTAGCGTTACCATACAGGCGCCATAGAATAGCGGCCCGTGTACATTCTGTATATAAATAAATGCCAGTTTGGATAGCGTTAAGTCCATTATTTACTTTTTTCAGATATAAAAATAGTGCAAAGCGTTTTTTAAACCGTTCCTGCAAACTGACTAAAACTTGTGATTTTATCTTTCAAATCCATCACCATAAACAGTCTGGGCTAAAGCATTAGTTGCTGTGTAGTAACACGCTCCGTCGCTTTAAATAATTTACAGAGCTTGTAGGGGTTTAAAGTGCGGAGTTAGAGCAGCAATATAAAGTAGTTTGTAGCCATTCATACAGATTTCCTAAACGACTTCAATGCTCAAAGACACTGTTCAGTCTCTTATTTACAGTATGCTCTTTCGGAGAATAAATATTGATGACAAAGGAAGTATTTTTAAAAATAAAAACAACCTTTTCAGAACATTGTACTTAAGAAATTTATTTTGGTAATAGAGAAAAATATTTTTAAAACGTAAAAGATTAAATAAACACAACCGTTACGTTTTGCAACTTTCATATGAAGGTACTCCCTGAGGAAGTTTTGTTTTTAGACGAAACGCGTCGTATTTCATATTTTCTAAATATAATTATAAATTATTATTTTACTTAGAAAATATATTGGGCAATACATATAGTGTTAATATTATACTATTGCGATGTTATGACTTCCTTTTTTTTTTTTTTCTTTAATATTCTTTACTCAGACTTTAATTATATTTTTTGCTGCTGCTGTCTGTTACTTCCTTTGGATGGTCTTTCCATGTAAGTTAATAAGCTCATATGTTGTCCTGCTAAGGGCACTTCTAGTTGTAGTTTCCAAATTCTAACAAGTAAGGCAGAATCTTTCTCTGCACTCAAAGCCTCCTCCCACCTCAGGAAGTTGATTTGTTGAAACCAAAATGGCTTTTGCATGGAACAACGCCTGGTAGCTCAGAGTTTGTTGTGATGTGTGTGTGTTTATTTTAATTGATCAATAAAGAGAGAAATGGGAGAGGAGGGAAGATAGCAAGAGAAGATATTTGTGTAATTGTTGGAGCATTTGACACCTACCCCTTTCCCATGTGCATGGCCAGAAGCAGACCGTGGCTTTTAGTAATGTAAGATCCCTTCATATGTGGGATGCTTCCATAATAATACTACCACAAAGCCCACTGCAGAATAAAATAACTCCAAGCATTCCCCTCAGGCTCCAGGACAACAGCATGATTATCAAATACATTCTTCAACATATTTCACAGTATAATGCTATATAAATATATACATTTTTTATTTGACTTTTATATAATCTGATCAATTACACTTTATGTAATGAAATAAATTAATGTCCCACAAAATGAATGTAATAAATAGAGCTAATGAGCTGGAAAGTATTGTAAAAATAGAGAAGCGGCAATGAAGACAATGAAAACACAGAGCTTGTGGGTCTGTTTTTTTTTTAAATCTATCAGTTGAGAGAGGGATGGGGGAAGAGGGAAGAAGGACAGGTAGAATATGTTATATGATTGGAGCATTTAGAATTTGACACCTGCCCCTTTATATAATGGCCTTGAATAGTACCTGTAACTAAGTTCTGAAAAGCTGGGGTATACAGTCAGGTCCATAAATATTGGGACATCGACACAATTCTAACCTTTTTGGCTCTATACACCACCACAATGGATTTGAAATTAAACGAACAAGATGTGCTTTAACTGCAGACTTTCAGCTTTAATTTGAGGGTCTTTACATCCAAATCAGGTGAATGGTGTAGGAATTAAAACAGTTTGTATATGTGCCTCCCACTTTTTAAGGGACCAAAAGTAATGGGACAATTGGCTGCTCAGCTGTTCCATGGCCAGGTGTGTGTTATTCCCTCATTATCCCATTTACAAAGAGCAGATACAAGCTCCAGTGTTAATTTAAGTGTGCTATTTGCATTTGTTGCTGTTAACTCTCAATATGTGATCCAAAGAGCTGTCACTATCAGTGAAGCAAGCCATCATTAGGCTGAAAAAACAAAACAAACCCATCAGAGAGATAGCAAAAACATTAGGTGCGGCCAATTCAACTGTTTGGAACATCCTTAAAAAGAAAGAACGCACCGGTGAGCTCAGCAACACCAAAAGACCCGGAAGACCACGGAAAACAACTGTGGTGGATGACCGAAGAATTATTTCCCTGGTGAAGAAAACACCCTTCACAACAGTTGGCCAGATCAAGAACACTCTCCAGGAGGTAGGTGTATGTGTGTCAAAGTCAACAATCAAGAGAAGACTTCACCAGAGTAAATACAGAGGGTTCACCACAAGATGTAAACCATTGGTGAGCCTCAAAAACAGGAAGGCCAGATTAGAGTTTTCCAAACAACACCTAAAAAAGCCTTCACAGTTCTGGAACAAGATCCTATGGACAGATGAGACTAAGATCAACTTGTTCCAGAGTGATGGGAAGAGAAGAGTATGGAGACGGAAAGGAACTGCTCATGATCCAAAGCATACCACCTCATCAGAGAAGCATGGTGGTGGTAGTGTCATGGCGTGGGCATGTATGGCTGCCAATGGAACTGGTTCTCTTGTATTTATTGATGATGTGACTGCTGACAAAAGCAGCAGGATGAATTCTGAAGTGTTTCGGGCAATATTATCTGCTCATATTCAGCCAAATGCTTCAGAACTCATTGGACGGCACTTCACAGTGCAGATGGACAATGACCCGAAGCTTACTGCAAAAGCAACCAAAGAGTTTTTTAAGGGAAAGAAGTGGAATGTTATGCAATGGCCAAGTCAATCACCTGATCTGAATCCGATTGAGCATGCATTTCACTTGCTGAAGACAAAACTGAAGGGAAAATGCCCCAAGAACAAGCAGGAACTGAAGACAGTTGCAATAGAGGTCTGGCAGAGCATCACCAGGGATGAAACCCAGCGTCTGGTGATGTCTATGCGTTCCAGACTTCAGGCTGTAATTGACTGCAAAGGATTTGCAACCAAGTATTAAAAAGTGAAAGTTTGTTTTATGACTGTTAATCTGTCCCATTACTTTTGGTCCCTTTAAAAAGTGGGAGGCACATATACAAACTGTTGTAATTCCTACACCGTTCACCTGATATGGATGTAAATACCCTCAAATTAAAGCTGAAAGTCTGCAGTTAAAGCACATCTTGTTTGTTTCATTTCGAATCCATTGTGGTGGTGTATAGAGCCAAAAAGATTAGAATTATGTCGATGTCCCAATATTTATGGACCTGATTGTATATGTGAACCCAGAACTCATTTATAATAGAAGGAACCCACCGCGAAAACCAGAAAGCACCCCTGCAGCATCTCGGCGTTCACCCCTCTGTGTCGGGTGGGGGCAGCACAGTCCCAGATGTTGTTCATGTTATTAGCAGTAGTTTTTTGCAGCAAATTATGATATACTTGAAGAAAATTGCTTATTTTGAATCCAAGGTATAATTATTGGTAGCACGACTTTCGGGTGTACGAGACGTGTGCGCCCACAAAGGCAGACAAATGCGCGTACTCACACAAGTGCGGCAGTACAGCACTCTGCACTCATCCTCTACTCCCCCTCCCCCCTCCTTCTCCAACTCTGAATAATCACCCTCTCCCCAAATATTAACCCCCCAACCCCCCAGTATTCACCCTCGTTAGTACTCACCATGTCTTTCCCAGTACCTACCCTCTCCCCATTTCACCATCCCCGGTACCCTGTCCCTCCGGTACTCACCCTCTCCCTTCTTTTTTGACTGCGGTCTCTTAGCCAAAATATATCATGAGTGTCGTCGCCTGCACAAAATACACTAGACATGCTCAGACCCAGGTGACTGCCCTCAAAACAATGGACCCAGTGCCTCCGGAGCTAATCAATCAATAAGACCATGATCTCTCATTAACAAAAGATTACAATCTTGATTTGCTGGTGGATCAGAAAGCCTGACAGCTAAACAATACAGATTTCAATGTTAGTTTAGTGTAGTGCATTTTTTGTTATTACTTATCATTTTATATTATACCATATTTGGAACATGTTGTGTGTCACTTTAATCAATATAAAGATAATTTGCTTTCTAGTTTTCATTTTATCAAATTAACACACGAGTCATATTTGCAAAAGTCAAGTTTAAGTCCTTGATAAGACCCCACATGTCACTGGAAGCCACACACATGCCTGGTCTGGTGTGCCCTAGGCCAGGTGCCCTCTCCAGCTGGGCCTGTCTCATACATGGTCACCTTTTTTGACTGCCTTTTCTTTTAATTGTTTAGCTTAAAGTAAATTATAGCTGTTTATTATAGGTAAATGTGTTTAAATAGACAAGAACCAGAATCTAGGTAACCTGGGAAAATCTTCAGATTGTCATTTTACCAGATGATGCCATGTTTGTTTCTTGGAGACTGAGTGAGTGTGTTCTAGGAGGACGAGGGAGGAAAATTTGTTGATTCATTCGTGGATCCATATACAATTTTAGCACTGGATATCTGTTCCTTCCTATAGACTTACTAGAAGCGGCTTAATATGACCTTCTAAATCCACGGTGTCCAAGTTCGGTCTTAGAGAGTCCCACAGAGGCCAGGATTTGAGGATATCCCTGCTTCGTACAGGTGAGTCGAGTTCTTCGGTCATCCTTATTGACTCACCTGTGCACAGAAAGGATATGCTCAAATCCTGACCTGTTTGTGGCTCTCCAGGACCAAACTCACCCACTCCTTTTTCTAAAAGCATGACAGATAGCTTTGGACTTCAATATCCCTTTAAATATTCCTATTTGCCTTGTTTTCTATTGTATTATTTACCAAAATGTGTTTGATTTTCAATGTTATGAACAGCTCTCGATAAAAACTAATATTTTATGCTTTCATTCACCATAGCTCCAATTACTATAACTTTTAATAACTTTTTTTGCCCCATTTGTGAAAAGTTTCCCTTTAAAGTACACTATTTTCCTATATTTGCAGCGCAATATATTGAAGAACTAAAATTAAAGGACTACTGAGGATTATAGGGCTGAGAAGTATACAACAAACTAATAGCTTTTGCTGCTATGAATCAGGGGCATAAGAGAAATGCTGCATTGTAGTAGACTCTGCTAGTGCCTGGGAGCTGCCATGACTAATACAAGGGGATGGGTACAGAGTAAGTAAGGCATGTATGTATACCTGCAAGGTGCCTCCAGAGTCTATAGGGGTTGAGGTGTTCAATACTGAAATCTTATCTGAATCCACCAATGAATCAACAAATCTCCCTTCCCCCTCCTTCCACTTTTGAATAGATGATATAAATTAGGAGAACACCCACTCCGTCTCTAAGCTATCAGGAAGTGTACACACAAATATGGCGTCCTTCAGTTTACTCTAAAAAATATTTTATGGCCACGGCCCACGTAGCTGCTATTGTTGTTAATTTGTTACAAACTTCACAAACATATGACGTTTTTCCCAATCTACATTTGTACTTTAATAATGGAAGAAAAAATTTAGAAAAATATTTTTTTTTAAATGTGTTTCCTATTGTATGGAATTCTGCGCAGTCAGAGTAACACCGTTATATATTTATTTATAACACACTTTGCTTATTGGCCATTTGAGCAGGAAGGAGCATTAGGAATTAAGCTGACGGTAGAGGACTTAAAGGGCTACTGTAGTGCCATATACTGGGAATCCCTTTGTTTATTATGATACAGATCAGCATTTAAAGAAAAAATCAATGTAGCTTTAAAGCTGACATTTGAATATAGCTTTTTTTGCTACCGGCAGATTTGCTTCTCTTTCCCCCAAACCAGTGGGTCAGCGAGTCGGCCGTGCTAAATTAATGTCTGATCCAGGTTTGCCTGCAAGGAAGGAGGCCGATAAAGACTCCTATCAAGACAGAATCCCCAATTTCTGAAACTTGCGATGATATCTGAAACACTAATATTCAAGTGTAAGTTTGAAACTACACTAAATTTCTAAAGTACATGGTGTGTATGTGGGACTCCAGTGCCCCCTCCATGTCCTTTGAGGTGACCGGTTAGACTTTGGGTCATTTCATTGAGCAGTAAATGTACTTTATGCCCTGGGTTGTTCTCCTTAGCTGAGGATGCCGCCGCTGACATTATTGTGCGGCACAATACAGTGATTGCAGCGGTGGACAAGAGCTCAGCGGGTGAGACCTTTGGGGTGGGTGAACTCGGAGTCCATTTATCTCTGTGACTCGGCTAGTAGTTGAAAGTAATGTGCCATATTATATACAACTAGTCGTTTAACCATCATGTTATTACATGTGTGTCTCTCTCCCTCCCTTGTGTCTCTTTCTCCCCTCCACCTCCCCTGTGTCTCATTCCCCCTTTCCCCTGTGTCTCATTTCCCCTTTCCCCTGTGTCTCATTCCCCCCTTTCCCCATGTGTCTCATTCCCCCCTTTCCCCATGTGTCTCATTCCCCCTTTCCCCATGTGTCTCATTCCCCCTTTCCCCATGTGTCTCATTCCCCCTTTCCCCATGTGTCTCATTCCCCCTTTCCCCTGTGTCTCATTCCCCCTTTCCCCTGTGTCTCATTCCCCCCTTTCCCCTGTGTCTTTCTCACCTCCACCTCCCCTGTGTCTCATTCCCCCTTTCCCCGGTGTCTCATTCCCCCTTTCCCCCTGTGTCTCATTCCTCCTTTCCCCCTGTGTCTCATTCCCCCTTTCCCCCTGTGTCTCATTCCCCCTTTCCCCCTGTGTCTCATTCCCCCTTTCCCCCTGTGTCTCATTCCCCCTTTCCCCATGTGTCTCATTCCCCCCTTTCCCCTCTGTCTTTCTCCCCATGTGTCTCATTCCCCCTTTCCCCTGTGTCTCATTCCTCCTTTCCCCTGTGTCTCATTCCCCCTTTCCCCATGTGTCTCATTCCCTCCTTTTCCCTCTGTCCTTCTCCCTGTGTCTCATTCCCCCTTTCCCCATGTGTCTCATCCCCTCCTTTTCCCTCTGTCTTTCTCCCCTGTGTCTCATTCCCCCTTTCCCCTGTGTCTCATTCCCCCTTTCCCCATGTGTCTCATTCCCCCATTTCCCCTCTGTCTTTCTCCCCTCCACCTCCCCTGTGTCTCATTCCCCCTTTCCCCTGTGTCTGTTTCCCCCTCCTCCCTCTCCTGTAATTCATTCCCCCTTTCCCCATGTGTCCCTTTCCCCCTCCTCCATCCCCTTTTTCTTCCCTCCTTCCTCCCCCACCAGGTCTTTCCCCCTCCTCCCTCTCCTGTATTTCATTCCCCCTTTCCCCATGTGTCTCTTTCTCCCTCCTCCCTCCCTTGTGTCCCTTTCCTCATCCTTCACGAGGGTCCGCATTTGCGGCCTGAATCCTACCCACGTACAGAGGTTACTGCCTCCCATCAGCATGGGGCCAGTCCCTAGCCTGTGTAGTAGATTTTGTTGGGATCCCTACCTTGTCATGATAAAGGGGCTTGTGTACCTCACTGAAGCTGTGAGCTATACCATGTAGGGTCACCCAAGATGGGCTGTTCATAGCAGAGAGGTCAGACAAATCACAGTCCCCTTGACAAGGAACTGGTAACCCACTCCATTATCTTTGCCAAGAAACCTATATGGATGGGCGCAACCAAGCACAAATGCTGCATCCATATGGTCACCGAGAGTCGGACATGACTGAAGGAATGAACAACAACTATATATATATATATATATATATATATATATATATATATATATATATATATATATATATATATATATATATATATATATATATATATATATATATAAATTAGGTGTGTATTTGAGTTTCTACCATTACTTTTTTAAATTTCCTTTTGCTTCTGGGGAATCAATAAGAAGAATTTCCAAGATATTAATACTTCTGCTGTCGCTGGTGAAGGTTTCTCTAAGTGTCTTTACCTTCTTATTAATCCCAAATCTCTGGAGGGCCCTGAGAGCTGCAGAATATGAGATTGGAGAGAAGTGACCGGGAGAGCAGGACAGAGGGATGGCCTCATGCATCACTAGTCATTGTATAGTATATTTGCCCAGTGCCTATTGCACAAAAGTTACTTTTCTTGGTGATGATTGACTGGTCCCTGTAGCCCTATATTTCATATATACTGTTTTAAGGAACTACCCAATTTGCAACAGTTTGTATGTAATTTTGCTGCTGTTGAATGTATTCTTTTGATTTCTTGCTATCAACTTCCTGAGATGGGAGGAGATTTTGAATGCACAGAAAGTTTCTATCTACATATGGGAATGTGGCATCTAAAACTGCCAGTGGTTTAAGTAGCAACCCAATATATGGCAATTACTCCTTTTCCCGTGTCTTCAGCATCTCACATCATCAAGATCTTGTAGCCAGAGGTGGAGCTGGTGAATGGGGTGGGGGGGGGGGGAGCGATGACAATAATGTGGGGGCTCCTCTTGCAACTTTCCTATTACAGATGCCCGTAGAGGTCAATAAAAACCCCAAAATATATATAGGTGGCCAGATCATCGTTTTTATAAAATAATTATACCTTCTCCCTTCATGTTGTCTTTGTTACATAACTTCCTGAGAGCTGGATCATGAGGGTGTGTTTTTCTCTTATCTATCAGTGGAGGGACAGGTGAGGGAGGAGTGGACTGAAATAGTTCAAGAAGCTTTGTTAGGTTATTAGATATGATTGAAATTGACATCACACTATGTTCCCCTTTTTAGTTATCCTTGTCATGGTGAAGGGGCTTATGTATCTCAAGGAACCTGTGAGCTAAACCATGTAGGGTCACCCAAGATGGGCAGGTCATAGCAAAGAGGTCAGACCAATCACAGTCCACTGGGAATGAACTGGCAACCCACACCCGTATCTTTGCCAAGAAAACCATATGGCTATGTACTACCAGAAACAGACAGATTTGCCTGGTGTGCTGTGTTCATATGGTCACCAAGAGTCAGACATGACTGAAGGAATGAACACCAACACCAAAGACTTGAGGGATGCATATTTTCTACTGCTTTTTTACTTTCTATTATGAAGTTTTGTTTTTTCAAAAGAACTTAATGTAAATAGGGAACTTAATTAGTCCCAATTAGTGAGATTTCTTAAAGGGCCAGTGTATTTAGTGATGTAACAACACAATAACAACATTAACATGTATACAAGACAGGAACATACATGGGTTTTTAGAGAAAGTCTCATATTTAATGACTCTTTATTTAATGACTGTTTCTTGGGGGTTTACGTCTTAGACTGCTAGTCTGTCTGTAGCCTGAGAGGGAGGGTTCTTTTGTCAAGTGAGCTATTTGCAGAGAACTCCTTCAACATAAGTGAATACTGATCGTATCTGAATTATCATCATTAAAGCAAAATTTAAATACTATACTTAAACAGACTAGAATTATTTATATTAAAGCATTTTATACATTATCACGTTAAGCTCTTCATAATACTATACAATAAATAAAATAATATATATATATATATTCTGTGGATCTTTAATGAAGTCTTGGAGATGAATATTAGTAAATCTTGCCCCGGAATCCCCAATTCCTCTCATAAATTAACCAAAAAAGAGATACAATGATAATATTTTTAATTTTGCAATTTATTAAACATGAACATATCTTCATTACAAAATGTCAGAAATGTGCAAATAGTGTACACAATGCATTAAACAGCACATTAGAGGAGCCCCGGCCCCCGCTGAGACGGAGCCGAGTGTTTATCAATCTTAATTATACGATCTCACCAGGGGGGCGATTTTTGTTTTATTTTAAGAAGTGACAAATTTGTAAACAATTGTAACATTTATAGTTTTGAGAATTCTATTTTATTTTCAGAATAATTCTTAGGAAAAATTTAGAGTTAAAGGGAGAGATTCACTAAGCACCGCGGGATCTGATATGTGCTGATTGATGGGCGCTATTTCCAGTGGAGGAAGATACTACTGTGTGTGTTTGTTTGAGCTATCCAGTCATGTCTGACTCTCTGTGATGTCATGGACCGCAACACACTATGCTGATCCACTTGGTATTCATGGAGTGGGTTGCCAGTTCCTTCTCCAGTGGGCCTCAGCATACAGATCCTGATATTCCTAGGTGGTTTCACATCCCAGTACTGAACAGGACCAACCCTGCTTGGCTTCAGGGTGGTGACTGGAATTGAACCCACGTCACAGCGGTGAAAGCACTGAATCTTTATAGTTTTTATAGCTAATGATAGGCCGTAACCTTGAAACGGCTATCCGTGGGTAGGTTTCCCAGCTTGTGTATAATCCAACCATGGCTTTGCAAAAAAGCTGTGTAATGCAGCAGCATAAGCTTAAAGAAAACCATGTTTAAAATGGGCTATGGATTGAAGAGTGAAGCCTTTGTGGGTTCCCAGAATGCAGTGAAACCGTTTTTTTTATCTTGTTTTAGACATTCAGATGTGAACACAAATGTACTATATATATATAACTAGCGACTTGCCCGTCAAAAAATGACGGCAATGTGATGTATATGTTTGTCAAGTTGTTTAGTTATTAACATATATTTTTGACACTTGTAAGTATTTAATATGAACGTGTATTTTTGTAAAATGTAAAATGTTGATGTAATGGTTTTTTAAAATTTAATTTGTATCTGAAGAATTGTTAACTTTAATATACATTGAATGAATAGGAAAGCAAAAAGTAAAAAGCCTTCTTGAAACGTTGCGAATTTTAACATGAAGTTTAAAATATATGTAAGCAATAACCTTCAAAGTATATATTTTGAAACTTGAACTTTATTTTGTATGTAAGTTTAGAAGTTGACAAAACATTTGTATAATTTTGAACATTATAAACATGAACATAGTGAATACATTTTGTAACCTAATTTTTTATTAAAAGTATTAACATTTGAATGTAAAAACAATTGACCTTTAAATTATTCAGTATTAACATGCAATTTCTATCACAATAATTGTTAACTTGAATATACATTGAATGTATAGGAAGGCATACAGTAAAAGTCTGCTTAAAACGTACGTAATTAAAGTAATTCATTACTGAGCACATAAACTGGCGATAAACATTAATGTAGTTAGTAATCTTAAGATAACAGACAATATTTACATTGTGACTTAAAAGGTGCTTGATCTCTTAACATCCACTTTGTAATCTTTTGAATGAAATAACTTTAAAATATCTATTTTAAACTTGTAACATTAGAAACATTAACATAGTGACTTAACATTTTAACATAATTTTTACTAAAAATGCAAGGCAAGTATTTTGTGAGGCGAATCATTCATAAACAGTACTTTCATTAATTATGACTGAATTAAACAACCAATTGTTATGTATTTTGGAATGCTTTTAAAAAATGTTGGCATCTTTAATTTGTATCCTGCAAAGTTATAGTACTTCATAGTAGACAATGTTTTTAGTAAAAATATGTCCATCTTCTAATAAATCACCTTGACTTTCATTGTTTTCAATGTAAACTTTAATAGCCTGTGGATTTTTGCACCGTGACAACGCAACATACAATTGACCATGTGCAAAAACTGGTTCTTCCAAGTAAATACCCACAGATTTGAAAGTTTGACCTTGTGATTTATTAATGGTCATGGCAAATGCCATAATAATGGGAAATTGTCTTCTTTGAAGTATAAAAAGGAGACTACTTTCACTTGGTGCTAAATCTATTCTTGGTATGAAAACTCTCTCTCCTTTATGGGTCCCAGTTAAAATTTCAGCATCTATAAAATGGTCCTTTAATTGTTGAACAATTAATCTTGTGCCATTGCATAGGCCTTTTTTTGGGTTCATATTTCGCAGTAACATGATAATTGCACCTTTCTTTAGCTGCAAAATATGTGGTGGCATTCCAGAAGGAATTAAAGAGTTAATGAATTCAGTTGAAAAGTTTGCCTGACTTTCATTGTCATCAGCAAGTACAGAATCAGCACTGTGATAATTTCTTTGTGGTGCATTAATTTTTTTTAAGATTTCATTATTGAGTATTAATGCATCTTTATTTTTACACGTCAGTATAACTTGGTTGGCAAGCTCAGAATATTCTTCGTTATTTATGCTCCCTTCAAATATAGCCGATTCAATATCTTGTTGACAAATCATATGAGGTGGTATCTCTACAGTGTCGTCAGGTAAATGTAGTATTTTTTCTGTTCTTCCTTCTCCAATTTTAATAAGCCAATCATTGAAATCAGTTTGGCCTTCTGATTTCATATTTTGTTGCAGTTGAAGATGGGTAAAATGTTTCCATACTGTACTTGACTTTATACATGTTTCAATAATGTCTGTTCGATTTCCATGTACAACGACAGGTAATGTTTGTCTAAAATCGCCACCCAACAAAATTACCTTTCCACCAAATGGAAAAATATTATCCATGACTTCACGAAGCAAACGGTCAATACATTGGAGGGCATAGCATGACATCATTGTGGCCTCATCTATTATAATTAATTTACATTTCTTCAATTTCTTTGCTTGTAAGGATGTCATGCGAATATCTGACACTGAATTTTCCAAAATAGGCACTGGCAGTTTGAATCCACTATGAACAGTTCTTCCACCTTCTAATAAAAGTGCAGCAATTCCAGTAGTGGCAAACGCCATTGCTATTTGTCCTTGTGCTCGTAGTGAACTCATTAATAAATTGTACAAATATGTTTTCCCTGATCCGCCAGGTCCATCAAGATAGAAATAACGCTCTGTCACCATGTCATCATCTATAGCATTTTTAATGGCATGAAATGCTTGCAATTGTAGTGTATTTAAAGTTGCAAGTCTTTCTTCTGTTCTTTCTGCTTGTAGTTGAATGTCATAGTCTTCAAAGTTAATGTCATCTATTAGACCTGGATCAGGCAAATTAAAACTTGCACAACTTAATCCATGAGTTAAAAAGACTTCTTGAATTTCCATTAAGGCTTTTAAGTGTGCAATGGGTTCATTGTATCGTCGCATAAAGTCTTCAGCCATATTACTTTTAAAAGTCTCCCACAAAGCTAATGCATTTGGAGCATTTGAGAAGATACAAATAAAAGCAAATTGTTCTCTCATCTGTCGTGGCATTTGACATTGTGCTGCTTCTTCTAAACATCTTTCCCACTCTGTATCATCAGCGAGTAAGTTTCTATTTCTTGCAGCTAAATGGAAGGATTCATATACAATGTCATTAACAGTTCTTAATTGTTCAAAACTTTGTGCTCCTGGAACATTTAAAAGTAATATCCGTAAGCAAAATCGTTCAACATCTCTTGGACTGACTGTGTAAATTCGTGGAATTATTTTATTGCCTCTGGTTTTTCTTGCTCTCCATAATCCATTCACAAAAACATAGTGATATGGAATTTCAATATATAAGTATTGTGTTGCTTGAGCATCAGTGGAATTTAATGCAAACCATGCAGTTAGTGTAGTGTGACGATCTTCACTTTGGGCCAATGCATTCATTTCATTTCCAGAATGGAAATAGACTAAATGTCGTTGTGGCAAATGTACTGCTAACCTATATACTGCATGTGATCTATCATGCATTTCAAATTTTAAAAGCCGCCACATAGCTTCTGGCGCACTGACATAGCGAGCATCTACATGAGATGCAAGTTCATCATGTACTAACTCACTACTTTCAGGGTTGTCTGCACTTTTGACGACTACAGTAGCTGCATCGTAACCTTTGTAAATATATTTGTAGACATATTTAATGGATTTGATGGAAGTGCAGGCTTCTACGTTGATGTGGGCGTTGTACTTCATGAGTAAATGTGGATTGTAGGGTACTACATATCTATTGTCCACTTTTTTTCCACGAATAATGGCACTATCTCCTTCTCTTCTTTTATAAAGTGGATATCCATCACAATTTGCATATGTTTTGTCTCTATAATCTTTTGGAAAATCTTTTGAACATTGATTATTTTCCATACATGGTGATTGTGGATTAAGGTCTCCACAGGGTCCATGAATCATGCGATGAGTAACAATCTCATATAGTCTACCATATAGTTCTGGATCCGGTAGTTCAGCAACTATGACTGCATCCACTTTGTCCGAAGTATCTAATTTATCTTTCTCTTGAAGTATTATGAGAAGATGTGCATGTGGAAGGCCTCTTTTTTGAAATTCAATGGTATATACATAAGCAAGACATTTTCCAAATAACTGATTTATAGTAAAGTCACGTATTAATTCATTTAATTTTATCTTAAAAACTCTGGCTACTAAATCTGGTCTATCTGAAGCACTTTGTCCAAGAAGTAGATTTTGATTAATTTCTGGCCATTGTGGATTACATGTAAATGTCACAAATAAATCTGGTTTTCCAAATTTTGTCACAATAGCCATAGCATCATTGTATCTTTCTCTCATATTTCGAGGAGATCCTTGAAAGGAAGATGGTAAAATGATGGCTTTCCCAGCTGTCATGTCTCTGCTTGTAGCCACGTCAGCAACATAGTCCATGAGTCCACAATATTGTTCTACACGTAGTTTATCTTGTTGATATTTTATAAAGTTTAAATTATTTGCCTCAACTTGCAAATATGAATCAATAATCCATTGTTGTGTTAGTTTCCCACCACATAAAATTGGATTAAATTCATCTCTAATGGCAATTTGAGCAACTTTAAATTCAAGCATAGAAACATTATTTCGGATTCTGGCTTTAGCATTTGGGTAACTGGGAAGGGTTAATTTTGGTTGCCAACCTGCTTCTCCGTGTGGGAAAAAGATGGGATATGTCATTGGATCTAAATTTGGACTTAAGATATTAATATTAATAAATGGTTGGTCCTCATTTCTGGGATATACTCTAATGTCTCTTTGAAATGGTGGTTCTCCTTCATCATTGTGAAAGACCATTGCAACCTCATTTGATGTTGGCAAGTTATAACGACGTTTATCAGTATGTCTGTCTCTTTTAAGCACCATATTAACCTTTGGCATGGGTAATTGATGTCTTTGTGCATGAAGTAGTTGTTCATTTTCTACTTCTGCCAATTTTTTGTAAGCTTTACTGTAGGGATTGTTGTCCATAATGTTATTTAGCTCTATAAAAACACTGGGTAAGCATTTTTTATTTTCTTCCATCTGCATACGTTGGTCAACAGCTTCCATTGTATCTAGGACATATAGTTGAGCTAATTTTCTTTGCTCTCCTTCCTCTGGATGTAAATGTGAAGTCCGATGATAAATTTGTCCTTGGACTTTAAAACAGTAAGGACCATGTCCTGGTACATTAGCAGCCAATGTTGCCCCCATAGATGCAAATGATATGGCACTATTGTAGGATCTTATGTTTGTTGTAATTGTTGTAATTTGGAAAAGTAGGTTCAGTCATAATATTTAGTAAATAGGTTGGAAATTGTTTCCTTTCTGGAAGTTTGAACTTTCCTTTTTGACAACAACTAATAAATTGTCCATCTCGGGGTCTCTCCTGTTTAAAATAATAAGCCTCACAAAATTGACATTGAGTAGTCATGTCCCCACAACTATGAACCTCTACTGCTAAAGACTTGAGTAAAGGACAATTTGCAAAGCATATTGAATGTTGACTTTGATATTCATCAGATGAAAAGTCATGAAATGTTTCAACAACAGGTTCTAAATGTTTAGTTTTTTTCGTGGATTTTCTTGGTATATGTTGGACTTGTTCGGTTGAAATGTCCTGTAAGTTTTTAGTAAGAGTTTGTAAATGCTTTGTTTTTGTAGTTGTTTTTTTTGGTCTGTCTTGACTGGTATGTTGTAAAATGTCATCTGATGTTTTAGGAACAGTTTGTAAATGCTTTATTATTTTTTTATTTTTTTTGGTTGTATCTTTCATTTTTGCAGCTGATATTCTTTTATTTGCAAGTCTTTTGCGTTCTTTTTCTCTTCGAATTTCTTTCTCCTCCGGTGTCTGCTGGGCGGCCCATCTCTCTTGTCTTTCTCTAGTTTGACGTCTTTTCTTCTCTTCTTTGGTCTCGTTATCAGCCATATTAATCTGTAAACGGAAACAAATAAATGTATTGGTGAAATAAAAGGCAAATCATGAATGTATCATTTATATTTAGTTAAATTTATAATTCCTGTCTTCACTGGGTCAGAATTTGGCCAATGGAATACTGCTGTAAATAAGCATGTAACATATTTATTTAAAATAATGGTTTTATTTATTAAAAACTTTTGTTTGTGGATAGATATTTACCACTGTAAAACTTCTTTGCTGAAAAAAAAAGTGATGTGGTTATTGAGCTATGTATTGCATAGTAGCAATTTAAATAAAATAAGGGGGATAGTAAATTAATTATTTTATTTTTCTGTTGACACGGATGCAACTGAAAGCAGTTTCTTTAGTGTTATACTTTAGTAGTTATTAAAGTTTACCTTGGTTGAAGTGTGATTTAAATCCAAATGTTTGTTGGTCCTCGTTTCAAAATCGTTGTCCAATGGTGTGGTCCTCTGTTGGAAGTCCTCGTCCGATGGTGTGGTCCTGTGGCGATAGCCCCCGTCCGATATTGTGGTCCTGTGGCGATATCCCTCGTCCGATGTTGTGGTCCGTTGGTGAAAGTCCTCGTCCGATGGTCTGGTCCTGTGTTGAAATTCCTCGTCTGCTGGTCTGGTCCGAGTCCTCGTCCGATGGTCCGGTCCTGTGGAAAAAGTCCTCGTCCGATTGTCTTCACGCAGTATCTGTTGTAATGTAAAATAGAAAATGTTGTTTGAGTGAAATGTCTGTTAAATAAATTAAAAATGTATTAATTTGACTGTATTGTATGAGTTATGGTTATTTTTTTCTATTTTTTTTTTTTTTTCTATTTTTTTCTCCTATGTGGATCTTGGTTGATATTGTCCTATGTGAACCTTGTTGAGCGTGTACTTTGCAGACCTTAGGTGATCATTTCCTATGGAGACCTTTGTTGATCATTTTCTAAGAGGACCTTTGCTGATAGTGTCCTATGCTGATCTTAGTTGATAGTGTCCTTTGCAGACCTTTGCTGATAGTGTCCTATGTTGATCTTAATGATAGTGTCCTTTGCAGACCTTTGCTGGTAGTGTCCTTTGCACACCTTAGTTGATAGTGTCCTATGACGACCTTTGCTGATAGTGTCCTATGCTGACCTTTGCTGATAGTGTCCTATGCTGACCTTAATGATAGTGTCCTATGCCGACCTTTGCTGATACTGTCCTATGCTGACCTTAATTGATAGTGTCCTATGCTGACCTTAATGATAGTGTCCTATGCTGACCTTTGCTGATAGTGTCCTATGCTGACCTTAATTGATACAGGCCTTATTATTTAGGCAGGTTCTTGTGGGACGGCTTTAAGGGCTAAACTAAAATAACATTATCTAAGTCAATTCTTGATCAATTGTTAAAATGTAATCACATTTCCCACATGATTTCCACCCTCTACCTGATGGTGCAGAGCACATATGGCGATCTTTGTGGTCCTTTTTCATTTACACTTTGTACACAACCAACTAATAGAGCTTTACTCTTCCAGAATATTAACTGCGTCTGCCCATTATAACATGTTGGATTTATGGGGATATGTTGAACTCTGCCGTAATAAACCAGATACAATTGTCTTATAATGAAAACCTATTGGGTGATCCCAGCTGTTATACTAAAGATGTAATTATTGTGTGTGCGGCAGAAGGTAGGTGGGTGCTAATTGATCAGTCCGAGCCCCGGGGAGTTGTATGAATAGGGCACAGGGTTTAATACGAGCCATTATCTATACAATGCCATTTGCACGTTCATTCTTCTCTGATGCCGTACAGCAGAGTCCGGCGCAAAAGGAATTGAGGCGTGACTGGCACCGTAAATTAGGGACTCAGATTATAAACTGGGCGAGGAAAAAGTGGGAGACACCAGGTGGAAGGTAAATTGAGCTATTTAAGGTCATAAAAATGACAGCAATCAGCACACAAAGCTGTCCAATATATCAGTAGAAGCAATGAGACCATCTACATGCTCCATGGCGTCAGGATCACGCCACAATGCCAACTAGGCCTTTGTTAAACTGGAGAGGTTCCTGGGTATTACTAGGCATCACTCTGTATCTATTTATTTTTTATGTACTTTATTTATTTTATTAATAAGGCCTTTTTAAGCTTTTACTGGCGAAAAACCAAACAGTCTTTTTATGGGTCTGCCCTCTGCAGCTCATGAAGACACAGGCTCTGCTGTACTTTCTGTGCTGTGTCTCAGTGACCATCTCTCAGCAACATTCTACTGAGACGTGGTCCCTGATAGGCTAGGACACTGCACTACACATAAGCTGCAGTGGGCAGACCCATGCAGGGACTAATTGTTTGATTTTAGCCAGTAAATACAGAGCTTACAAAAAAAAACTTCTTAATAAAGTAAAGTACATACAATTAAAAAGATATACAGGTATATTATATACCTAGTAAGTTAAATATCACTGATTTGCAATAATACAGTATTTAAAGAAAAAAACAGCATAGGTTTTAAAACTGACATTTGACCTTTAGTGGTGCAGGCTGTAGCGGAGCGGCTTCTCTCTAACCCTTGTTGGGTGCCCAGGACTTCCAATTTCGGCTATGGCCAAGAGAATGAGACAAATAAAGACTTCTACCAGGATCCTCACCACCCTGGACACTTATTAATAAGAGATGAAGAAAAGTCCATCTACCTGAATCTGCAATGTTAAAGTTCAATATAAAATTAAAAAAAATGAACCACATTTTGTTTTTTGAAGCATGGATTTTTTTTCTAAATAAACACATTTTCGAGTGACCATAGTGGTCCATTAAGGGTCCGTTCTCCGGGTCTTCCAGTCCCTTTACCCCCCACTTTTGGAAGACACAATCCCACATTTAAAGACAAATCCCTCTATTCTATCTTGACCATGACCCCCTTCCTCAGATTCCTCTCCAAGTGTTTTCTCCAAAGAACAAAAGAGAAATATGAGGAGTAGGGATGGTGCTTTCGGATATTTTAGACTGTGCCGCCTACCCCCTTTCTCAACACATGCTCAGAGGCAGGCAGCTTGCAACAATAACTACAAGTCCTGGTCTAGAAAAATAAACGCTCCTCTCACAATCAAAAAACCAAAGTGCCATGGATGCCTCCAAGGACCTTTAGAGGAATCAACATATATATTCTCACTAATTAAAAACAAAATGTATAACATATTCCTGCCTAATTATTCTCACATATATATGTTTGTTATTAGTGTCCTTTAAAGGGATAAGGAAGGTTCCTGGATTTACTAGGTATTTAGCATATCTACGTATTTATTTACTTTTATGTACTTTGTTTTATTAATGAGTGCAGCATGTTGCAGTATTTTCTGAGACATGGTCCCTTATAGGCTAGGACACTGCACATCCAGCCCTACAGAGTGTGTGTCTGCATATGCTGCAGTGGGCAGACCCATGCAGGGACTATTTACAAGATTTTAGGCAGTAAAAACAGAGCTTTTAAGCGCATCTTAAAAAAAAAAAAGTGGATAAAAGTAACATCCAGGAACCTTCCATATCCCTTTAATAACAAATATTGATACAACTCAATCTCATAATGTAGTCATTAATACAAAATAAATAAAATAAAATGATTAATAAATCACAAATATAATATGCTATGATCCTGATTATAATGATGCCTGTAGGATACCTCCTGTCTGGAAGCTGCTACCCCAAAACTAAGGTAAGCACAATCCTAATAAGACTCCTTAGTAATATTATAGATGGTATATCATACATTAATGGTCTATGTGGATACATCTTATAAAGCACAAAACTAATTACAATAAACAGCAATGAGATGAAATAAACCTTATATTAGGAGTCGGTTTTCCCCTCCGCTCCGCCCCCCATTATTTGCTATGTGAATATTTGCAAAATATACATCAGGAGACAATGTATTGGTTTGCAAACAGTAATTGGTGAATATTAAAGTGATCCGAGGCTGCTTTGAACTGTTCTGCTTTTTATCCTCCGTATTAAGAATACGGTCCAGTGACTGCGAGGCCTGAACGTACAACACGATGACAGGACGCGCCAGGAATGACATATGGTAATGAAAGAGCTTGCAATCTTCCCGGTACCCACCCAGAGCTGACATCTTAAAATACAGCGATAACAAGTGACCCAGAAACTCCCCGCAGCAGATAACCTTTCTGAATGGCGTTTTAACCCTTCCGCTATCAGACTGCTCGCTAAAAATGCTTATGTAATTCCACAGCGTTACAATGTGCAGCTATAAAATGAAAATTAAATATTAAGTTGTAATTTAAGAAAATTAAAGGGGCATTGAAACCTTTTTCAATACAGCAACTGGGATTGATTCATTTCAGAATAAAATGGATAACACAACATCTAGTCCTGCTCCTTTAAGAATAACCTAAAAACAGCTTGAGTTTGGGGTGATAGAGTTAATTTTGAATGTTGCTTTTTTAAATAATTGAATATGAATTTAATTAACGATCAATGACTAATTAAAGCATCTAACTCAGTGGTTCCAAAACCTCTCCTCAGGGCTCCCCAGAAAGGTTGGGATTTGTATGTAATAAGGTTGAGGCAATGAGAGGCTCCATGGTCTGTTGAATACTCATTTCCTCACCTGTGTTCACACAGTGTTACATTGAAATCCTGGGGAGCCCTGAGGAGAGGTTTGGGAACAATAAGTCCAACTCATATTATATTTTTAAAAGAAAGATCGGTGGTTCCCAAACCTCTCTCCAGGGCTATATATATATATATATATATATATATATATTGGAATCGTTATCATTATTATGGTAAACTTTGAGCATATTCATATTCTATTGTATAAGGACAGGGATTTCATTGGCTAAACTTTACTTTATCTGCCTACAGTAACCAGATGAGACTATTTCTACTGGCCATTAATCTCTTCTAAATCTAAAATCATTATTAATAATTAACAAATGTTTAATGGAAAGACCCATAAGACGTGTAATAACGAAAGCTTTGATTATACACACACATTATACTTGTATTATTTTAAGATTTACTCCGTAATTTGTAATCTTTTCTGTAATTGTAATAAAAAATACAGACTCACTGTAGTTTAGGAGTACGTTCACATGTTTGGGAAGTATAATAATAACCCAATAACATTAGCACCGGCGTTATCCTGCAGTTATCTCCAATTTTCAGGAATGCTGCAATTTCTGAAAAATTCCCAAGTACTGTAAATTAGGAAAAGCTTCACATATTTGGGAGATATGTAAAAACTGACAGCTGTGTAAACATAAACATTAATTTTTTTTTATTTTTTTTGAGAAAATCACAAATTCTGCTTGGGAAGAAGATGAGGGGAATTTGTTACATCATTGGATATTGACACTTCTTAGCCAGCACATGCTCCGAATACACACACTCTTCACCAAAGTATCATGGATGCTTCTAGGGACCAACAAAAACATACATATATATACAGTATATATAATGTATGTATGTATGTATATATACAGTGCCTTGCAAAAGTATTCACCCCCCTTGGCATTTTTCGTGTTTTGTTGCCTCACAACCTGGAATTAACATGGATTATTTGAGGATTTGCATCATTTAATTTACAGAACATGCCACAACTCTGAAGATGTTTTTTTTTAAATTGTGAAACAAACAACAAATAGGACAAAATAACAGAAAAAGTCAATGTGCATAACTATTCACCCCCCTAAAGTCAATACTTTGTAGAGCCACCTTTTGCAGCAATCACAGCTCCAAGTCGCTTTGGATAAGTCTCTATGAGCTTGCCACATCTTACCACTGGGATTTTTGCCCATTCCTCCTTGCAAAACTGCTCCAGCTCCTTCAAGTTGGATGGTTTGCGCTTGTGAACAGCAATCTTTAAGTCTGACCACAGATTTTGTATTGGATTGAGGTCTGGGCTGTGACTCGGCCATTCCAACACATTTACATGTTTCCCCTTAAACCCCCCAAGTGTTGCTTTAGCAGTGTGTTTGGGGTCATTGTCCTGCTGGAAGGTGAACCTCCGTCTTAGCCTCAAATCACGTACAGAGTGGTACAGGTTTTGCTCAAGAATATCCCTGTATTTAGCACCATCCATCTTTCCCTCTCCCGGGCTTAAAAACATCCCCACAGCATGATGCTGCCACCACCATGTTTCACTGTGGGGATGGTGTCCTTTGGGTGATGTGATGTGTTGGGTTTGCGCCAGACATAGCGTTTTCTTTGATGGACGAGAAATTCAGTTTTACTCTCATCAGACCAGAGCACCTTCCTCCATACATTTTCGGAGTCTCCCACATGCCTTTTCGCAAACTCAAAACGTGCCATTTTGTTTTTTGCTGAAAGTAATGGCTTTCTTCTGGCCACTCAGCCATAAAGCCCAACTCTATGGAGCGTACGGCTTATTGTCGTCCTATGTACAGATACTCCAGTCTCTGCTGTGGATCTCTGCAGCTCCTCCAGGGTTACCTTAGGTCTCTGTGTTGCCTCTCTGATTAATGCCCTCCTTGCCCGGTCCGTGAGTTTTGGTGGGCGGCCATCTCTTGGCAGGTTTGCTGTTGTGCCATGTTCTTTCCATTTGGTTATGATAGATTTGATGGTGCTTCTGGGGATCATTTAGATTTGGATATTGTTTATAACCTAACCCTGACTTCTCAACAGCATTGTCCCTTACTTGTTTGGAGAGTTCCTTGGTCTTCATGGCAGTGTTTGGTTAGTGGTGCCTCTTGCTTAGGTGTTGCAGCCTTTGGGGCCTTTCAAAAAAGGTGTGTATATGTAATGACATATCATGTGACACTTAGATTGCACACAGGTGGACATCATTTCACTAATTATGTGACTTCTGGAGGTAATTGGTTCCACCAGAGCTTTTTATGGGCTTCATGACAAAGGGGGTGAATACATACGCACATGCCAATTTTATGTTTTCTATTTCTAAAAAATAGTTTTATGTATATATGTTTCTCATTTCACTTCACCAACTTAGACTATTGTGTTCTGATCCATCACATAAAATTCAGATTAACAAAACATTGAATTTAAGGCTGTAATGTAACAAAATAGGTAACAAGTCAAGGGGTGAATACTTTTGCAAGGCACTGTGTGTGTGTGTGTGTGTATATATATATAAACAAATTATAAGCTAGCTTTATAAGATTTTCCCTGCCTAATAATCATGCAAAGGTTATTTAACTGAATTTTTAATATAATTTAATGCAATGGATGCCTTTTGTGCGACGTCCTGTATTACTCCATGTTATGCTCTGTTGCAGTTCAGATCCAACATAAATATACATGGAATCCCTCGGTATAATGCGATGCGCATGGGTCTTGGGGTTGTGTGCGCCTAATCAATCAATGGCGTTTTATCTAACGGGATGCGAATCTCTGCACAGCAGAGGTGACCTGAATTAGACAGATCAGAGTGGAGTAACAAGGCCGCGTGTCCAATGGATTAAATATACACTGCAATATAAATGTAATCTCAAGGTTATGTGTGCGGCTCACATATATGATCCTTGTAGATCCAGGGTCAGAGCAAGGGTAGTTATCACAAAACAGTGTATTATAATAATATATGCCAGGGTATTAAAGGACAAGTTCCTCCTAATTACAATCAGTGTGTACATCTGTACTATTGTCACCTGCGCACATTGCTGTAGAGATACAGTGGTCTTTTAATTAACACTAATTATATTGTTAAAAGCCCAAATTACCTTAGGAAAAACTTCACATGTTTGTGAAATAAGTAGCAAATGTCACTAATGACCTGGCCAAATCTAAGGGTCACCCCTCTGTCCTATTCCGCCTTCAGTACAGCTCTTCTTATCCAAACTCTCCACTTCTTTGACACCGCACCCTTACCATGTCACTAATTCCAAATTGAGATGATAGGGGAGTGCTATCAATATCAGTCAGCTCTCTCATGGCTTTGGAGACTAGCAAAACGAACATTAAGCGACTCCTTCTCTGGCACCTCCTCACTCCCCTTTAGTATTAGTGTACCCCAACATTCAGACCTAGCCCCCGTCCCTATCTGCATCTATTTATCCACCTTCATGCAATCTTTTGGATATCAGTATCATCTATATAGCCTTCTAGATCACTACTTTGTGCATCTCAATGAAGCTGTGGGCAACACCATGTTGGGTCACCCAAGATGGACAGATCATATCAGAGAGGTCAGGCAAATTGTGGTCGACTGGAGAAGGAACTGGCAACTCACTCCAGTATCTTTTACCAAAAAAACTATATGGATAAGCACAACCAGACACATGACGAGCTTGGAGTGCTGCTGTCCATAGGGTCATGGAGGGTCAGGCACAACTGAATGACGGAACAACAAATTGTCTATATGCAGATGACACTCCAATCTTCACACAACAACATTGTGCAATCTTAGCCTAAATAAACATCTCTGGGATAAAAAAGTTTTGTTTGTTTTTTTACAAAAGACACAACTAAAATAATCTTTATACCGCACTAGTTATTTGATTTTTATCAGTATTTCTAAAAGTTACGTTTTATATTTTGTAAGAAGTGCTAGCAAGGAGCCTACCCTGTTAGGTATTTACACATTAAAATTACCCTAATATAAACTTGGGGTTTGGGCCACCCTGTTTTCAAATTTTTTTTAAATAATTACAGGAAAAACAAATATTTGGACAAAATATTGAGATTTATGTATTTTTTTAACCAAACCAAACAATTTATTGTGTCATCTGTCAATATATATAAATATATAATGTAACAGTGTCTTTTTCAAGGCCCATGGTAAAATCTTTATATATATATATATATATAGGCTTCTATCGCTCTTTTGCCCACCATATTATAAATGATTGTTGTGGTGAACTACCTACTCATAAAATCCACAACACAAGCTGAGATCCTGCTCCATGCTGATGATAGCCAGTAAGCTTGAAACAGCTGTACATGGATAGGATACTCAGCTTGTGTTTAATCCAACATTGGCTTTGCATTAAAGCTGTGTAATACAGCATGCATACGCCTAAAGGAAGCCATGTTTGTTAATGGCTATGGATTAAAGAGCGAGGTATTTGTGGGCACATTTGCAAGTCCCAGCTCACCTTCCCAGAATGCAGTGTAATAACTGTTTTTCTTGGAATTCTGAGCTGGAAGCAGGTTTTTTAACCTGCTTTAGACATTCAAATGTGAACGCAGATGTACTTTTTATTTACTATATATACACATATAGTTTAGTTACATTATTATGACCACCAGCTAATATCCTGAATAACCTCCGTGGCAATAAGATGGTGGAAGGTTGGCAAGGGTATCTGGAGCCATGCAGACTGCAGCGCATTCGAGAGCTGCTGACGAGTCCGTGGTGGAGGATCCATGTGGCGAACACAGTGATTGAGGGGGTGGCATAGGTGCACCATGGGGTTCAAGTCGAGAGAGTTTAGAGGACAGGGAAGTATTATAAAGTTTTCATCGTGCTCCTCCAACCAGTCCCAGACAATTCTGGCCGTATGACACGTTGCATTGTCCTGCTGGAAGACCGTCACATGTATGGGTGTACTTGATCTGCAAGGCTGGATAGATAACCCAATCGGTTGAGAGTGCCTTCCAGAGGTATGAGTGGACCCAGACAATGCCAAGAAAACATTCCCAGACCATAACGCTGCCGCCACCAGCTTGTGTTCTTCCAGCAACGGTTGCAGAGTCAAATGTTGTGTGCCTGACACGCCAACGTCTGTCCAGTAGAAAACCTGACTCATCAGCAGAGGTCCAATTTTGGTACTCTTGTGCAAATTGAAGCCATTTCTAAAGATGACCCCCCGTCAGCATGGGTGCAGTGACCAGCTGTTTGCTCCAGAGCCCCATACGGGTTGGCTGTACTGTCATTTTAGACACACGTCTGGTAGCCCCCTGGTTTGTTTGCATGGTGAGTTGCTCAACTGTAGCGCGTCAGGTGACCCTCACACACGTTCAAAGCCAACGTTAACCTCTGACATAAATATCAGGTGGTGCTCCGCAGTTTCCACTCTGTTTATTCGCAATGGCGCAGTTTGTCCAGTCACGGTGCACTTGGACAGTTCTCAAACTGCGCTGTTTCAGAAATACTGACACCGTTGGCCCGAAAGCCAAAGATTCAAAGCCGGATAAATCGCACGTTTTACCCATGACAGCGATGGTTGATATGTTTGCAGAATGACAGCTCATGACACGTGCCGTATTTCATTGGGTTCACGCTGCTGACGTCAAAAGTGGTTCATAATAATGTGACTCAAGCCTGTTTATACATATAAATGTGTGCGTTTGAAACCTAGGAACATAATTAAGCTGGGTAGCTAGATTTTAATTGTAATACATATATTTATTGCCTCTAAAGGACCCTGGAATCCTCCATGACTCTTTGGTGGAAGGCGTGTGTGTGAGAGGGGTGTTTACATCTCTTCCCATCAATGCTTGCATCTATTTCTGTGCACTTACCTAACAAAATCTCCTGAGCTTTCCCAGTTCCCTGCTCCCCACTGATAGATACAAAACATACCCTCGTGATCCAGCTCTCAGGAAGTAATGTAACAAATACAATATGGATTCTTCTATTCATAAACTCTAATTTTCTCTAAAAAAATGTTATGTCCTTGGCTTATTCATCTGCTGATGCTAAATGGACTATGGTGTCCCTTTAACTCCCGAATTGCCTGATTGTTTAGCATGCGCCCAATGTACAGGTCGGTAATATAATACTGAGAGGTGTAAAGCACCATCTGGAGCTCTCACTGAGCTGTGTTGTAATCAATTACTTTATAAGCTATTGGAGATATAATTGTCTGCATTTTAATGTATTTATGTTAATGACACAAATTACTGGCGTTGATGAATTTCATATGACTTGCGCATACATTAAAGTCAGGCTGACAGCACAAAAATACAGAATATCCCCCAACGCCACCATAAGAAATAGCAAAAAACGTATTTTTATCTAATTTGCACTAATATTTTTAATGTAAAGCAGTGAAACAGGACTATATTCCCCATAATGCTTTGTCAGTGTTTTATTTATATATAGCTGAAAGCTGTTAGATGAAGATTGTTGTGTTTTTTTCTGTTGTTCAGTCGTGTCCGACTCTCCATGATCTCATAGACCGCAACACGCCATGCTGATCCTCTTCGTAATCATGGCAGAGATACTGGAGTGGGTTGCCATTATTAAAATACAAAGATTTCAAGCTCAGTTATCTAGCGCTCAAAACCGATTGCAATTATATGTTTTTGTGTAGTTTTTCCAGTAACTGGACAATTGCTATTTGATCAGATTTGCATGACCCCACCCAGTTTCCCAGAGTGCAGTGCAATTGCTGTATTTCTCAGAATTCTGAGCATGAAATCATTTTTTTTACTTATTTTAAAAAATCCAAATGTGAACACAAATATACTCTTAGTTTACTATACCTACACACACACATATATATATATATATATATATATATATATATATTTTTTTTTTTTTTTTAGTTCACTGGAGAAGGTGCTGTGTCCTCAACCTTATAGCAAGTTGCATTGATCACTATGAGCATGTGCAAAAACTACAGGAGATAGCACTAAGACTTTTAAAAAGTATATTTAAAAGTTGTTTATCATTCTGTAGATTTAATTATTATCTCCCGTTTATGTAGCTTCAAGATATTCCGTAGCGCTGCGGTACAGTAAAACATGGGTGAAAGAGATGACAACCCTGCCCTTGAGCTAACAATTATACACATGCCACTTTTCTACAAAGTGCTTTGCCAGACTGATAGTTCACAAGTTTGCCGACTAAAGAATTAATGAAACAAAAGGTGAAGGGAGAAACAAGAGTTTGGCAAATACATTCAAAAGAGAGTGTGGGTTAATTAGTGATTAAGTATGTGGGTTTAGCAGTTGTTAAAAATTGGAGGTGATAGCGCAGAAACCTGCACTATAAAGTAACACAAATAATAGGTGCTTGATGCGGCTTTACTGTGGCCCTAAAAGGTTTAAGGCACCTCAGACTATTTGCAAGACATGAAATCATTGGCACTCTCATCTCATCCAATGTCAGATTTTATGACGCTCTCTCTAGTGAGCTGCGAGACACTTTGCTTTTCTGTCGTTCCTTTCCTGTTTAATGGCAAATTTGGACTGAAATAGTTTGCGTAATGGAGTCATTTTCTCTGTACACGTTAACGCCGCAGTAGGGGACCGATGTGGCGTAGAGTGTTTGATCCACTTGCTGGGAACTGCTAATTGAATTAAGAACCTTTCTGGAGTTCTGTCTCCGTGTTAAACACTTTCTCGCTTTAGAGACCCCCCGGGGTTACCCAACCGGTCAGATCTAGGAATATTACACCTTGTATATGTTCATCTAAATCCGTACAAATCGCAAAAATTTAGCAAGCCCCCTGAAAAGATTTTTTTTAAAATTATTTTGGAACAAAATTATATTTTTGGATAATACGATTTTTTTTTTTGGCGCTGCCGCTGCGCTGTGAAGTTTACGCTTAAATAATAATTTGAACCTATTTGCAGCAGATGTTTTTTTCCCAGTGAATAGTTTTAGTACATATAAAAACAATGTGTGATGGCAGGCACCGTTGCATTTGCAGTAGCGAGCTGATTAAAGCACGCCACAGCTTGCCGGCACGCCTCATGCAGCGCGTACAGCTGGATCAGATCCCCCCCCCCCCCCCAAAATCTGCAACTCCTGCCTAAATTAAAAGAAACATCCAGGTGCCATATTTATACGAGGTTGTTTTGAGGAACCTGACTTCATAATGTGCAAAATATTTTTAAATCACCAAAAACTTTTATTTTCTTACTATTATATACAATGTTGCAGATATGCGATGGATATGAACGATGGAATCAGATAAGATCTCTATTCAGTTTCTCTTAAAAGGCTGCCACTTTATATAGTCACAAAATAGAATAGAAGTATAAGCCACAGCTTGGTAACACTCTGCTAGGGAATGGAGGGCCCCAGTGCAAGATAATCTCCCCCCCCCCCACCCACCTTGCACTTCTCTTGGAGTCACTAAAAAGCCAAACATACATGTAAATGATCAGATCACCCTGATGATAATTAATTCACCAATCAATAATTATCTGCCATTATCATCTAATAAATTAAGATTCCTCATTTTACAGTAGCAGAGTGATCCTACCCTGTTGTGGGCCCCAGTGCTTTGCACCTGCTGCACCAGCAGTAGCTCTGCCACTGGTAACCCTCCCTCTCAAGCTACAGACAGATTAGCAGTACAATATGGCAACCTCCATGATACAAGCAGGCAGCTAAGTATAAGATGTTCTTGTTTATATCAATGGTTACAAACCAGTTACACATGCCACAAACATGTGATCCCCCCCCCCCCCCCCAAATGACAGGGGACTTTTTAAAGAGCCACCGTCATCCGAAATCCCAATTTATGAAGGGACATCAATAAATATAAATATTATTATTTAAAGCTAGATATGTCTTTTTCCCAGCGTAATTATGCTCTTAGTGAGATTCAAATTTCTTATATATATATATATATATATATATATTGTGATATATGTATATATATATTGTGATATTGCAATACACAGATTCATCTAGATTACTGGACACTCACGGCTACCTCAATCTATGTGTGTGTGTATATATATATATATATATATATATATATATATATATATATATAAGCGGTGGGACTGGCCACTTTACCTGAATGGGGCACATAGTAACACTTGCTATAGTACATAATAGATGAGGATCTGAGCTGCTGCCGTTACACCTGGTAGTTAAGGTAACGTCTGGGTGGAGCCCATGGGCCGGCTCAGTTATTATTACGCAGTTTCTATTTAGCGAGCAGCTGCTGAGCAGGAGAGGATGGGAGTCGGGTACCCAGGCAGGACAGCTTGGTTATTGGCTGCCAGGGTGTTGGGTTACCTGCTATCAGTACAGGTATGTTATCATAGATACAGATGGTGGTGGGCGACAGTCCCCAGAGACTTACCATATGGCTTCCATCTTGTCCTCCTCTATCATCAGCTGCAGTCATCTATAGCATCCTGATGATGGATAAGAATCACCATGTAGTCCGTCCATTCTCCTATCTAGATAAAGCTTAGCCTTAAGTCCTTAAGCATATTCCAACATCCTTGAATTCCATCACACTGGGAGACCATTCAATTTCTCCAGCAACATTGATAGGATGGCAGATAACAACCAAAAGGCCCATGAAGTCTGCCCATTCTATCTACTTCCGGATAGCATTTTTCTTACCCCAGGCATGCTTATATTCCATAACTGTGTTTGTTATCAGTGGAAGGCTGTTCCACGTATCTACTTCCCTTTCTATAACGTAGTATGATGTGATGATTGAGCCATAATGTGCCATTACTTCATGTCCTTCCCTGTAGGGAGTGCTCTCTACTCACTATGTTATTCTTTGGAGCCTATCACCAAAATGTTAATAGATATCGCCAACATGAAAAGAATAGCTAACCGTCTCATGCTGGCTATATAGAGAAATCTCTCACCTTAGTGAATATGGCCCAGTGCGCTGCCCAGTGATTACATGTTTAGTCCTTATTGTGGTGACTGTAATGTGTTACATGTTTAAAATCTATTGTATTATTATTATTATCTTTTATTTGTATCGCGCCAACATATTCCTTGGCGCTGTACAGGGGATAAGAACAAGGGAAATACAAGTTTAACAAAATTCAAAAGTTGAAGGGCCCTGTTTTGAGCTTAGAATCTTAGCAGAAAGTGCTTTATCCCAAAGCACCCTACAAGACTGGAAACTCGCTACTTGTCCATGTACACATATATACCGGGGATGTCTGCTTTTTTATATGTTAAAATTTATATATGTGATGCAAATTCTTAAGCCCCCATCATAATGTACAAGTAACAAAAAATCATATTTAAAATATATTTATTATATATTTAAAATGTATTTATTTTGTATTTAATTATTTAAAAAAAAAAAACTTTTTTGAAAATTAAATTTTACTTTTAAAGAACATATTCAGCAAAAATCAGATTGCTGCTAAAGGATCAGTGGGGAGGGGAGTTATGGCTGGCAGGTTGTGCTAAATTATCAGGCCCAAGCTTGTATCTGCCCAATGCTCTTCATTGGTATGAGACTTGTGTTAAAGCAGTTTCACTTTGTAACGAGGTCCGGTACATGACTGATTGTCTGGATTCATTAGCCTTTTGCTAACCAGCTTGATCTTAAAGCTCCTGGATGACCTAACAGGGGTGGAGGAAACCAGCGCACCTAGATGCTGATAAGCTATTTTTGAAAGCATGTGTAACTAATGTCTCTTGTTAGAACATTACAGTGACCGATTAATACAAATTGAGTGGTACTCCTAGTGGACATAAACAATACTGTGTGTTTACTTAATCAGGGCCCAACCACCTCTAACTCTATTGTACAAAGGAGAAATCTTCAATATCAATCTGATCCACAAGGACAGACCAGCCCTAAAATGCCAAACACACCTCTTCTGCACAAGTGAAACAGCAAACTACTTCTGGATGTTGATCGTCATATACACAGTATATAAAGTATATTGGGTTCACGTGGTTTCCAGAAGAAGTCTTATCTGTTAATTAAGTGTGGTCATGTGTAAAGATTTGGGAACCACCCGAGGGCGCCTGTAATTATTGTACTTTCTTTGTTTTTAGGAATCATGACGCCCAGACGGTTCTCCAGAGACGCTCTCTTTTCCTTGATGGTCCTGCAGTCTGTGTCGGTGGGTGAGTATCTCATACTGGGCCTGGTCTGGTTATGGTGGGATAACCGGGTTTCTATAAATGGGGAAGGGTCCTATAATATATGTTGTGTTTGATATATTTATTAGTGATGTTACCATTGGGATCTAATATTCCCCACCGAGATGAGATGATTGTGCACTTAGGACAACAAATCCAACAGTAGAATTATTACTTAATGGGTAATTAATGACGGTAACTGATGAGGAAAGAGACCTGGGGGCTACTATACTGTCTGGTTTAAAAATGGGGAATAAATGCAAGAAAACTGCAGGAGAAGCGAGTAGGAAGCTTCCATGTTTTGCTGTTGTTCAGTCATGTCTGACTCTCCATGACCCCATGGACCTCAGAACACCAGGCACATTGTTATGTCTGGTTGTACTTATCCATGAGGTTTTCTTGCTAAAGATACTGGAGTGGGTTGCCAATTCTTTCTCCAGTGGGCGTCAATTTTGCACATCTCTCCGCTATAACCTGCTTATCTTTGGTTACCCGACACGGTAAAGCTCACAGCTTCATTTAGGTACACAAGCCCCTTCAACACGACAAGGTAGTGATCCATAAGGAGTTGGATGTTTTGGTAGCATAAAAAAGAAGTACTAATGTCGCTCTATGGACCCTCCCTTGCCCTTGTTACCCATCCGGATACCATCTGGAGACAGGTCCTACCAGCTGAAGAGGGCAAGAGGCCCGGCGGGGGGAACTCTATTCAGCTCTGGTTCCACGACCCACCAGGGGCAGAGTTGGAGAGTGCGCCATGGTGCACCAAGCAGGAGAGAATACCCGGCCACTTGCCCATTCTGTGGTAAGGGAGAGTTACAGCCTCATTCAATTCCGGGCCAGAACTCCATCGCAGATAGCCCATTTCCTGGCTGGCTGGCCGGGCAAGTTAGGCGCCGGTCGCGAGAATCGGAAACCATGCTCTTGACAGTAGCATTTGCGGGCTTGATTGTGGACGCAAGCCCGTAACTTGTGGTTCAAACCTGTAAGATTGGAGCACTCTAAATGCAAATATAGAATCACTACAGCACAGTAAATGTTGGGGGACATATTGGGTGACATTAGAATTAAAGGTACAACATCCTCAAGCTCGCACATCGCCAAAACACAATACTTTATTTCATGTTTATTTTCCATCCAAAGTCCTACGGGCTTGAATGACCTCCAAGCCCGTAACTAGTTATTCAAGCCCGAGGAGGTTGGATTCCAAGTACTACAGGCTTGGAGGTTGAAGCCCGTAGAGCTTTGGACGGAAAATAAACATGAAATAAAGTATTATATTTTGGCGATGTGCGAGCTTGAGAATTGTGTGCTTTTAATTCTAATGTCACCCAATGTGTCCCCATCATTTACAGTGCGGGCTTGATTTTATATTTGCATTTAGAGTGCTCCGATTTGTAAGTAAGCCCTTTGCGAGACCTCCTTGGTCCCAGCAACCTGTGGTTCGATTTTTGCCATTTGCGGGCTTGACGGAGTGGTTAGCGTGGGAAAATCATAGCAAATGCATAGCGATTTCTGATTGATCTTTCACGGCCGCAAGAGTTGTGTACGCTAAAAAGTAAGTTGCGGTTTAACAAATCGCTACGAATCGCGGCTCGTAGGCCGTAACTTGATCGGAGGCCCAAGTCTTTGCCAATGGAATAGCAAAGTAACCTGCGACCTCCATTTGTGAGCCCGGATCCCAGAAACGGAGCAATTGAATGAGGCTGTTAATCAGCACCAGTCTGATAATTAACTTTCACATCCAAGCATGCTTAGAAGCAGGCGGTTTGCAACATTGAATAAAAGTCCTGCAGCTGCAGAGATGTAAACACCCCACTCACACGCATTCCCTTCACCAAAGTGCTGTTTGTTTGTGGATGCTCACCGCCAGTGCTGGCAATGTGCTGGCGTTCTCATAACAGGAAAGAAGCTGTACCTCAATGAAGCTGTTAACTATACCATGTAGGTCATAGCAGAGATGTCAGACAAATCACAATCCATTGGACAAGGAACCGGCAACCCACTCCAGTTTATCTGCCAAGATAAGCACGTCTATACACATCCATAGGGTCACGGAGAATCGGAAACCTTTTATATATAGTCATTTAATGGTTAGAACTGATTGGAACATCCCGGTAAATCCTCCTTTCTCTCCTCCGTCCCGGTTTTCTCCTCATTATCCTCCGTTCCCTTTGAGTTTTGCATTTCCCGGTGTGAGCGAGCGCGCTGAGAGTTTTCGTCGCCTCTCGCTATTTATTATTTAGTAATATTTCTGGTTGCGCGGCGCTCTGAGCCCTACTGATTCATGTCGTATGTCACAATTACAACATCTCGCGTTCAGTTCTCATGATTGATGAGTGTCAGACGCGTTCTGCGCTGAGCTGGCTTTGTTACTGTAATGGAGGCGCGCTCTCGGGATATCTGTGTTACTTGGGTTTAAGTGACTTAATTGTCATATCTAATGATGAGATTAAATTATACTTTGCTTTTGAGTCAAGTTATCTATTAAGTGTAGTAATAATTTCATGTATTTGTGAACTAAGAATAGTAGCAGCGGTGTAGAAAATGTGTTTTAAGGTAATCTGACATTTAAAAGATTATGCTTCTGTCTAAAGCACTTCTAGCTTGGAGCCTGAGGGGTGTGCTACAGTGGCAGATCTAGTAAATAGGCCTCCTCTCAATATTCAATGCAAGTACTTGCTTAAACTATATGGAGTTGTTTAGATCACCTTTCTATAAAAAATATTATTCTAATAGATTACATAGTCTCACATTTTACTCCATGTAACTGCCAGTAGCACAGGGCCCCTACCCTTTTGTGGGTCTCAATACTTTGCACCTGCTGCACCATCAGTAGCTCCGCCACAGGTGTGCTTTTGCATTTTGAAAAGTCGAGGTAGGAGTGGGAAAAAAGGGGGAATTAAATAGTTTGTGATATCATTGGAGCTGTTAGTATTTGACACCTACCCTTTTGTGGGCCCACATGCTTTGCACCTGCTGCACCATCAGTTCCCACTTCTGTATTTTGAAAAGTAGAGGAAGGAGTGGGGGAGAACAGAGAAATAAATGAGTTTCTGATATCATTGGAGCTGTTAGTATTTGACACCTGCCCTTTTCTAGGCCAAGATGCTTTGTGCCTGCTGCACCATCAGTAGCTCCCCCACTGGTGTGCTTTTGCATTTTGAATAATAGAGTGAAAAGGAGGAAGGGAATATGTTTGTTATATCATTGGAGCTGTTAGTATTTGACACCTACTCTTTTGTTGGCCCTGATGCTTTGCACCTGCTGCACCACCAGTAGCTTCAACACTACTGTGCTTTGTCTTTTGAACAGTGAAAGGAGGCATTGAAAGGGATTGGCTTCTTTAAATCACTGGAGTGGTTACTATTTGATACATACCCTTTTCCTCAAGAAGCAGACTGTTGCAATGTAAACTGCAAACCCTGCTCCTGCAAGGATATAAAGCAGCTGCCAATCAGAGTGGGAGATTGAAGTTCTATAAAAGTAGAGAAGGGGCAGAAAATGTCTAAAACCATCAATTAGAGACGATTACTATTGCCTTCACAAATAAATTAAGTATATTTATTGTGCATTTGGTGTGGAAGCCACTTCCCAACAGGCAAAGGGGCAATGCTTCCAAATACATGCACATGCTCTACGATAATAAGTACATTTTCTAAACTTTAGATCCATCATTTCATGCCGTATTACACTTCTATAGTGTTAAATCATACAAAAATATATTAAAATCACGCGTGTCATCTGTATGTATGTATGTTTGGACCACACGGACTTCATGGAAATGTTGGAAATTTAATTACCAAGATTATTATTTCTGATTTTGCCGCAGGGAAATAACATTAAATATTTAGTGTACATGTAGTTGGATTTGCTATGATTGTGATGTAGTTTCTAGAAGTATTTATTCAGTTTCTGCCCCAGATTCCCCCTGAGGATCTACAAATACACATTAATAAATCATTGCAAAGTATATACAACACATTAAGGTGCTGTCCGCTTTAGTTCAGCAGCTAATTACTTGTGTGGAACTTTCCTTGTGTAGCCCAGATTAGTTTAAACCTAATTTAAAAGGGCAGGATAAATAATATAATTATGTAATACTTAATAATTAAGACCAGGGTTGGGCAAGTTCTGTCTTGGAGAGCCCCACACAGGCCAGGATTTGAGGATATCCTTTATGTGCACAGGTGAGTCAATCAGGAGCAATTGACTTGCCTGTATGATGCAGGGATATCCTCAAATCCTGGCCTCTGTGGGGCTCTCCAGGACCGAACTTACCCACCCCTGCCCTAGACCGTGGTTCTCAACCCTCTCCTCAAGACCCACCAGACAGGCCATAGTTTAACACTGAATACAGATGAGGCAATGAGAGCCTGTCGAACACTAATTGCACCTCCTGTGTTTACACAGTGTTAAACCAAAATCATGGTCTGTCTGGTGGGTCTTGAGGAGAAGGTTGAGAACCACTGCCCTAGACCGTCACATTGATTACTATTATTTTAGCTTTAGTGATTCATGTAATCAATATTTATCATGAAAAGATGGCTCAGGGGTTAATATATCTGTATTGCAACTGCAGGTTGTGAGTTCAGATCCCATTAGTTTCCCATTTTTATACATCAACATTTTTTATTTGGTTTTAAATTATTATTTAAAAAGCATTACAATGCCCATACTTACCTCTTACCACCCCATTACAGTTTATTTTATATATATACCTCACTCTTTATATATATATATATATATATATATATATATATATATATATATATATATATATATATATATATATATTATTATTTTTTTTTTTTTTATTATTTTATATTTTATTATTATAATATATATTATTTTTTTATATTTTAGTTTTATTTTATGAGCAAAGTAAAAATTATTATGAAAAGATAAGGAAATATGGCGCTGAACAAATTTGAGCTCACAACCCCCAGATTATCTGCAATGGGTGAAAAAGATCAACATAACTCATATAGAACTAATGTAGGAAATGTGACACTGAATACTCAGCCTGCACAGTAGGGTCTAATTAGTGCTAACTACAGTAACTTATACCTCAGTACATTTCAAAAAAGGAATACACTTTTTCTACATTAATTTCCACACTTTATCTGATTGTGCAAATATTTTGGGCCGCCCATTGCAACTTCTCTATCAGTGCCTTGTCGTCAATAATATAAATAAATGATCGGATCACCTTTTTACAGATTAATTATCTGCCAGCCTCATCTAATAGATTAAGAGTCCTCATTTACTGCCAGTAGCAGAGGGCCCCTAGATTGTTGTGGCCACGGCGCTTTGCACCTGCTGCACCAGCAGTAGCTCCACAAAGCACATCAGGTGGCATCGGTGTCCCGTTAAGACTTCTTTCTGAACGTCTCAAGGTACTTCACCAGGAGAGCTACAGAGCAGTAAAAATGAATTTGCTGAATCAAGATTAGTTTGAGAGACTGCTGCAGATCTAAGAAAGGTTATGACAGTGCTGCAGAGCTGCCTTTACAGTAAATTTAAACCTGCTATTTTAAATGCATGCTAAACAAATATATGAGTTGATAGAAAGCAGGACTGGAGGCGAGCTTACACTACAAAACGTTTTATACCCACAAAGATAACTTAATAATGTATATTTTTAATCTTATAGCCTAATCCAGAAATACTGGCTTACCTACATTATACTATTACCTACTAGTAACTTGCCCATCAGAAATGATGGTGTCATATGAATCTCTCTCTTTGTGCACCCTCTCTCTCTCAATGCCCTCTGTGTGTGTGTGTCTCTCTCTCTCTCTGCCCTCTTCCTCTCTCTCTGTGCTTTCTCTCTGAGCCCTCTTTGTGCCCTCTCTTTGTGTCCCCTTTCTTTCTCTGTGCCTTCTCCAGATGCCCTCTGTCTCTCTGGTTGCCCTCTCTCCCTCTCTCTGTGCCCTGTTTGTGCCCTCTCTCTCTCTCTTTGTGCTTTCTATATCTCTCTATGTGTTCGTCCCCCGCGTACTCTCTCCCCCGCATATCCGCATCTCTCTCTTCCATCATCTGTGTGTAGAAACCACAACAGCGACTTGTGACACTTACAGTTTATTTATTATTATAGTGGATAATATAACATGTTGTGAGTTCAAATCCCATTTGCTCCCTTTTTTATTAATATTTATAATTTATTTCAAAGCATAAAACCGAGAATAGGTATAAACTGTAAGACAATAGTGGTTTCTGTAGTGCATTGACAGTCACAAACACTCAGTGTCCTAGTATACTCAGAAAGTCCCTCTTTCCACCACTTGCGCTACAGTTTATATCTGTTCTCTGTTTTATCTTGTATCCAAAATTTAAATCTAGTCTCAAAGTACCGTGCATATCTTGTGGCGTCAGTGGCATGTGAGCACTCAGATCAATCCAAGATGGTCTTGGTGGCCCTTTGAAAATAATTGCTAGTTTCTACATATTACGAAATGTTCCCATTACATATTTTGTGACTGTGACCAAAAAATGAGCAATAAAATGTGACTCATGCGACTATGTAAATAACTATATAAATAATTTCTGCTATTGACATATATATATATACCAATGATTCATTGTATATTGGCCAGAAAAATACATTTGTTCCAGTAAAAAATTTACATACAAAACAAACAAGATGCAGAGTGTCATAGCGCGATCGTGCCCGGCTGCCATGATTGAGTCAGATAGCTGGCGAATTCTGGAAATAAGACCTAAAGAAGGACTTGTGACTACGTAGTAAACCAAATAGGTGAGGGGAGTGGGCAGGAGGAATTAGTGGGAAAGAAGACAGGAGGAATGAGGGAGAGGGAGGACTGGAGGGATGAGGGGAAGAGAGGTCAGAAGGAATGGGGGAGAGAGGGCAGAAGGGACGGGGGGAGAGAGGGCAGAAGGGACGGGGGGAGAGAGGGCAGAAGGGACGGGGGGAGAGAGGGCAGAAGGGACGGGGGGAGAGAGGGCAGAAGGGACGGGGGGAGAGAGGGCAGACTGGATGGGGGAGAGAGGACAGGCAGGATGAGGAAAAACAGAGGGCATGAGGGGGAGACTGGACAGGAGGGACCAGGGGGTAGAGGGCAGGGGAGATGATGAAGAATAGAGGGCATGAGGGTTAAGGAGAGAGAGGGCAGGAGGGATGAGGGGGGAGAAAGGACAGAAAGGATAATGTAGAACAGACATCATGAGCAGATAGGGGGCAGGAGGGATGATGAGAGAGGGCAAGAAGGGGGAGAGCGAGGACAGGAGGAATAAGGAGGAGAGAGGGTCAGGAGGGATAAACAAACAAAAAAGACTGACCAGTGTAATGAATGTGGGGAGCATAAGAAGAATTTAAGGGGAGAGACAGGACATGAGAAATGAGGGAGAGACATGACTGGAGGGATGATGGGGAGAATGTGAGGTAAGAAAGGAAGAATGGGAGAGACACAGAAGGAGGAAAGCGGGTAATATAAATGAGGATTAAGGAAAGGCATTGTTGGAGTTAGGTTAGAAAGTAAAGTAAAGTGGTAAAAAAAATGGGGCAAGGTATGAAAAAAAGAGTGGAGAACAAGAACTGAAGAGGATGAGAGAGTGGAGACAGGGGGAAGCAGAGAGAGTGAGTGAGAGAAAAGCGATTGGAGAGTGAGAGAATAGAGAGAGAGAGAAAAGGTGGGAGAGAGAAAAGAAAGAAAAGAGTGAGAGTAGAGAGCGCGAAAGAGCAAAAAAGGAGAGGAAAGAAAGTATTAATGTCCTGCTAATAATGTATATTTGAGCTTGAAAGGGAGAGAGATTGAAAGAGAGGTAGAACCAGAGAGAGAAAGAGAGAGACCGAGATAATCTAGTAAGCTTGGGGCCTCATTCAGTTGTGATTTGGCCAATTGAATAGGGCTCTATATAAGCACATAGCATATTTTTTTACAGAAGTTTTTAGTTCGTGAAGACCTTGCTTTTGGATAAAAGTTCACAAACTAAAAACGTCCTTTAAAATAATATGCTATGTGCTTATATAGAGCCCTATTCAATTGGCCAAATCGCAATTGAATGAGGCCCTTGGATTCTAGATTCTGTACAAGTTTTTTCCGACTCAGCAATCCCGCACACCTAAGTGAGGGCCGGTAAGTGTTACCAGGGCACCTGTCAGTGAGTAGGTAGGTGCTGAGCACACTAATCCTGGATAAATGCAGCATAAAAGAGCAGAGAAAATCAAATTGAAAAGATGCAATTACAAGGTGATCCGATTGTTTGATGGAAACTGTGTCCACAGCAAGGGCTGAGTAAGCGAAACACGCTCGGCCGCGCGGAAATCACAAGCTATTATTAATCATGTGCTAAAATAATAATTGTGTTCCCCGGCGACTGCGCTTCCACCATGAAGAACCAAACCGGTAATAGTTTATGTTTAAGGATGCATGGCCTGGCCTTTTCAGGGATTTTTTTTTCCTCTTTTCGGAAATGATCAGAAAGCAATAATGTACTTATTTTTTTTTATTAACTCCTTGAGTGCTGTGAGAATTCACTACGCGTTTCACAGCAAATAAACAATTGATTAGTTGCAGTTAAAAATACAACATGTCAAGTTTTTCCCAAACTACAGTGGTCCTTTAATAATAAAATCATGTAATACAGAATGTGAATGTTTTGCTATAGTTTAATTTACACTAACCACTTGTTTTATTTTTATTTTCCAGGTTTGGGTTACAACAGGCTTCCATATTTTTTAAATTATTTCTTTGACACTTACTTACTGATTAATGAAGATACCCCTGTTGGTAAGTGCACTTTTTATTAGTTATTCCATGTATTCTCCTTGCTTGTGTCTTGTTTTGCTTATTATCCATGCAATGTTACAGTTATAAATGTAAGATGTAAGAGATGTATCCGTTATATATCAGTGACGCATTTCGCTTTCCATGATCTTTTCTTTTATCTCCAGCTCAGCAGTTATTGGTATAATGAAAGGGTTAATCATGTATGCTGGCCATAGCATTATAGTGTGAATTATTTCTAAGATCCTAAATTAAACTAGCTAATTATAACAGTGTTTAAGAAAGGGATATAGCACCTGAAACGCGTTGCTGATAGAAGGTTTCTGTATGTTCTTGGCTCAGTAAAATATTCATACTTCTAGTTACTTCTAGAGAGGGGTGTATTTAAGTTTTATCTTGCCCTAGAACAGGTGTGGGCAAGTCCCGTCCTGGAGAGCCCCACACAGGCCTGTATTTGATGATATCCTTTCTGTGCATAGGTGAGTCAATCAGGATGTCTGAAGAAGCGATTCACTCACTTGTAAGTAGCAGGGATATGCTCAAATCTTGGCAGAACATCCCACCCCTGCCCTAAAACTATTTGAATCTATGCAAGCGACTCACCCCAGTTACCTCTGCACCTTTCCCCTTGTTATGTCCACGCCTTAAGATTACCCCACACATGCAAAATAAAAGAACATTTCATAAGGACCTTAAAGTGGCATGGTGTGGCTTTAAATAAAAAATTAAAACCGGGAACACCAGGTTTACATCTCCAGCACCCATAGGCACAGCAGCTTCCTCCCGATTGTAAATCTCTAGTTCCAGGCATTTGCCCCACTAGTGGTGAGTCTGTGAACTGCAGTATTTCTATTTTTTATGCCAAGGAACATTTTGAAGTGTGAAATGAGGCGCCCCTAGGCGACTGCCTTATTTAGCTAATGAGATATCAAGGTATGCCTACAACCCCTTGTGGGGTGGGGATTAATAACACAAGCAATATAGATCGCATGGATCTCATTAAATCGAAGGACGCAATTTCACACCCTTATTAATTAAGTGAAATAAATACTTTAAATAAATGATGCCCCTCCTAACTACTATCATGTGCATGTGGTAGCGTCATGCCCGCTCAAACTTTGTTGTTTAAAAGAAACTATAAATCTAGGTCATACGGATGTCATATATTAGCACAAAATACCCATTCCGATTTAGTCTCCTGGTTTCTATTGAATAACTCTAAGAAAATAAAGCCGTATTTAAACTGAGTTAATGTAGTTTGCTCGCCCAGACATTGCTACCCGTTAAATTATATTACAAATTGTTTATAGAAATATATTGTGTTTTGTAAGTTAATGTAACATGTTCACAATGTGCTGAGCAGTAATCGTTTCTTTAAGACATATTGTACATTTTAATCTTATATTTATGCCTAACTGATTCCCAGCAACTGTAGCTCCCAGATATGTCTGCAGGAATATGAAATGCAGTAATTTTATTAAAGGATGCGGCAGAATAGCCGGGCGCAGATGACATATCTCAGTACGGTGTTTGCATTGCGGCGGGTGCATTATCTGGTGCCACTATTAGTCTCGGGGAAGGTTTATTGCTGAATGTATTAGTCTACAAGGTGATTTTATTGTAGGAAGCTGGAGAGAGGTCAAACAAGTTCATGACTGGTAGATTCCGAGCGCTGAAGACAGCAAAAATGTAACATTCTATACATAAGTCTGCAAAAAAAAATGGTTTTTAGGTTCATGCTACTAATGTTTTACTACAAAACAGAAATTAAATAGGAAATATTTACCCTTTAAAACTCTTTTTTCCTAAAGAAATTAAATAATAATAGTACAAAAAGTATCAATCTGACCTACGATATGAAGGGATGCCGTAATACAAGGGTGGGCAAGTTTGGCCCTGCAGGGACACACATACATGGCCGGATTACCCATTAGGCCAACTAGGCAGTCGCCCAAGGGGGTATAATAAAAAATGGTTCCTGGCTTAAAAAAATAAAATGTTGCAGTTCATAGATTGGCTACTCGGAGGTAACCACCTAGAACAAGAGAGTTACAAAAGGAAAGGGAACTTACATGTACAGAAAAGGACAAAAATGTGTCCGTGTATACCTTGTGTACTCACTCGCAGGGGCTCCTCCACTTCACTGCCTAGTGGCTCCAAAAAGGTAGATACAGCCTTCACACACAGGCCAGGATTTGGGGATATCCCTGCTGCGTACAGACAACACTATTGCTTCTTCAGTCATCCTGATTGACTCACCTGGGCACAGAAAGGAAATCCTCAATTTCAGGCCTGTTTGTGGCCCTCCAAGACCGAACTTGCTTACCCCTGCCATAATATCAGATACAGATCTTGAGGGATTGCGATCAACATCAGAGCTATAAATAAACAGGACCTTTCCTGTTTTCTGACCACCACTGTGAGCGCTCTTCAGCAGGCTGCCGCACCACCTACTGATTGGAATGCTTTTAGGCAGTGGTGCACACACATTGAAGTGTGCTACTGTTTCGGATGTACGGGGATCGGGTAGTAGTAAGTGGGGTTAGAGCTTAGGGGGTTTAGGCTCATGTTTAGATTGTATGGTTAGGGGTTAAGGTTAGGAGTTAGGGTTAGGTTTATTTGTGTTTTTTTACTGTAGAGTAGCAGCAACGTGCATGCCGCTGGCATGTGCTGGAGAGCACAGGATGGTGTGGCAGCCTAGAGGCGCGCTGCTCGCAACCCTGGAGTGACCGGTACGGCGCGGCGGTCAGAAAACCTGAAAGATCTAATTAACATACAGAAAAATAATATACAATTATGACTTACCTGTACTGACATATCCTTGGGGTAATAAGACCTATGTACAATCATCTGATATTATTATAAGTGTCCTTTAATATTTAGCCATTAAATGTAATGCATTTATGATAGTACTATTATTGTTCAAGAAATAATTCTATATTGAGATTTTCATAGTATTTAACAGATAATATCTGAAGGTTAACATTACGTTTACATTTTAATTGACGGATATTTGAGTTATTTGAGGTTTTAAGTAAAGATGATAAAAGTTATATTTTATTTACAGTGATGTTCCAGGGACTTAATAGGGGTATCTACTCAGGCATCTGATCCCCACCCAATCAGCATTCAGCATCAGGGGAGCAATATTAACCCAGTACTTACCTGCTGCTGCTTGCTCAGCCAATCTCCTTGCAGCTTCCTCTCCGCAGCAATACATAGCACATATCAGTGATGCACTACATATCCCAGGCTGCCTTGCAGCACAAACAGGAACAGCAGAGTTTAAATCGGCTAACCTGATTCAATTTTATACTAATTTAGCCTGGGTTTGGAGGGTGATAACCCTGATTTCCAACTGTCAGAAATTACAAGATATTTTGCTGACTTTATTTTGTGATTTTTGTTTTTTTTTATGCAAAAAAATGTTTGGATTCACTACTAATTTTTCTCTATCAGATGCATTCATAATCCAGAAAACTTAGATATGCCTTTAAATGCTTTCAAACATTGACTTATAAACGTGCAATTTCACTACTTGTCTCTACCTTATAAGGTCATAAAGTATCGGGAGAATATTTGACTGGGAGGCAGTCCAAAATGATAAGACACAAGCTTATGTCTAGACAGGAGCCAATTATCTTCATTGGCTGGAGACTAGCTGTGTTATATTGGTTTACCGTGGCAGGAGAGGAGCTTGTGTCTGACCGTTTCTGGCTGCCTCCCAGTCAGAGTTGCTTCAATAGCTCATAAGGGGTGGAGACAACTGCTCATTTGCAGTGAGTGTGCATATCAGTTGGTTGAATCAGAGCAACATTAGAGACTTTTAACACTTAGAAGCCTCGATGATACTTTGTATCTTTAAATTTAATATGTGCAAAAAATAGCAACATTCAGTGCCAGTCATCTAACAATATTTTATTTTGTTATTAATAACAACCCGTTTCAAACAACCTTATTTGTAATTAATTTCTATTGTATGTTATTGTGTAAGTTGCCTTTAAGGGGGTGGTATTAAGTTTAATCAGATCTAATAATCTATCAAATCACCCCAACATCTCTCCATAAATCTGTCTGCTGATAGATAACAAAAACACACCCCTGATGACCTGACAGTCAGGAAATCATGCAGCAAAGACAAGAAGGGTCTTCAAAAATTATTATTTTCTCTAAAAGTGTTTTTCTGTTAGTTTGCTACATACTTCACAAACAAATGGCATTTTTCTTAAAGGGACCATCACCCCAAAAACAATATTTTTCTTGATTATTCTGAAAGTGCATGAAAAATTTGTTATATGTTGTGTTATCCATTTTTTCTATAGTGAATCAATCAAGGGGAATTTCATGTTGTTTTTGCTGCATGTATATGCAAATGAGCAGCGCATACATATTAATTAGCTGTGTTAATCAGGATTACAGTCTGCTTGTCTGTCTCTGTAGTGGCCAAAATAAAGACCCCCAGTGTTATCTGGCAGTTATACCCCCTCTCCCACCATTATCAAATACTCTGATCTTCACATAAACATACAGAGCTGCACATTAGCATACAGGTGATGCACACTAGCGTACAGGAGCCACACATTAGCATACAGGAGCCACACATTAGCATACAGGAGGCTCACATTGGCATACAGGAGGCTCACATTGGCATAATGAGCTGCACATTAGCATGCAGAAGGCGCAAAATGAATTCTAAATATTTCAGAAATGATTTACTGTAGAGAAAAATGTCTTGTACAATGTAAAATTAAATCAACTTTGGCTGAGAGTCCCTTTAAACTGCCAAGGTCCTTTAAGTCAAAAAATTTCATTAGATAGGATAGGCGGACTGGATGTGCCCATTGGTTCTTATCTGCAATCAAATCAATGCTGCAAACCCCACAATTGAGAGAATATTTTTATTTATTTATTTTTTGGCTATTGGGA
>CM050171.1:19743219-19833219 GCA_027410445.1 Discoglossus pictus
TTGTTACACACAGAATGTAAAATAAATATAATTATAATCATGATTTCAAACTTGAAGTGGAAGTGTTAGATAACAGATTTTGCAGGTCCAGTATGCTAATGCGCAGCTCGGGGTCTAACTGTCAAATAACATTGCAGGTCTTTATTTTGGCCACTACATAGAAAGACAAGCAAGACCATAATCCTATATAGCACAAAAAGCAGCTGATTAATATTTGAGACATTAATTAGTGTATAAATACAGCAATAACTACATGAAATTTCCCAGGATTGACTAATGTTAGGAATAATAAAAAATCAAGAACTTGATATTGGGGTTAGAAAGTCCCTTTAAGTCTATTATGCGTATATCACCGTAAAAGGTCTTCCCTTACTCCTAGTGACTTTATTTCACCAGAAATCATTATTATTATTATTATTATTATTATTATTATTGTATTTTATTTAAAGAGCTCCAACAGCTTATTGTGCTCGGGTAGAATAAGTAAATTATAGTAATATAGTACAGTAAACATAAATGGTAGCAATATATAAATAAGACCAGAATATACACCATGGTTTGCGGTCCATGAGGTCATGGAGAGTCGGGCACGACTGAGCGACACAATCACACATACAGTGGTAGAGGAGGAGAGGAGGGCGGGTTGTCCTGAGAGCTTACATATTTCCATTGGCAAAACATTGCAACATGTAAAAAAACAGTGATAGAAATCAATATAACATTTATGTTAAGTAGGTGGATGATTAATAATAAGCAAATGTCGCGCCGTTTATATTCCCTGATTAAGCGCTTGGAATAAAGCGCAAGCTCCGGCTTTTATAAAAGAGGAGGAAAAGTGTCAGCTCATAAGACGCTGGAAACTAAACCCAACGTACATGGAAAGGCTTAATTAGTCATTTGCATCATTTGCCCTTTTTTCCATCTCCCATCTGGGTCTTATGAGCTGGAGCTGAGAGAGCAGCAGAGCCGACACTAGAGTGGCCAGAGAGGTCAGTGGTCAGTTTGTGTGATGGTCATTTATACCACAGTAAGGAATTAAACTTTAATAGCTGTATCTATGAGTAAAGTCGAGAAGTTGCCCGTCAAAAAATGACGGTCAATAAAATTTGACGGCATGGAAATGCTGTTTGCCACACAATGTGAAGGTTTTTGTACTGTAAGGACCTTCGGCGCTCATTGCGAGCCTCTCCTCTGGTGTACTTTTGCTCCTCTGAGTAATCTCTGCGCTCATCACAAAGATAGATACATATGTGTATATTTTTGCAAATAATCAATTAATTAGTTAATGAATTAATATACTTTACCTATCTGTAATTCATATATCCATCAATCAATAGGTTGAAGAGCTAACAATCTTTTTTTCATGTTCCCACAGCACATAATGTCCAGTGGGACTGTTGTTGGCCTGAGGAGATATTTTTATGAATGTCCCAACTGTGCATTAGAAGTAGGCTGCGTGCGCGAGGGCAAACCGTTGGTGTATTTGTGTAAAGCGCTACTGTAGATGCGTAATGTTGTGATGCACAAGTTCGGAGTGTAAAGTAGCGTCGTTTGTGTACGTGCTACGCGATTCACGAGTATTTGCCGTCCTTTGTAAAAGTGTATTTTGTACTTCGTAGGTTCCTGTGTGAAAGTGGTACGCGGTTGGCGTTGTGTTGCGCAGTCCAGGGTCGTGTAGCCTCGTTTTAATATTTTTTGTCCACCAATTTTTTTCTCACTTAGCCGATTTTTCAAGTGCCGAAACTCTTTAAAATTGACTTAAATTCGCGTTCTACCTCACTCCCAGACGTCATGGCTGTTCCCCCGTGCTGTGTGTGATGTTTTAGTTGGGTTTTTTTGTGTGTTTTTCGTCTATTTTTATTTTTGCGTTTTGGCTGTTAACTTCGTTTTTTTTTTTCTAAGTCCCGCGTCTCGTAATGTTGTTTTTTCTTCTAAGTTGCGCGTTTGTTAACTGCTTGCAGCCTAAAGGCCTTATTAAATTGAGAATAGGGCTCTATATAAGCAAATAGGATATTTTTTTTTACAGAAGTATTTAGTTAGTGATCTTCTATGCAAAAGCAAGGTCTTCACTAACTAAAAATGTATTTAAAAAAAATATGCTATGTGCTTATATAGAGCCCTATTCAAGTGGGTGAATGGCAATTTAATAAGGCTGTCAGCCTACAAGCACTTTGTAAACGCGGTATGGCCTAAGTCCTGCGTGTTTCATTGCCTCGCTTTGCGAGGCTCGCAGGCAATGAGCGACTTTGGCTCTCATTGGCTAAGTGCTGTGAGTTGTAGTGCCTTAACGGCTCGCCTCGCTATGTGAGGCTCGCAGGCGATGAGCGCCTTTGGTGCCCATCATCCAAGTGCTGTGCGTTTTAGTGCCTTAAGGGCTCGCCCCTTTGCCCCAAGTGTCTATCTCTTCCCTTATACTTTCTGCTCCCCTCTATACCTGTCCCTCTCCACCCTCACATACCTGATTCTGTGTCTCTCCTCTCTTGCTGTTTATGTCTCTTTCCTCCCTTAACCTGCCCATTTTGTCCACTGTGCCTGTCTCTCTGCTCTACTTGCCCTGTCTCTCACTTCAACTGTGCCTAAACTGTAACTCTGCTTATAACCCTGCCTGTGTCTCTCCTCCCTAACCCACCACATTCTCTCCTCCCAATCACCAGCTGTCTCTCCTCCTTTGCTCCACCTGTCTCTCTCCTCCCTTTTACTTTCTGCTCCCTCATATTCCTGTCCCTCTCCACCCTTACATACTTGTCCTGTCTGTCTTCTCTGTCTCTTTCCTTACCCTGCGTGTCTCTTTGCTCTTTTACATTGCCTGTTTCTCTGCTCTACTTGTGCTGTCTCTCACTTATCATGTGCCTTTACCTGTAACTCTCTTTACAACCTCTATCTACCTGCCTCCTCTCACATGTGTCTCGCGCCTTTCTTGTACTACCTTGCTCTCTCTATTGCCTTATTGTCTCTCTCCTAGGCTAGCTGTCTCTGTCTTCCCTTTTTCTATCTGTACCTCTCATAGTTTATCTTAAATGACAGTCCTTTCACTCAACTTCTCTCTCTCTCTCTGTTGCACTCTGCCTGTCTCTGTCTTCCCTTATTCTGTCTGTCCCTCATACTTTACCCTAAATGACAGACCTCTCACTCAACTTGTTGTTCTCTCTTCACTTGTGCTGTCTCTTTCCTCCCTTACCCTACCTGTCTCTCTTTTCTTTTACCTGTCTCTCTCTCCTTTCTTATCCTGTATGTGCATACTCCTCCTTCTCCTGTCTGTCTCTCTTTTCCTCTCACCCTGCTTCTAATCCTTACTGCCCCTTAGCTGTCTCTCTATCTGCCTTTCCTTTCCTACATGACCATGCCTGTCTCTCTTTTCTTTTACCTGTCTCTCTCTCCTTTCTTATCCTGTATGTGCATACTCCTTCTTCTCCTGTCTGTCTCTCTCTTCCTCTCACCTCTCTCCACCTCACCTCTCTTCCTTTCCTTTCCTACATGACCATTCCTATCTCTTTCCTCCGGTACCCTCTCTAACCTCCATTGCCCAGTCTGTCTGCTCCTTCCCATGGCTGTCTCTCTCCCTATCTTTACCTGTCTCTCTCTGACAATATATCTCTTCAGCAGTTTATCAAAGAGCTCCGAGCTGCCATCGTGTAGACGTCTTATTGTACACACTTACAGAAACGCACTTTGTTTCCTTTTATCCGATAAAGAATCCCAAAGAAATCCAACATTACGGAACGAGACGCCGCGTTACCCTGTGATTAAACATTATTTTATTAAGGGCCATAATGTAATATTACATTTATTTCTGAATCTCGCTCTCATTTATCAGTCTGAGAATAAATACGCTCTCACCAGACAAACCACATTAGAGCGCAGTTAGCAGATCTGCAGTCTAGTGGCCAATATCTGACCGTCCTGATTAGCACCGGATGATGGATCTTCTGTCCAGTTATAGGTAGTGAAATGATCTTGGCCGGGACCAGCTGTTCTTGTGCCAATGGGCTCTGTATTATTATAGGAGCCTGAAAACTGCAGCCTGAGAATAGAAAAAAAAGTAAAAAAACTAAGTAATGGGCAAAATCTTTACACCTACTTTCATAGGAGGTTGTGACCTTGTAAACTAATGTGCTCTGTGTTAGTCCTATAGGAAGCAAAGTCAGTTTTAGATGCCACATTTATACTGAACAAATAGACGTTTAATCTGCATTTCCAATTTCCTTCCATCGGAGGAAGTAGATCATTAAATACTAAAATGGCAGCTTTTCTCATAACCTAATTGCATATGAAATATAATCAAATGCTGTTCTTCAAAATAGTATATTATATATATATTCATATATTTAGATATTATTGTGTATAGATTGATTTGGAGATAAAAATCAAAAAGGCCATTCAGTCTGCCCATTTGCTCTACCTAAAAGTTTATCTTCATATATAAAATAAGTTAATTCATATATTGTCGTGTGTAAATGTCCAATGTTATTAAGAGAAGGAATGTTATTATATTGATACCTCTGCTGGTACCTGGAGAGATCCATGATACCTTCATGGGAGTTGTGTGTGTGAGAGGGTCGTTTACATTTCTAGAGTACTATTGTTGCATTGAATGATGCAAGGGGCCTGCTTCTAGGCCAGTGAGAGACAATGGCTCTCTGTTCCCTCCTCCCCCATCCCTCTCTTCACTAATAACCAAAACACACACCCACCAATGATTAAGCTCTGAGAAAGTAAACAAACAAACACAAAATGGATTCCTGAACTTATAAACAGTCTTAAAAAATTCAGATTTCCCCCAAAAATGTTTTATGCTCTTGGTTTAAGCAGCTGCTAATATTCATACAATCAAATCTACCCGTACACCCTCCTTCTTAGACCAAAGGGAGGGGGATATACCCACATGTACTAAATTAATAACCAGCGATTATGTATAAATTTGCCACATATAAAAAAGGACAGAAATTTGTGGCACTCAACCCTAACGTTTATTGTATTTTAAAAATAAATATAAAAGGGGAAGGGAATAGTGACTAAAAAGGTTGAAATTACTCAGGCGTCTCAGTCCTGGTTACTTTGTTAGCAAGTACCTAATAATTATAAAGGGTAATGATACTATAACCTAAACCAGTCCTTGCAAGAATGTGTCCAGTTTAGTCAAATTTTGAAACAAAACTCAGGAATAATGTTCTATCTGACTAAAGGCTGCAGGGTCTGTAGACCCCATATAATTGTCATGGAGCATTCCATCTTGAACTGCTAGTTTATCTGTAGTTGTTTGTGGGGAGTATTATCTAATAGGGACTTTCTCCTTTTTCATTGAGTTATATTGTGCTATATGAAGTGGCAGTCTTTCATCAAGCCTGGATAGAGATCTTGTCCACTGTTACTCCCTCTTCTCCCTGGTTTCTAATCATTTTAGGAATAAATACAACATATTCATCATAATTAAAGCAAAACTAAACACAATAATTATAAATAAGCCTGTAATTATTATTTTTTAAGCTGTGCACATTATTAAGTCAAGTTCTTCAAAACAATACAGTTAGTATCACTATACTATTACTACTAAATAAAACATGACACTGGTCCTCGAAGATTTTCTTTAAATATGCTTCTATGTTCATGATTTACATATATGGTGATAATATGTTGTTACATGCTTCATAAACATTGCAGCTAGGCATATGGACCATTATTCCTCCTTAATTTGGGAAAAAACTGCCCAATATGATTGTCATGGAGCATTCCATCTTGAATTGCCAATTTGTTTGAAGTTTAGGGGAAGGATTATCTAATGGGGACTTCCTCTATCATTGAGTTATTTTGCCAAGCTTACTATATAAAGTGGCAATCGTTCAACAGGACTAAATAGAGATCTGTATCCACTGTTCCTCCCTCTTTCCTCTGGTTTCTAACCCTTTTAGGCATAAAGGCAACATGTCTGTCATCATTAAAGCAAAACTAAACTCAATAGTTACATAACCCTGTAATTATTTATTTTAAGCTGTGCACATTATCAAGTCAAGTTCTTCAAACCAGAATACTGTTAGCATTACTATACTATTACTACTAAAAATAAGTCTTCAATGGTCCTTGAAGATTTTCTCTAAACATGCTTTTATGCTCATATCTTACATATATGGTGATATTGTTAGGTTATACATGCTTCATAAACATCTGCATTTTTTCCCAAATTAGAGGGGAATAATGGTTTATATGCCTAACTAAAGGCTACAGTGTCTAGACCCAATATGTTTATGTCATGGAGCATCCCATCTTGAATTGCTAATTCATCTGTAGTTTGGGGGGGGGGGGTAATGGGGCTTTCCTCTTCCATTGAGAAGTGGTAATCTTTCAACTGGACTGGATAGAGAACTGGATCCACTCTTCCTCCCTCTTCTCTCAGGTGACAAAAAAGTATCTCTTTTTCCTAGAACTATTTTTCAGTTTTGCAAAAAGATCTTGCAATAATTACCAACTAACCCTGCCCGACGCGCGTTTCTCTTGGCGTTTTACAGAATGCAGTTTTGGATCAAGCTGAGCTTGTTCTAAATTATATGTGACTAAAATACATCTAGGATATTTTTTACTGTCTTCCCACAAACTATTCCATCCCTGAAATGAATATGCCCCTGTGAGGCCTATCATCCTTCGTCTTTACAGCCTTCCTGAGGTAAAGGTTTTAATCCTCCTGTCATGGAGCCCGGCAGTCAAATATGCTCACGTTTCCTAGGCAAATAATGAACTTTCCTCCCATGGAGCAAATAGATAGTGTCATATTTTACTGGCTTTTGGGAGGAATTCATCTCTTATAACAATTCCTTAGGTTTTCCCTTCCTGATAACCATATTACAGACACCGAGGCCTAGTGGGCTCATAAATATGTCTGAAGGCCTCCATCACACTAAATGAAATTTTCTTTCAAAGATTTTTTCCCCCTGTGCAGCTACATAAGAAGCTAAAAGTCTTTTACCATCAGGGAAATTGTTATTCTAAATGTAAAATGATGTTAAGTGGCTGTTTTGGGATATAATATATGAATAGAGGCCATCTGCTTATATGCTGATACTTCGCCCATTGGAATAGACACCAAAACTGCACGGTTTTACCACCAAAATTGTTTAAGAAAAAAGTGGAATTTAGAAATGTTAGTGCAAGATGTAGATAAAGTGCAGCTATTGTGGAGAAACATGTTACTGCCTTTATTTCCATTGTGTAATGGTATGTATACATACATACATACATAAATGTTCATATATACAGTGTTGATTGTTGAGTTGTGTCTGACTCTCTTTGACCCTATGGAGGGCAACACTCTAGGCACATCTATCATTGTGTCTCTGGTGATGCTTATTGATACGGTTTTCATAGCAAAGATACTGGAGTGGGTTGCCAGTTCCTTCTTCAGTGGACTGTAATTTTTCTGACCTGTCAATCTTAGGTGACTTTACATGGTATAACTTGATACAAGAGGCCATTCACCATTACCAGGTAGTGATCCAGAAGGGTATCTATCTATCTATCTATCTATCTATCTATCTATCTATCTATCTATCTTCACTAGCGACTTGCCGTCAAAAATGACGGGGCAATAAAATTGTAAGGCAGGTAATGCTGTTTGCCACAGACAGTAAATGTTTTGGTCGTCTGAGATCCTTCGGCGCTCATTGCGAGCCTCTCAGTTGGTGTATTTTTTGTTATCAGAGGTGCTTTTGCGCTCATTGTAAGGTCCGCTCTGATCTCCTTTTTGCGATTATTGCGAGCCTCTCCCCTGGTATTCTTTGTGTCCTATAAGCACCGTTGGCGCTCCTTGTGAGGCGCGCAGTGAAGGCCTTTGTCATTTATTGCACTACTGTGGGTTTTTTTTGTTCTGTATATGTATTTGTAATTAATATATGCAGGAAGCAATGTGCTGAAGAGCTGACAATCTGTTTTGATGTTCCTGCAGCATACAATGTAGATTTGCATTGTTGTGGAGCTGAGGTGTAAGTGTCAGCAATGTGTGCAGTGTGTAGTGTAAATAGGCTGCGTGCGCCAGGGGAAGCCGTTAGTGTAGCTGTGTACTTCCGCATTGTGTAAGTTAGTGTTGTAAAATGGCGGCGAATGTGTATGTGGCTGTGGAGGATTTAGCGTTAGAGATGTCGCGAATAGTTCGCCGGCGGACTGTTCCCGGCGAACATAGCATGTTCGCGTTCGCGGCGAACTGCGAACATATGCGATATTTGACCCGCCCCCTATACTTTATCATTGAGCAAATTTTGACCCTGCATGTCACAGTCAGCAGACACATTCCAGCCAATCAGCAGCATACACTCACTTCCAGAGCCTTCTACCTCATGGACAGCAGCCATTTTGGAATCATAACTAACTTGCAGTCTTACTGAGAGGAGGCTGAGTGTAGGTTATACTTCATCAATAGGGAAAACCATAGCTAGGCTACTGTGCACAGTGTGCAATACAGTCCTGAAGGACTCTTTTGATCTCTGCTGCAAGGACACCCCTGTGTCTCTTCCAACCCTAACACCCCTCACACTTATCCATAACACCCATCAACCTAACACCTAACCCTAACACCCCTCACACTTATCCCTAAGACCTAACACCCCTCACACTTATTCCTAACATGCCTCACCCTAACACCCCTTACACTTATCCTTAACACCCCTCACCCTAACCCTAACACCCCTCACACTTATCCCTAACACCCCTTACCCTAACCCTAACACCCCTCACACTTATCCCTAACACCCCTCACCCTAACACCTAACCCTAACACCCCTCACACTTATCCCTAACACCCCTCACACTTATCCCTAACACCCCTCACACTTATCCCTAACACCCCTCACACTTATCCCTAACACCCCTCACACTAACCCTAACACCCCCTTACCCTAACCCTAACACCCCTCACACTTATCCCGAACACCCCTCACCCTAACCCGAACACCCCTCACACTTATCCCTAACACCCCTCACCCTAACCCTAACACCCCTCACACTTATTCCTAACATGCCTCACCCGAACACCCCTTACACTTATCCTTAACACCCCTCACCCTAACCCTAACACCCCTCACCCTAACCCTAACACCCCTCACACTTATCCATAACACCCATCAACCTAACACCTAACCCTAACATTCTCACACTTATCCCTAAGACCTAACACCCCTCACACTTATTCCTAACATGCCTCACCCTAACACCCCTTACACTTATCCCTAACACCCCTCACCCTAACACCCCTCACACTTAGCCCTAACACCCCTCACCCTTATCCCTAACACCCCTTACCCTAACACCCCTCACACTTATCCCTGTGTCTCTTCCCCCCCCCTTATCATCAAAGGAGGGGGGAGGATGATGAGGGAGGGGGCAAGAGACACAGGGGAGGATGATGAGGGAGGGGGGAAACAGACACAGGGGAGGATGATGAGGGAGGGGGTAAAGAGATACAGGGGAGGGTGATGAGGAAGGGGGAAAGAGACACAGGGGAGGATGATGAGGGAGGAGGGAAGAGATACAGGGGAAGATGATTAGGGAGGGGGAAAGAGACACTGGGGAGGTTGATGAGGGAGGGGGAAAGAGACACAGGGGAGGATGAGGATGGAGGGGGGAAGAGACACAGGGGAGGATGATGAGGGAGGGGGTAAAGAGATACAGGGGAGTATGATGAGGGAGGTGGGAGGATGATGAGGGAGAGGGGAAGAGACACAGGGGAGGATGATGAGGGAGGTGGGAGGATGATGAGGGAGGGGGGATGAGACACAGGGGAGGGTGATGAGGAAGGGGGGGAAAGAGACACAGGGGAGGATGATGAGGGAGGGGGTAAAGAGATACAGGGGAGGATGATGATGGAGGGGGATGTTAGGTTATTTATGCCCTTTATGGCTTAAAACCAGACTCTGCATCAACTATGTAATTTTCCGTGGGAGTTTTGCCATGGATCCCCCTCCGGCATGCCACAGTCCAGGTGTTAGTCCCCTTAAAACAACTTTTCCATCACTATTGTGGCCAGAAAGAGTCCCTGTCGATTTTAAAATCCGCCTGCCCATTGAAGTCTATGGCGGTTCGCCGGGTTCTCCGGTTCGCAACATCACTATTTAGCGTCCTTGCTAATGGTGTATGTTGTACCTTGTACAGGTTTTCGTAAAAATCGTATGTGCTTGGCGGTGTTTTGCGGGATAAGGGGTCATGTAGCCTCATTTAGTTTTTTCAGCAGCCATTTTTTTCTCTCGCTTAGGGGATTTTTGAATGTCTAAACTCTGTAAATTGGACTTAAATTTGCATGCAAACTGACTCCCAGGCGTCCTGGCTGGCCCCCTTTCTGTGTGTAATGTTTTTTTTTAATAATTTTTTTGTGTATTTTGTGTTTTTTTTTTAATGTTTTTCGCTGTGCGCGGTTCAGCTGTTAAGTTTGTAGTTTTGCAAGTTCTTAATTTTTTTTTTCTAAGTCCCGCAGCTCATATTTTTTGTGTAAGTTCGTGTTATGTTTTTTTTCAAAGTCCCGCTTTTGTGGCTGTCTGTAACCGCTTGTGAGGCGCCGTAGAGCCTCCACCTCCACAAATGCGTCCCTCGCTTTGCGAGGGTTGCAGTTCTTGCGAGCTTGTGAAGCGAGCTTGCAAAGCATGACAACGTTTTGTAGTTTGACAACTAATATATGTGATTACATTTGCAGCTAAGAATATAATTAATACGGAAAATGCATAAAGCTGTAAAAAAAAAAAAAAATGTTGATGCCTATGCTAGTGCCTGGAGGCATCCATGACACTTTAAGGAAAGTTGTATTTGCGAGAGGGGTGGTTATATTTCTGCAGGAGAAGGGCTTGCAATTATTGTTGCAAGATGTCAGGGCGAAGTAACATTTTAAAAGATATTATTTAACAAATATCCCACCCATCTCCCTCTACTCTTCAGTAGATTACTACATGACCTCAGGCTTCAAGCTATTAGGAAGTGTTCAAGTCAGACAAGATGGGATCTTCTGTACATAAATATAGTCTGGAAAAGTGAAGATTTTCAATAACTGGATCTGGCTGAAATTACTGAAAAAAAACTGAAAAACGCCACTATAAACAAGGAGCTATTGCATACATAGTTACATAGTAATAAAACCTTTTAAGATCTCCTCTGATCTGCAATATGCAGATTAAATATTAGTGGGAAACGTGATTTTAACAAATACATTTAAAAACAATAATAATGCAGACAGCGGTCAGTTATTCAGCGTTTTTGTCTTGTGACCAGCTGTTCATGCCTAAATGGAGTGGACAGTACCTGCAGGTATATGTACGGGATTAACGCCGGGTGTAATATCCAATGGTGCTTCCTGAGTGCTCAGGTCTTAGGGGAGTACCCGTTAGCCGGGAGCCTCTCGCCACCCACCTAACAGATCACAGGAAATTCAATCGATCCACATCCTGTCAGATCGGCACTGGCCATATGCCAAAACTGCTCAGCCGGATTGTCTATTTGCACCGCTGGGCTTTCTCAGAGGTGAGTTTGCTGTCCTGATACATTGGTGGTTTTCAGTTTTTATATATATATATATATATATCCTCAGCTATTTTTATTAGATTCAATTATATGTTCAGCACCAAGGGGGCTATGGCCTAGGGCCCAAGTGTTCATTTTTGAAAAAATAATAATAATAATAATAATAATATATATATATATATATATATATATATATATAAACATATATATTCTTCTGTCCACCATAAATATAATGATTGTTGTGGTAAACTACCTCCTCACAAAATCTACTATACAGGCTAAGAACCGGCCCACACTGATGAGAGGCAGTAACTTCGAAACAGCTGGCGGTAGGTTTCATGGCTTTTACAAAATCCATGCTGGGCTTTGCTCAATGCTGTGTAATACAGCAGACATATGCCTAAAAGTAACCATGTTTGAAATGGTATTTGATTAGAGAGCAAAGCCTTTGTGGGCACATTTGCATGTCCCTGCCCATGTTCCCGTAATGCAGCGGAATACATGTATTTGTAGGAATTCTGAGCAGGAAAATCCTTATAGAACTTTATTTTAGATCTATAAATGTGAACACAAGTGTACTCTTTACTATGTGTGCGTCTGTGAGTGTGTGTGTGTGTATGTGTATGTGTATATATATATATATATATATATAAATAGTAAATCTGGGTTCACACCTGAATGTCTAAAGCAAGTAAAAAAATCTATTTTCAGCTCAAAATAGTTATTACACTGCATTCTGGGAAGCTGAGCAGGCACATGCAAATGTGCCGCCAAATGCCTCCCTCCTCAATCCATAGATCATTTTAAACATGGCTTCCTTTAAACTTATGCCCGCTGTATTACACAGCTTTTATGCAAATCCAAGGTTGGATTATACACAAGCTGGAAATCCTACCCACGTACAGCTGTTTCAAGCTTAGTGGCTATCATCATCATGGGGCGGGATCTCAGCTTGTGTTGTGGATTTTATGAGTAGGTAGTTCACCACAACAATCATTTATAATATGGTGGGCAAAAGAGAGATAGAAGCCCTCCACCGTACAGTAGTACAGTGTGTGTATATATATATATATATATAATTTGCATTTTCCCATGGTCTCTCTCAATTCTTTTTGGTCTAGAAATAAAGTTGATCTGTGTTTATGTTCTTTGTTTTTCTTCAATACTAACCTGCCAGATATACATCTACTGAGGAAGGAACAAGACTTGCTGCAATGTGCTTTTTATCTTGGCTTTTGTGGATATTTGCAGCGGCCCTCCAGACGTTCCGACGTTGCTTCTCAAAAGAAAATTCAATAGTTTCCTTAAATGAAAGTTCACAATAGAGACGCAGCAAAGACACTCCAAGTTATTGGAGAAGTGACAATGAATATAAATAAATATAATTGCAAATGGTTATGTTTAAAAAGGAATGTGGAAGGTTCCTGGATTTTTCTAGGTATTTCATATCCCTGGGTACTTTATTTAATGAAGCAGTGCTTAAAACCCCTTTATTCTTCCTAAAATCTGACAAATTGTTCCTAAATGGGGTTTCCCCTCTGCAGCTCATGAAGACAGTGTATTTCTAATTAAAGGGTGTGCAGTGTCTCATCATAACCAAACAGTGTCAACATTCTGCAACATGCCGCTCGAGAGAGGTCTGTGTATTCATGAGCTGGATGAGCTACAGAGGGCAGACAAAAATGGGAAAGCTAGATATTTTAAATAAAGATTACCTGGAAAGATTCGCCCTTTAATTATCTCTCACAGTAGGGAAGGATTATGAATATTAGTAATATTTCTAGGCACTTCTGCTTTTCTGCATGGCTGCATTTTGCTTGCTTTGCTGCTTCTGTCTGTTACTTACACAGGTGAGCGTGTCATAGTAAACTAATGAACTTCAGTTTAATCCTGCTGAGAGCACTGACAGATAGAATTGACACAATTCCAGTGTGCAGAACAACACTTCCTGTGTGTTCAAATATGGTCCAGCTTCAGATTTGCTGAAGCCAAAAAAGCATATGAAGCATAATTGCATGTAAAAGATAATAAATGTAACTATTATTATTATTTTTTTACATTCTAATAGCATTCTAAGGATGTTACTTCGAAATAGTTAATTGTTACATTTAAAACACTCAAGTTCAGTTGTCTAACACTTCCACTCAAATTTGTTAATACTAATTTTTATGTGTACTCTTTATTTTCTGCACTAACTGGGATCTTTGTTGTGTCCTTTAAAGAACTGGAATCATTTGCCTGTTTATTTTTTAAGCTGCTGAATGCCATTCAATTTGTGAGGCCCCCCCCCCCCCCCCCCATACATCACGTGCAAATCCTCCTTTCCGGTGTATGTGTATATATATATATATATATATATATATATATATATCAAATTATACGTTTATGTACTGTGACAGAGTAGGGGTTAACTTTCCCTGGTCAGTTAACTAGCTGCACCTTGGCAGACCTGATTTTAAGCCTAATCCTGGAGTATGGGTAGGGCTGCTTTTGGGCTGATTGTTTGACCTGGAGAAAGACAGCAGCCTGTGACCAATTGGAGCAGAGGGGAATTCTGAATAATTGCAGGCCATTGATTAACGAATTATTGAACTTTTTGTTTTGCCTCATCCAGGTTTTGCTGGTTAGTGAGGAAACTAAATGTTTATTAAAGTAGCGCTTTAGTGTAATCTAGGCCTGTTATTATATTTGATTATATATTTCAATGTACTGCATTGCATCTTCAGGCCGGCTGTTCCCTTCTGAAATGTGCCACCCTAGGCTTTGGCCTTGTAGGCCTAGGCAGAAATACAGCCATGACTGGTCTTGCATCACTGACTCTCTGCACAAGACTTTTTTTTATTACCTTCCACACTTTCTATGTGAACAAAAGTAACTGAAAAAAAATAGGTCAGTGTAACATCATAACCTATAGACTGCGCCTTATGATACAGGTGTCGCTTGTTCCTCGTGTTACAAGAACCTTTGTTACAAGCGGTTATGAATCAAACATTGGACGGCTGCCGAGAAATGTTACTGTGTAGCACTAATCAATTCTTTTTACATATAATCAATTTCATTAGGTGCACCCAAATTGATTCTATTACACAGTTACCAAATGACTGCAGGTAATAAGGAAACTGAGATGTTCCTGTGTGGAATTCATAATGAGTAGACCCCATGGGACAATTGTTAAAAAATGTAATGGAATTATACAGGATTATGTGTGTGTGTGTATTATATGCTTGTATATGTATGTGTGTATGTGTGTGTATATATATATATATATATATATATATATATATATATATATATATATATATATATATATCCCCCCTTCTCCTGTATCTCTTCCACTACTCTGTGTCTATTTTCTCCCCCTTCCCCACCCTTGTGTCCCTTCTCCCCCCTCCTCCCTCCCCTGTATCTCCCCCCCCCCACTCTCTCCCTTGTAGCTTTCCCCTCTCCCCTGTGTCTATTTCCCCATGTCTCTTTTTTCCCTCTGACCTATGTCTTACCCCATCCCCTGTATCTCTTTCCTCTCCCTCCACTGTGTCTCTTCCCCCATCCTCTCCTGTGCCTCTTCTCACCCTCCTTCCTCCCCTGTATCTCTTTCCCCCTTCCTCCCTTGTGTCTCTCCCCCCTGCCCAGTGTATCTCTTTCCCCAATATCTCTCCCCCTCTCCCATGTGTCTCCCCCTGTATCTCTGCCCCCTCCCCTGTGTCTCTTCTCCACCTCATCCCTCCCCTGTGTCTCTTCTTCCCTTTCTGCTGATTGCTGATTGCAATTTTAACACAATTTAAAGCACTTCAAGAGTTTTTACACCTTCTCCGCTTGATTTCGATTGCTCTACATGATGGCGCTTATTTAGTGACTCTTTAAATTACTACTAATATATTTTAAGGATAAAATGCTCCGTGTGTCTATTTGTATTCAAGAGCAAGAACTATAGTAACTGAGCTAGTTAAAGGGACACACACCAGTCTCCAGGTATTATAATACAGTATTGTAAAGTACAAATCTCAATAAGCAAGTTCTTTTTATAAAGTATTGTTATCGGCAAAAAGAAAATCTACACCATAATTAAAAATCTGAAACTTGCATTTCTTAGCCGTCATCAGATGAAGGATCGTTCCTCTGCAGTCATCCATGTACTAAGATCTCTATGGGAGGGATATAGCAGGTATAGCAGTTGTTGCTGATTGGTTCTGAAACTGGCTCTGGATTTGGCTGTTAACCATTCAGCAACAATGTCTATACCTGGTACCCATTACAGATAAGTGATGACACAGTGTTCCCTGATTGGCAAGGTAACATACCTGTACATTGCAATGAAATTGCAAAAGATTGACCTTTCCCTAATTACAATAAATGTACATATTCAAGGCATATAAAAGGTTAATGGATTATGAAGAGGAGGATTGTGGATTATCTGATAGAGTAGAATCAGTAGTGTATGCAAACACTTTTACATAAAAAAAATAATCCGAAAATAAACATAAACCTGCCCAAAAGTTAGTAAAAGTTGATTTTGAGAAGAAACGCCCCTTAAAATCCAAGCTAAATTAGCATAAAATTCATCATTTCGTGCTGGCCAATCAAAGACAATGTGTCGGTTTCCCTCTAACTGTCTGAGACAGAGCTTCTTGGGAGGTAGCTGTGATAAGGACAGCTGGTTGGCTAGGACAGAACTCTGCGCAGCTTATTGGCTAGGACGCTCTGCCTACATAGGTTCCTCGGGGGTGGAGCTCACATGAGAAATTACAAATATACAGAGTTCCTCAATAAAATGAATTGATATGAGACGCCCAATTAAACAGACGCACACACGGGAGATCCCACAAACTGCCGGATACCTTAAGTCTTTAATTTGCAACATTATAACAACTGGAGCTATTTCATGCAGATACAAACTAACAGACGCATTGGTCCTGCTTATGGACTCTTCCCATTTTTAAAAGCAGATAAGCAGAAACAAAAATGGTGGCTCGCACTGCCACATATTTCAAAACAAATTAAAGGCTGTATATTTTTTTTCTTGCATTTTCTAAAAATATGTGCCCATATAGGTAAGAGATCCTTTGCCAGGTCTGACTGCACTTGATTAATATGCATTCAATAAGTGTTTGCTTTCAGCCACATCCTAATTAAGTGCCGATATCGTTAGCCCTGATAACTCTGCATGCCTCACAAGAACATATAGATTTTACTTACTGCTTTGCTTCATATTCAATTTCATTTTTTAGTGCACCAGAGGAGATCGCTAACCCGCGTTCTCTCCTGTGCGCTGCAAACTCGCTAACAGACCTACTAATTGAAAGTAGAAGGGGGGGGGGGGCAATTTGTGAGCGCCAGGATTGTGACTAACTGGGATGGATAGACTGCTCCTGGCAGTGAGAAAATGAGTCCGGAGATGTGATTACCACTGACTGCATCAATGCAAAGGATTGCTGCAAATGAGTCTGGGAGAAGGAGACCGTCTCATTTCTCAATACTGCTGGATAAAGTTTAATTTGGTAAAAGCGGAACACAAATGAGTCAGGTTTATCAATAGAAAAGCTAGTTGCCTCGGGAGCTACACTCATGTGGGCACCTACCTGACTGGCATTAGTGACAATTTTGTGAACACACCCCTACCACAACTGATTGATGTTCTGGATCTGAGGATCTCTTTCCCAACTAAAATATTCCAGTCTCATACTGATAAGTGTCTATAGGCTGAAACAGCTGTCTGGTAGTAGATTTTGTGTCATTGTAATTCTTGGATATGGTATAAAAGCTGTCTAGTACAATCAGGGGCAAAGGAACTGGGGGGATGGGGGGACAACCCCCCCCCCTCCACCCCACCCAGATTATATGAACAGGGGACATAAAAATATAGCAAAATTAAACTTAATCATGCATTGCCAGATTCGTCCGTTAAAGGACACCAGTGCTATGGAGCAGTATGTCTTTATAATGAAGGTGTTGACAAATACTTTACATTTATATATATACATATATATATATATATATATATATATATATATATATATATATATTCACCAATGCTGCCTTTTATCCACCCCCAGATTTTTTTGGGACTCCTATGCCCATGAGTACACTGTATCCTCTTCTGGATCACTACCTTGTCATAGTGAAGGGGCTTGTGTACCTCAGTGAAGCTGTGAGCCATACCATGTAAGGTCACCCAAGATGTGCAGGTCATAACAGAGAGTTCTGACAAATCACTGGAGAAGGAACTGGCAACCCACTCCAGTATCTTTCCATGATAACCATATGGATAAGCACAACAAGACCCAAGATGTGCCTGTGCCTGGAAGGGATGTTGTTTGGCCAAGATTATCTCTAAGATCAGTTATTATAGTTTGTTTTATGCATTTCACTGTAAAAAAAATATAATACAGTATATTGTTGGTATTATTATTTTATTTTTGTTTTATTTGTAGAGCACCAGCAGATCTATAGCACTAGACGTGCAATTACTTTCTCTTGTTGCAGGAAAGACAATATCAGCCTTATTAAATTGAATAGGGCTCTATATAAGCACAGAGCATGTTTTTTTACAGAAGTTTTTAGTTAGTGAAGACCTTGCTTTTGGATAGAAGTTCACTAACTAAAACCTTCTGTAAAAAAAATATGTTATGTGGTTAAATAGAGCCCTATTCAATTGCCGGATTTGCATTTTAATAAAGCTGTATATTTGTAACAGTTAATGAGTGATGTTTTCTTGTACTCAAAAAGAAACTTGTTATCCGTATAAGACTGGCAGATGCTTTCTGTGTACCTTTGTTGAATAAGCAATAAGAAAGGTAAGATCCCCCATCTGCAAGTGTACATAGATCACCTGCTCTCTCTGCAGCGCTAATTGTTATCTATATCTTGTGATATGAGCTTTCCTGTAATATATTAACTCAAATTTCATTGTTCGGCTCTGTATAAAAATCGTTTTTTTCTACACTAAGTTAATTAATAAAGTGTGGAAAGTGACGCTTCAGGCTTTATTTATTTATCCTGATGTGATTAGAGTTATTTTATAAAAAATAATAAAGGGATATGGAACAGTATAATGTCCCTGGGTAGCTATTTACTTTTATGTACTTTTATTGTATTAAGAAGTGCTTCCAAGCTCTGTTTTATTGAATACAATCAAAGAAGTACCTGTATTGGTCTGCCCTCTGAAGCTCACAAAGACACAGACTCTGCTGTAATTGCTGTGTCTGATACTAACCAATCAGTTGTCATCGCTCAACATTCTGCAACATGCTGCACAGAGATGGTCCCTGATAGGCTAGGACACTACGCTGCACATAGTCTGCCTTCAAACCCTGCAGTGGGCAGACCCATAAAGGGACTATTTGTTTTAATTTATGCAGTAAAAATGGAATATATAAGCACTTCCTAATAAAATAAAGTAAATAGATGCACGAGTATTTTATTTAAACAGTAATATCCAGAGACCTTTCATAACTCCTTAAGTCCACTGCTCCCAGGGGCATGGGGACTGGTTGAGGGATGGGGGCAAATCACCCCCAACCCCCCAATTATATGGTTAGAGGGTGTGTTTTATATATATATATATATATATATATATATATATATATATATATATATATATAAACAAAATGTATTCATTTATTTAAAAGCATCACCTTCTTCCACAAGGGGAAGTTTGTGCCTTATCCATGGTGTCTAGTAGGAGGAACAACAGTGCACAGCAACTTCTTCCTCGCCCTCCTCAGCAGTCTCCAGTAGCTCCCCCTAACCTCCTGTGCCTTTGGCTATCTGGATAATTCTGATCCCCGGGTCTTTCTCTCTCTCTCTCTATCGCTCTCTCTTTCCATATACTTTACACATAGGGGAAGCACTAAATTATTATTTTGGGACCTCAAATCATAAAAAGCAAAAATGTTCGGATATCTACTTCCTTTTCTCCAGGCTAATAAGTAGTTACTTTTATATTTGATACATAACTTTTTTAATTATAGCTACACGTCTTCCAACAATCAAAGTGTTTTGCTCTTAAGATTTGAATAGCTGCAATTATCAATATAAGTGATGGCTCCAACTACCTGGATATATACAACCCTCCTGTCCGATAACGCTCCTGTCCCTTTTATCTGCGAAACGTATTCATTGTAATAGCCAAATTGGCCCCAGGTGGCCAGATAATAGCATATTTAATTGTGCTCCCAACGAGATTAACTTCTTATCTGACAGCTTGACAACTTTATTAATATTAATGTGAAAATGGTGCAATGTTATTTTATGGACTGATTGGTTAGAAACATTGTCCTTTTGTTTGGATTAAATGGAGACACTCTGTTCCTTCCTACCTTACCACTTAGGAGGCTGAAATTCAAATACGATGACTGTCAAAGGTGACATCTGAATCTCAAAACTGTCATTTTTTCTTTCCTTTGAACTCCATTTTAACGAAAATGCAATAAAGCAAAAGCACTTATCAAGGTAACATCTTCTTTGGCGCCGTCCGTTAATGTTAGCATAATTTGACACACAGTACGTATATTCATGAAGTGTTTCAGCTGTCTGAAAAATTATAAAGCAGAGGTGTCAACATTTGTTCACTTTTTTTTTTTTTTAACGTCATGCCAGAAAATCTCCCATAATGGAAAAATATATATATATAATTTTTAAAATAGGGAAAATCATCTTAAAAATCATATTATAAAATGTTTTTTTAATTATATTTAAATATAAATTAAAAATAGTAACATAAAATAAAAATTAAATATAAAGATCAAATTAAAAATAGTAATACAAGAATAAATACATTTAAATACAAATTAAAAATAGTGATATAAAGTTAAATAAAAACTAAAAATAGTAATCTAAAATAAAAATAAATTCAATATAAAATAAAAAATAGTACTACAAAATAAAATTAAATTCAATATAAACTAAAAAGAGTAATCTAAAAAAACATATAAATATAACTTAAAAAATAGTAATCTAAAATAAAAATATAAATTAAAAATAAAAAAATAAAAATAATTTCAATAATATAAAATAAAAATAAATATAACTTAAAAATAAATATCTAAATTAAAAATAGTAATATAAAATAAAAATAAATTCAATATAAACTAGAGTAACATAAAATTCAAACAAATTCTAAATAAATATAAAATAAAAATTAATATAAATAGAACTTAAAAATACTAATAGGAAATAAAAATAAAGTTAATATAAACTAAAAAATGCCTGGAAAAGTAAAATGCATTTACAAATAAATGAAAATGTCAGGAAAAATACTAGGAATATGCAAATAGTCATACAGTAAATTTCACAAATATATTAAAAGAACAGTAAAAATGTAATAAAAATGTTTTGCAAGATTTACAAATATATTTTAACTTAAACGGGCTCTAATTTCAATGTAAAGATAAAAGTGAGAAATAATTATGCATTTATTAACACTTGTAAGCAAGTTGATTGTATGTGTTAATAGTATAATAATGGGAACGGTTTCAGACAGTATGGACCTCATTCAATTAGGGGCCGTAACTCTATCGCGAATTGCCGATTTCTTGTGATCGAGTTACGTCCTTGCGCTGCTCTACATTTACGGTGCTATTCAATTGGCCGGGCCCGCAAGTTAGTCCCCCTTTCCCGATAATCGCAAACCATGCTATTGGCAGTAAGCATTTGCGGGCTAGAACATGACCGCGGCCACATGCCCGTAACTCGTGTTTCAAGCCCGCAAACTCGGAGCACTGTAAATGCAAATTTAAAATTAATCCAGCACTGTAAATGATGGGAGACACAATGGGTGACATTAGAATTAAAAGCACAACATTCTCAAGCTCGCACATCACCAAAATAAAATACTTTATTTCATGTTTACTTTCCATCCAAAGTCCTACGGGCTTGATTGACCTCCAAGCCCGTAACTCTTTACGTTGGACTTGAAATATGGAGGTTTGATTCCAAAGTCATATGGGCTCTGAGGTTGGAGCCTGTAGGACTTTATGCCAAAAATTGAACATGAAATAAAGTATTTTATTTTGCCGATTTGTGAGCTGGAGAATTTTGTGCTATTAATTCTAAGACCAAACATCACTTTCACTTTTAATAAAAGTACAGGATGGCTTTTCTATTTGCTTTTAAAGTCCTACGATTAGTAAGTAAGCCTTTTGCGACACCTCCTTGGTACCAGTAACCTGTGGTCCGAGTTTAGCCATTTACCGGCTTGACGGAGGGTAAATCGGAGCAATTGAATAGCGAATTGGGATCTCTTTCGGCTGCTACTCTTGCGGCCATGAAAGATCAAAGGCTTTGAGGGAAGTAAGCTGTGATTGATCAAATCACTAAGAATCGTAGCTCGCAGCACGTAAGTTGATCAGAGCCCACAAACTGAATGCAATTGAATAGCAAAGTAGCCCGAGTCTCGAAAACGTAGTAATTGAATGACTCTCCTTCACCTAGCCCATCTTATCCATAAGAGCCACCACTCTTTGTTTGACTTGAAGACACTGCTCTTTAGACATTTAACTTGGAATTATACGTCATCTCCCTAGTTTTAGCTTCTATGGGTACTTATAACAAAAATACAACTTTCTTTAGCACACAAAGTAACTTACACTACAGGTAATTTATTTTTAGAGGCTAAGCCACCTCCACAGAGATCCATATTAACAGCTTGCGTCCCGTCTCCTGTGTGGGCAGGCAGTGTGTTTTTTCCAGATTCCTTGGAAAACCACACATTATAGACATGACCGCCTGAGCAGGCAACACAAGTAAAATCAGCCACTCGGCCTGCTGACCTTTGTTGTAGGCACGTGATTGCTATTTAGCTCTGTGCACCAAGTCCTTCCTCCATTTCCGAAGCTTATTGGGCTGAAAGGGCAACTGATGGCTCTGTGTTTGGAAAGAGGGCACACAAGGAAACTAACACTAAGGAACAGCTGTTAATATGTGTATAATGAAATGGATTTGTGGGTGTGGGTTACACGAAGGGCACTGGAGGTGACGTTGGCGAGTAAAGGTTTTATAGTAAGATGGAGAAAATATGGAAGGGTAGTCATGGGTGAAGAAGGGACAATTGTTGGGCATTGTAAGATTGGATTTCCATATAGTGATATGGAGTAGGGCAAACATTTCTATACTGGTAAATACTATTCATCTTAAAGTTTATCTTTGAAATTCAATATTGATAGATATATTCAGTGACTGAATGGAGAGGGCAAACTGGCTAACATGCCTGATGGCCCAGCCATCCCTGCATGTCTAGGTTTATCAACTTCAAATATTTTTATTCATCTTTAATACGTTGAATAACCTATGAAAATAAAGAAAGACACATATAGGTCAGTCTATTGATACACCAGTATATAAATAAGATACTGGCCTAGATACAGAATTCTAAGACATCTTGTAGAGGTTATGTGCTACTGATTAATACTCCATAAAATAGCATAGGACCCACAATGGCTTTTCCAGAAAGGTCTGATGGCTTTTGCCTTTGAGTCTAGCTCCTTAGCACTGAGACTTGAGGTATTAATAGATTTGCTAATGGGCGAAAAATACATAAAATATTTGAATGTATTAACTAGTATATCCCCTTCTGGGACACTACCTTGTCGTGGTGAAGAGCTTGTGCACCTCAGTTTAAGTGTGAGCTATACCATGTCGAGTCACCCAAGATGGGCAGGTCATAGCAGAGAGGTCAGACAAATTGTGGTCCACTTGAAAAGGAATGGCAACCCACCCCAGTCTCTTTACCAAGAAAGTTATATGGATGAGCGCAACCATGACATGCTGCATCCTTATGGTTACTAAGTGTCGGACACGACTGAAGGACTGAACAACAACTAGTATAGGAAATTACCGTATTTTTCTGTGTATAAGACTATACTTTTTTCCTAAATTGTAAACTCCAAAATTGGGGGTTGTCTTCTACACGGGGTAACCAGTTGAGAGACCCGGCGCTTGCCGTAGCGTAACTTTCGGTTCCTTATCTCTGTGAACAAGCTCCCATCACTAGCCTGATAACTCCTAGTCGGGGTAGGGTTGTGGCATTATTGCTCTGGATGCACGGAGCAGTCTGTGTGTCAATCCTAACATTAACATATTATTATAAGGCTCAATATGTCTGAAAATAAAATACAATGGTCATATTCTTCCAAATACAAGTTAAGTCCGCAAATATGCAAAATAATATGGAAATAAAGCTTCAGAGAGACAGTCTGGACCTCCTCCCACTGAGTGTCCTATTTCATGTTACTGTACTAAATACACAAGTACTTTGAACAATTAAAAAAGTGTCTTCTGTTTCATGTGAAAAATATTGATTTATGAGTTTTGGGTTTGATAAAATAGGGGTCGTCTTATACACGGAAAAATACAGTATATGTCCCTGTAATGACTGGGTTTCTATTTTGGTAATGAAGAGGGGAAAAGCATGCCGATGGTATCACCTGAAAGGGATTTCATTCAAGAGTTCAGACTTTCATAAGAAACCATAGAACACTTATCAACTCCACACGGACTCGTCTATTGCCAAAGGACTGCCGTGGCTACTTCATTCACAGTATAATTAATTATAATAGTACATTTAAGGACCACTGTTCAAGACAAAAAACAATTATTTAATGTCTGTGTAAGCAATAGGGAACATCTGATCCTTGAAGACTCTATTCATGTATAGAATACTCCATCTTGTCTTTGTATCATCACTTTCTGAGAGCTGGAACATGAGGGATGTGTTTTTTTAAATCTCAATGAACGGAGGGGGAGGAGAAGAGGAACAAGTGAGGGGGATTTGTTAGAAAATTATACCTTACTGAATTTGTCATCTGCTCTGTTTTTGTGCACAAAATCAGGCAGCTTGCATCAATAGATGCAAGCCCTTGTCTCCAGAAATGTTTATCAGTTATAGTTATTCAAATGCATATTTTTATTTCCTCTCTGACTACACAAATTAAGACTAAATACAGTTTTCAAATGACAGGATATCAGCCCTCCCTTAAGTTGGATATGTGAATGGCGCTTTGAGTTAATTGTAGACTATTTGCTCATTTCCTGTTAGTCTTGTTTTATAAATACAGCATAGTGAGATTGTATCTGATGTCAGAATGAAATATAAAGAAAACAATTGGCGCACGCTAAAGACAGAAATGAGTCGTACATCTGTTGGTTTGTGCCAAGTGATTAGCCAATAAAAGAAAGTCATCTGGCACTGCCATGCCCATCTGGAGGACACGGAGTAGCGGCTATGACACCCCGAGCTAGGGTTTTATATTTGTTTTCCAGACATCTGGAGTCACAAGGAAAACAAGGACAGGCAGCAAGATCACTAATTCCAACAAAACCAGGGTTTACTGTTTATTTAATAGAATGACAAGGTCAGAAATGTGTGTGTTTCCAAATGACTTCTGCCAGCATCTCTATTAAAACTAATATTAATTTTCACTAATTAGAGCCTGAAGCTAACGAGTGTCACAGATAATGATTTCATTTATAATTCAGAAATCAAGCAATACTTCCATTTGTGTATAGAAGAGAGAAGTTCAAGTAAATTTCATTTCTTTAAGGAAGATAGTTTATTAGTTATTATATTAGTACTGTAAGCTGATGAGTTTTTCTTTTAGTATTCGCTATAGGCATTATTGCCCCTTTTTAGGTATGTTTTTGTTTATTTATTTATTTATTTGTTATGTTAATATGCAGAACTTATAGCTGAATATTTAATTTTTATTTCTGAATATGTTATAAACTCAGACAAATAATAATATGAGATGCATTTTATCAATATGTATTGTAGAGCAAAGAGATTAGAATTGATATATAGTGTGTGTGTGTGTGTGTGTGTGTGTTTTTATATATATATATATATATATATACTAGCGACACATTTGAATGTGTAAAATAAGTTAAAACATGTATATTCTGTACAGAATTCCAAGAAATAGTTATTACACTGCATTCTGGAATTATATATATATATATATATATATATATATATATATATATATATATATATAAATATTAAGAGTTTTGCCGTATATAGTGATACCTTTTTTATTGGACACACATAATCATAAATAAATGACAAGCTTTCGAGAGTATTGACCTCCCTTTATCAAGTCTGAAGCAAAATATATATATACATACAGTGCCTTGCAAAAGTATTCACCCCCTTGGCATTTTTCATGTTTTGTTGCCTCACAACCTGGAATTAACATGGATTGTTTGAGGATTTGCATCATTTAATTCACAACTTTGAAGATGTTTTTTTTTTTTTATGGTGAAGCGACAAAACATAGGAAAAAATAACAGATAAAGTCAATGTGCATAACTATTCACCCCCCTAAAGACAGTACTTTGTAGAGCCACCTTTTGCGGCAATCACAGCTCCAAGTCGCTTTGGATAAGTCTCTATGAGCTTGCCACATCTTACCACTGGGATTTTTGCCCATTCCTCCTTGCAAAACTGCTCCAGCTCCTTCAAGTTGGATGGTTTGCACTTGTGAACAGCAATCTTTAAGTCTGACCACAGATTTTCTATTGGATTGAGGTCTGGGCTGTGACTCGGCCATTCCAACACATTTACATGTTTCCCCTTAAACCCCCCAAGTGTTGCTTTAGCTGTGTGTTTGGGGTCATTGTCCTGCTGGAAGGTGAACCTCCGTCCTAGCCTCAAATCACGCACAGAGTGGTACAGGTTTTGCTCAAGAATATTCCTGTATTTAGCACCATCCATCTTTCCCTCAACTCTGACCAGTTTCCCATCCCCACAGCATGATGCTGCCACCACCATGTGTCACTGTGGGGATGGTGCTCTTTGGGTGATTGGATGTGTTGGGTTTGCGCCAGACATAGCGTTTTCTTTGATGGCCGAAAAGTTCCATTTTAGTCCCATCAGACCAGAGCACCTTCTTCCATACATTTTGGGAGTCTCCTATGTGCCTTTTTGCAAACACAAAACGTGCCATTTTGTTTTTTGCTGAAAGTAATGGCTTTCTTCTGGCCACTCTGCCATAAAGCCCAACTCTATGGAGCGTACAGCTTATTCTCGTCCTATGTACAAATACTCCAGTCTCTGCTGTGGATCTCTGTAGCTCCTCAGGGTTACCTTAGGTCTCTGTGCTGCCTCTCTGATTAATGCCCTCCTTGCCCGGTCTGTGAGTTTTGGTGGGCGGTCGTCTCTTGGTAGGTTTGCTGTTGTACCATGTTCTTTCCAGTTACTTATGATAGATTTGATGGTGCTCCTGGGGATCATCAAAGATTTAGATGTTTTGTATAACCTAACCCTGACTTGTACTTCTCAACAACATTGTCCCTTACTTGTTTGGAGAGTTCCTTGGTCTTGATGGCAGTGTCTGGTTAGTGGTGCCTCTTGCTTAGGTGTTGCAGCCTCTGGGGCCTTTAAAGAAAGGTGTGTATATGTAATGACAGATCATGTGACACTTAGATTGCACACAGGTGGACATCATTTCACTAATTATGTGACTTCTGAATGTAATTGGTTGCACCAGAGCTTTTTATGGGCTTCATAACAAAGGGAGTGAATACATACGCACATGCCAATTTTCTGTTTTCTATTTCTAAAAAAATAGTTTTATGTATATATTTTTCTCATTTCACTTCACCAACTTAGACTATTGTTTTCTGATCCATCACATAAAATTCAGATTAACAAAACATTGAACTAAAGGCTGTAATGTAACAAAATAGGTAAAAAGTCAAGGGGGGTGAATACTTTTGCAAGGAACTGTATATATCACTGTAGTCAAATATACTGAGCTGTATGTGTCTATTATGTAGAATAAATGTAAAGCAACATCTGTATTATTGAACCCTGGTCCTCTCTTGCTGCAGCCTTATTATTTTCGGGAGGGGCCCACTTTACTACCAGAACATAAAATACCATCTTCTCAGACTGATTTTGCCACTCTATTCTCTCTGATCTCCCTTTACCAAGTCACTGCTCTGGTTCCTATCTCCTTCCATATGGAGTGGTTTTGATGGAGTCCATAGGCCATTGTAGTGCCGACCTGGAAACATGTAGTTGGCATGAAAAGTATAATTTCCTCTTCTTTTTTCTCTCTTGATTACACCCTGTCTGTCTCTCCTTTGTCTTGTATCTCTCCCTCTCACCCATCCCCATTTGAGTCTCTTTTTACCTTCCCCCACCTAAAGCACCATAAAAATAAAGCTTTCCCATTTTATCTGTATTCTCACCTTCTCTCTGTTGCCTCAGCTCAACACTTCTTTATCCACCACCTTTCAAACCTAACTTCTCCTCATCTCTACTTCCCTCCAATGCTTCCCCCCCTTATCTTCTCACCCTCCTCTAGCTGTCACTCTCCCTCCATTCTCTATCCCTGACCCCCTTTCTCACCTTCCCACCTCACTCCACTTGGCCATTTTCTCCTCTACCTCTTGAGTCATATTCCCTTCTCTTTGTGGCGTATTCCTTTACGAACTTGCTCATAAAACCAGATTATTAATAAATCTCCAACAGATTGCCAATCTCTGTATTATGATGATGAACAATTAATATATACACCCGGGTAGAATCAAATCCTATTCCACAATCTAGAGGATTAGTCTATTAGCCAGTTCATAAAGAAATACAATTTCCATACTCGCAAGCAAAACTTTGTAACCGATAGCTCTTTATTTACCGCAGTTCATTTTACACTTAGATTGATTCATTTGTGCAGTGGGACTGCTGCTTTAGGAGCTGTTTTTGGCCGGCAATGCCCTGCACTGCTTGACAAAGGAAGTTAATGTGAAGAAAATTGCAGACTTGTTGGCCTCCGGGCCATAGCAAATAAAGCAGTGTGGAGTCACGGCAAACAGGCTCTAAGAAATAGCTCTCTCTGTTCTAGGGCAAACTGGGGATGACGGCCCTGGATTTGTGATGGATCTCTTTTATTTCTCATCAATTGAACATTCAAGAGGGTATCGACTGTGTTGGGTTTTTTATATCACATTTAGCTCTGGGTGTAGTTGTGCTGAGGCCATTCAGTGGCGGTGACTGCTTAAGCCGTCATTAGATCAGAATTGTGGATCAAGCTCTCGAGTCTAGGGCTTTGGTAGAGGAAGACCTGGAAAATATTGGTGTTAATCAGGAGCAATCCATGTTATTTAGAGGCTCTTGGGAAATTTATACCTTTTTGTTTGTTTTATCCATAATTACATAGGGCCTCATTCTATTATCGGCCGCAGCTGCTGCGGGGCCGCAAGCTTTACGGCTATTCTATTCCCCTCCGGTCGGGGACTCCGGCAGGCTTGTGGCCGGCGCCTTGCTATCTCTTGCGGCCGATCGCGCCGGAGGAAAGCCTTTGATCTAAAACGGCCGTAAGAAAAGCCCGGTTGCGATTCTACTGCTCCGGGAACCCTGTCTGCAAGGCTAAAAACGAGCCGCAGCTTACTTGCAGGAAAGAGGTCCCGCTAGCACCAATTATGCACATAAAATAGCTCAAATAAAGCCACCCTGCACTTTGAGAAGACTATAAAGGGATTTTAGGTGTTAGAAAAAATAGCACATACGGTAATTCCCCTATACTCAAATCCGTAAAATAATTTGTTTTTAATATACGTAAAATATACATGTAAAAAGTCCAGAGTGCTTGGAGCACCTCAGACACGCCCACGCCGCAGCCGGAAAATAAACAGTTAATTTGAACTTGGATTTGGGCTGATGTGCAAGCTTGAGAGGGGGTTACTATTAATCCTCATGTCCCCCAATATGATCCCTAGCATTTACAGAGCTGTACAGTGAAGGCTTGAATTTATTTTTGCGTTTTTAGATTTCTGAGCTTACGGCCGGTTCCAAGATATGCGGCCGGCCGTAAGGGGAGATCCTTGCGGGGCCGTATAATAGAATCGCGAGTTAACTGAACCCCCGCAAGGAATCGCAGCCTTACGGCCGATTTACGGCCGGTAATAGAATGAGGGCCATAGTAATTAAGTGTGAAAATAATCTTTAGTCCATCAAGTTCAACATTTTAAGATCTACTCTGATCTGCAATATGCAAATTAGTTGTTAATTGATAACTATTAATACTGTAAACCCCCCAAAAATTAAGAATATATAGAATAAAATGTTTTGTGGGGCCTGTATCTGGACCAGCAACTGCTTCACTGCAGCCAGATACTCTAACCCCTGAGCTATCTGTCTGTGTGAGATATATTGAACGGAAAGCATTGTAAAGTAACATTGTATCACTCGGCGCTGCACAGCAAGGCCCAGTGTTTGGTTAGTGCAGCCTCGTTATATACTCAGAACACTCTTACTCCCCAACTTCATTTAATTCTTAAAATATACTATTTTGAAGAATTACACTTAAAACTATGTTGGTATATAAACAAAATTACAGTTTAGTCAGTTTATTATATTTTATATACAATTAGAGCAAAGAAATCTGCAATTTTAGTATTTATTTATTTTTATTTTTTTTTGAACTGGGAGGAAACTATCTTTCTGCATAATGTAAGTGTAGCAGCTAAAGCTTCCAGTGCAAGGTTTAACCAAAATATTTTTTTTTGGGGGGGGGGGGGGGCGGGGATACAGTTGTGCTCAGAAGTTTGCATACCCATGGCAAATTGGAAATATATGTGCCATTTTTAAAAAAAACACATTTCTGTTATTTTTTATGGGATTCATATTCAACAGTAGGGTATAGCATAATGGCACAATCAGAAAACAAAACATGGCAGCAAAGAAAAAGATTAAATGACCTTGTTAAGAAATGTTTGCATACCTTTACCTCTCAATACTGTGTATTGCCCCCTTTAGCATCAATGGATGTGTGCAGTCTTGTGTAATAGTTGTCTATGAGGCCCCTAACGTCTGTGGTCATCTTGCATGAACCTTACATTTGAGATCTCCCCAGAGTGGCTCGATGATATTAAGGTCAGGAGACTGTGATGGCCACTCCACAACCTTCACCTTTTTCTGCTGTAACCACTGTTGGGTCAACTTGGCCTTGTGCTTAGGGTCATTGTCATGATGGAAAGTCCAAGAGTGTCCCATGAGCACCCTTTGTGCAGAAGAATGAAATGGTCTGCCAGTATTTTCTGATAACATGCTGCATTCATCTTGCCATCATTTGTCACAAGATTCCCCGTGCCTTTAAAGCTCACCCCCCCCTGCCAAACATCAGTGAGCCCCCACCATTCTTCACAATGGGGATGGTATTCTTTTCCTTATAGGCCTTGTTGACCCCTCTCCAAACATAGCACTTATGGTTGTGACCATAAAGCTCTATTTTGGTCTCGTCACTCCAAATTACAGTGTGCCAGAAGCTGTGAGGCGGGTCGAGGTGTTGTCAGGCATATTGTAACTGGTTTTTTTTTGTGGCATTGGTGCAGTAAAGGCTTCTTTCTGGCAACTCGACCATGCAGCTCATTTTTGTCTCGGTATCGTCGTATTGTGCTGCTTGAAACAACCACACCGTCTTTTTCCAGAGCAGCCTGTATTTCTCCTGAGGTTACCTGTGGGGTTTTTCTTTGTATTCTGAACAATTCTTCTGGCAGTTGTGGCTGAAATCTTTCTTGGTCTACCTGACCTTGGCTTGGTATCAAAATATCCCCCAAATTTCCACTTCTTAATAAGTGATTGAACAGTACAGACTGACATTTTTAAGGCTTTTGATATCTTTTTATATTGTTTTCCATCTTTATGAAGTTTCATTACCTTGTTACACAGGTCTTTTGACAGTTCTTTTTTGTTCCCCATGGTTCAGTATCTAGCCTGCTCAGTGCATCCACACGAGAGCTAACAAACTCGTTGATTATTTATACACAGACCCTAATTGCAATTTTAAAAGCCACAGGTGTGGGAAATGAACCTTTTAATTGCCATTTAAACGTGTGTGTGTCACCTTGTGTGTCTGTAAAAAAAAAAAAAAAAAAAAACATTCAAGGGTATGTAAACTTCTGATCAGGGCCATTTGGGTGATTTCTGTTATCATTATGATTTAAAAAGGAGCCAAACAACTATGTGATGATAAATGGCTTCATATGATCACTATCCTTCAATAAAATATTTTTTTTGTTTGCATGATCAGTCATATTTTCAAAATAAATGCCAAAATTTCACAATTTCTCCCATGGTATGTACACTTTTGAGCTCAACTGTATATATAATATAGCCCAGGTTCCCAGAGTACAATGCAACAATTATATTTAAAAAATATATATTTTTAGACGTCAAAATGTGAATACAATGTACTATAATTTATTTTATGTCTTAGCTCCAAGCTTTGCTCTTCTCGAACCTTTCCGATCACCTCCAGGAGTTAAACTGTTAACTGGCACTGGAAAGTGGCTGCAATGTGACGCATTGATCTGTTAACTGATCTTTTTCAGCGGGAGTATTAAAGATCCCTCTTCACATCTGGCTATTTCAGAAATAGTTTTTAATATATTTTTGTTATTCCATTTGGTCATTTTCTTGGTTTTTTGAGCTCATGTGATCTCATAAAACCTAATACTTAACAAGTTAAAACCCATCCAGGAAGCATGATAACTACAATATATATAAGTACTAAATGGCCCCAGGTCTTCTGGAATCTAATTTAGTTCAAAACAATACTCAAAACCATTTCATATTGGTATTTCCATGGTCTGACAAGAGAAAATGTAGACTTTTTGGACTTTATACTACTTAACAAAGTGCAGGAAATGTAGCACTTCATGGGGATGACACCTCACACTTTATTTGGATCTATCATAACCTCCCTCCAGGGCAGCCCTTATAGGGCATAAAAAGAACGACATTCACTGTAAGCTGCAGCCAGATGGTAGAGTTGGTCTCCCATCTCATGAAGCTCATCGTTTTCGTGTGTTTGATTTACACATTTATGAATTAAGACACTTGTTTAATTAATGTAAAAAACATAATTTACACATGCTGCTTTTGGAAAACTACAGTTTGAAACTTGAGGCAGTAGTGTGAAGGATATCTTCATCATCTCCATCTTCCTCTCCAAAGTCATGACTTGACTTTGATGATCCCCACTCCCAGTAGACACCATCTTAAACTGTCTACATATTTGTTAGCGGTCAGGGCTGTCTGGTTGAAACCCTTCAGGGGTAAAGTACCAGAGGATGGCATGTCGAAAGTAACAAGTCCAAGCGCACAGACAAAGCAGTGGTCAAACAAGACAAAGATCAGAAGCCAACAGAAACCAAACAAGGTCAGAAACAATCCGCATCCGTCTATCTAGGAACTGGAATGGCGCAGGAACTCTAGGAAAAAAGAGCTGGACAACACAGGAGCAACCAGAGGCAGTCCCAGCCATAGGAACCTACAACAGGCACTGAGAGGAGCCCAGAGCAGCAATAAATATTCCCAGATGATGGTGATTCAAAGGGGAGAACTGAAATCACAAATTTGCCATCCAAAAGCAATTTGCAAAAAGTCAGAAAGAACATCTTATTTTTTGTGTTTGAACAGAGTCAATATTTCCTCCTTCTATATAGGGTGAGACGGAGCACTGCACCAGGTGAGTCATGGGGCTGTATGGAAAAGACGGTAGCACGACTTTTGGGCGAAGGAGACGTGCGCAGCGCCATGTGCGTACAGCACAATGCCTGACAAATGAGCGCACCCACACCAGCGCGGCAGTACAGCACTTGGCATGCACCCTCTCCTCCCCCACTACTCATGCTCCTTCTCCAGCCAATAATCACCCTCTCCCCAAGTACTACCCCCCCCCAGTATTCACCGTCCTTAGTACTCACCCTGTCTTTCCCAGTACTCACCCTCTCCCAGCTTCAAATATTCACCCTCCCCAGTACTCACCCTCTTTTCCTAGCTCTCCCCCTCCAGTACTCACCCTCTCTCCCCAGCTCTCTCTCTCCCCACTACTCACTCTGTCTCTCCCCCTAGTACCCACCCTCTAACCCCAGGTCTCTCTCCCCCGGTACTCACCGGCAGCGCTAGTGTGGGTGCGCGCATTTGTTGGCGCACACATGATGTTGCGCACGTCTCATGCTCCGAAAAGTTGGGGTGCCGGAAAAAAGTTACTCCCTCTAGTGGCTGAAGGTGATATAGATAAAAAAATAGGAGGAGGTCCTGGCTTTTTTTTTTTTTTTTCTTAAAGCAGTTTTTATATGGAGTAAAAAAGCACTTTTTAACCCTTAGTTTCCATTCAAATTAATTGTATAATGTTTGAAACCTACTCTTTCAAATGCTATTTTTCATCTTCTGTGTTGGCTGGTAGGATGCAATGGCTGCTGTCCGGTAGCCATAGGTGCTGAATCCTCCGCAGTGTTAGGGAGCGGTGCAGAAGTTTTGACTTATCACTTGGGTAAAGCGACCTTCAGGCTGTGAACTTCTTGGAAAAATTCCCCCATCCGTGACAGATTTGACAATAAATCTCTGGTATTAATACTCCGGTTCCCAAGGTCTGTCATTTTGCATGCTGCACAGACAGAATTTACTTGAAAACACCGCGCCAACTCATCAGTCATTCGTGAATCACCAGGGATATTTTAACTGGCAGGATGAGGCTAATGGAAGGCTGCAAGGGGGCCGGGTTTCATAACGCTTTGCATGGATGATGGAATAGATTAGAGGGAACGTAATAATGGAGAGCTTGAGGTTCATGAACCTAGAGTAGGCGTCCTTGGGCCAGTCAGTCTATCTACTTTAATACTTTTATCCAACTTAATAGTAACTATATCAAAAGTACTTGTTCACAATACTCCTGTTTACCCAAGAGCCAACACATCATTGCCCATAACTATTCTGTGTACACAAAGAGGTCGGACGCCATTCATCCACAGAGGTTCTATTTAAAGGACCAATAAAAAAAAACACTTGTTTGTAAAGTATGTAGTAAACTAAGAATATTATCAGCTGTTTAAAGCACCATAAAAGCCACCATGTGTACTCTGCACTATCGGTGAGAGGGGGGAAAATAATGTGGAAAATGTGTTTACATTTTTAAAATTGTTCAAGAATGAACTTAAATATTGTCATTTTGGTTGAGCCCTTGAAGAATCTGCATAATAATGAAATAAATAATAATAGGGTTACATATTATAGTATATATTTTGATTGCCTTAAATAAATAGCACATTTATGTTCACATTTGAATGTCTAAAAGTTAAACTTGTTTCCTACTCAGAATTCCAAGAAATACAGTTATTATACTGCATTCTGGGTACCCTGGCAGGGGCATGCAAATGTGCCCACAATGGCTTTGTTTTTGAAATCCATAACCATCTCAAACATGGCTTCCCTTAAGCATATGCCCGCTGTATCTGCTTTGAGCAAAGCTAGGGTTGGATTAAACACACCTAGGAATCCCACCCACACCCAGCGTGGGCCTGGTTTCTTAGATTGTGTAGTGGATATTTTGAGGAGGTAGTTTCCAACAACAATCATTTAATTTATGCTGGGCAAAAGAGCGATGGAAGCTGCTTCTAACTTCATCCATTTAGCAGCAATTTTAAAAAGGAAATGATTTTGCTAATGCTTTACGTCTTTCTGGTCCTGTAATCATCAGATGGTTCTTTTTTCATTTTATTTTATTATTTATCTTTTTTAATTTATTTTATTATTTATGTATTATTTTATATTTTATGTTATTTTATCTTGCATCCCTCTTGTAATAACCCCTAATAACACAAGGGTAACAGAGAGTGTTCCTATAAGTAACTAGCTGTGTGTTCGCTCCCCGGATTGTCTTCTCTACGTCTGGCTCGGATTTAATGTTTCATTTAAACCTCCAGGTGTGATCTGAAATAATCATACTCCATATGGATTTTTTTAGCTGAACTTCTCCATGCTGACAAGTTCTCAGCTGTATTATTATCAGCATTTGCTCCTACACTTGAAGCCTCCCCGTGGCATTTTGCGTTTCTTCGTGCATCTTAAAAGCTCCGTCTTCAAAGCTTCTTCCTCGAAGCACGTAGAGATTTTTTTGGTCAGCAGTATAAAAATCCCAATCACACCCACGTACAATAACTTCAGGTATTTGTGGAATTAAATTAAAAATATACAATTATAAATACCCTGGAGTATTACGGATGTGTTAAACCTGCTAGGTGTTTTAATTTTAATTTCTTAAACTTAGTAGGCCATAAATTAATAGATTTTGGAGGTGTTTTTTTTCTTTAAAGGTATAGGGAGCGACATTTTTCCAGTAAACTCAGATTTCAGTTAAGTTGAAAGACTGCAACTTGACGCAACCTCTTGAGCATAGAGCTGAATAAGAATAAGCCCCAGTAGATAACCCCTCAAGCCACAGGCAGACGAGCCTTCCAAGATAGAATCCCCCAAGGCAAGAACAGATAAGAAATGGGTTTGTCTAAAAGGCTTTTATACTCTTACTGCTACCGAGTCACTGCCGCCCTCCCTCTCAGTACATACTCACTGCCGCCCTCTCTCTCTCTCTCTCTCTGTACGTACTCACTGCCGCCCTCTCTCTCTCTCTGTACATACTCACTGCCGCCCTCTCTCTCTCTCTGTACATACTCACTGCCGCCCTCTCTCTCTCTCTGTACATACTCACTGCCGCCCTCTCTCTCTCTACATACTCACTGCCGCCCTCTCTCTCTCTCTCTGTACATACTCACTGTCGCCCTCTCTCTCTCTGTACATACTCACTGCCGCCCTCTCTCTCTCTCTGTACATACTCACTGCTGCCCTCTCTCTCTCTCTCTGTACATACTCACTGCCGCCCTCTCTCTCTCTCTCTCTCTACATACTCACTGCCGCCCTCTCTCTCTCTCTCTGTACATACTCACTGCCGCCCTCTCTCTCTCTCTGTACATACTCACTGCCGCCCTCTCTCTCTCTCTGTACGTACTCACTGCCGCCCTCTCTCTCTCTCTGTACATACTCACTGCCGCCCTCTCTCTCTCTGTACATACTCACTGCCGCCCTCTCTCTCTCTGTACGTACTCACTGCCGCCCTCTCTCTCTCTCTGTACGTACTCACTGCCGCCCTTTCTCTCTCTCTGTAAGTACACACTGCCGCCCTCTCTCTCTCTCTCTCTCTCTCTCTCTCTCTCTGTACGTACTCACTGCCCCCCTCTCTCTCTCTCTGTACGTACTCACTGCCGCCCTCTCTCTCTCTCTGTACGTACTCACTGCCGCCCTTTCTCTCTCTCTGTAAGTACACACTGCCGCCCTCTCTCTCTCTCTCTCTCTCTCTCTCTCTCTCTCTCTCTCTCTCTGTACGTACTCACTGCCCCCCTCTCTCTCTCTCTGTACGTACTCACTGCCGCCCTTTCTCTCTCTCTGTAAGTACACACTGCCGCCCTCTCTCTCTCTCTCTCTCTCTCTCTCTCTCTCTGTACGTACTCACTGCCCCCCCCCTCTCTCTCTCTGTACGTACTCACTGCCGCCCTCTCTCTCTCTGTACATACTCACTGCCGCCCTCTCTCTCTGTGTACATACTCACTGCCGCCCTCTCTCTCTCTGTACATACTCGCTGCCGCCCTCTCTCTCTCTCTGTACATACTCGCTGCCGCCCTCTCTCTCTCTCTGTACATACTCACTGCCGCCCTCTCTCTCTCTCTGTACATACTCACTGCCGCCCTCTCTCTCTCTCTGTACATACTCACTGCCGCCCTCTCTCTCTCTCTGTACATACTCACTGCCACCCTCTCTCTCTCTCTCTGTACATACTCACTGCTGCCCTCTCTCTCTCTGTACATACTCACTGCCACCCTCTCTCTCTCTCTCTCTACATACTCACTGCCACCCTCTCTCTCTCTCTCTGTACATACTCACTGCTGCCCTCTCTCTCTCTCTCTGTACATACTCACTGCCGCCCTCTCTCTCTCTCTGTACATATTCACTGCCGCCCTCTCTCTCTGTGTACATACTCACTGCCGCCCTCCCTCTCTCTCTGTGTACATACTCACTGCCGCCCTCTCTCTCTTTGTGTACATATTCACTGCCGCCCTCTCTCTCTCTCTGTACATACTCACTGCCACCCTCTCTCTCTCTCTCTGTACATACTCACTGCTGCCCTCTCTCTCTCTCTCTGTACATACTCACTGCCGCCCTCTCTCTCTCTCTGTACATATTCACTGCCGCCCTCTCTCTCTGTGTACATACTCACTGCCGCCCTCCCTCTCTCTCTGTACATATTCACTGCCGCCCTCTCTCTCTCTCTGTACGTACTCACTGCCGCCCTCTCTCTCTCTCTGTACGTACACACTGCCGCCCTCTCTCTCTCTCTGTACGTACTCACTGCCGCCCTCTCTCTCTCTCTGTACGTACACACTGCCGCCCTCTCTCTCTCTCTGTACGTACTCACTGCTGCCCTCTCTCTCTCTCTGTACGTACTCACTGCTGCCCTCTCTCTCTCTCTGTACATATTCACTGCCGCCCTCTCTCTCTCTCTCTGTACGTACTCACTGCCGCCCTCTCTCTCTCTCTGTACGTACTCACTGCCGCCCTCTCTCTCTCTCTGTACGTACTCACTGCCGCCCTCTCTCTCTCTGTACATACTCACTGCCGCCCTCTCTCTCTCTGTACACACTCACTGCCGCCCTCTCTCTCTCTGTGTACGTACACACTGCCGCCCTCTCTCTCTCTCTCTCTCTCTCTCTGTACGTACTCACTGCCGCCCTCTCTCTCTCTCTCTGTACGTACTCACTGCCCCCCCCTCTCTCTCTCTGTGCATACTCACTGCCGCCCTCTCTCTCTCTGTGTACATACTCACTGCCGCCCTCTCTCTCTCTCTCTGTACATACTCACTGCCGCCCTCTCTCTCTCTCTGTACATACTCACTGCCGCCCTCTCTCTCTCTCTGTACATACTCACTGCCGCCCTCTCTCTCTCTCTGTACATACTCACTGTCGCCCTCTCTCTCTCTCTACATACTCACTGCCGCCCTCTCTCTCTCTCTCTGTACATACTCACTGCTGCCCTCTCTCTCTCTCAGTACATACTCACTGCCGCCCTCTCTCTCTGTACATACTCACTGCCGCCCTCTCTCTCTCTCTGTATGTACTCACTGCCGCCCTCTCTCTCTCTCTCTCTGTACATACTCACTGCTGCCCTCTCTCTCTCTCAGTACATACTCACTGCCGCCCTCTCTCTCTCTCTGTATGTACTCACTGCCGCCCTCTCTCTCTCTCTGTATGTACATACTCACTGCCGCCCTCTCTCTCTCTGTACATACTCGCTGCCGCCCTCTCTCTCTCTCTGTACATACTCACTGCCGCCCTCTCTCTCTCTCTGTACATACTCGCTGCCGCCCTCTCTCTCTCTCTGTACATACTCACTGCCGCCCTCTCTCTCTCTGTACATACTCGCTGCCGCCCTCTCTCTCTCTCTGTACATACTCGCTGCCGCCCTCTCTCTCTCTCTGTACATACTCACTGCCGCCCTCTCTCTCTCTCTGTACATACTCACTGCCGCCCTCTCTCTCTCTCTGTACATACTCACTGCCGCCCTCTCTCTCTCTCTGTACATACTCACTGCCACCCTCTCTCTCTCTCTCTGTACATACTCACTGCTGCCCTCTCTCTCTCTCTCTGTACATACTCACTGCCGCCCTCTCTCTCTCTCTGTACATACTCACTGCCGCCCTCTCTCTCTCTCTGTACATACTCACTGCCGCCCTCTCTCTCTCTGTACATACTCACTGCCGCTCTCTCTCTCTCTATCTCTATCTCTCCCCCCCCCCCCCCTCTCTCTCTCTCTATCCCTCTCTCCCCCTCTCCTTCTCTCTCTCTCTCTATCCCTCTCTCTCTCTCTGCCCCCCCCTCTCCTTTTTTTCTTCTCCCCCCCCGCCCTCTCTCTCCCACTCCCTGCTACGCTTTCTCTTTCCAGACCCATTCACTGCCCCCTATGTTTCTATACCCCCTCACTGCTACATCTCTCTCCTTACCCATTCACTGCCACCCTCTGTCTCTCCATACCTACTGGCTGCCACCATGTCTCTTTCTATACCGACTCACTATACACACTCACTGCCAACCTCTTTCTCATACCCAGTCACTGCCACTCTCTATACCCACACACTGCCACACTCTTCTTTCCATACCCACACACTGCCACCCTCTTCTTTCCATACCCACACACTGCCACACTCTTCTTTCCATACCCACACACTGCCACCCTCTCTCTACACGCACTCACTGTCAAGCTATACCCACTCACCACCAAATCACAGCACCCTGTTTTTCAATATATTATATTCAATAATTACTGCATAAACTCCAATTATAGAACCCATACAATAATATGTTTACTTAGCCAACGGGTTTGTGTTTTGGATCGGTGTGGCCCTAATATTCATATTGTTGACACTTCTTTATAAGGATCTTATTAATACTTCCACATTCCTAGAATATTCTGAGGGTCCTGTCCTCTGCCCACTTCCAGTTGTGCGGGTCAGCTGTGGCTCCTGGCTGTACATTGATATATGGACTAATTAAACATACCCCGGAGGGCAGAGCCTCCATTACTGGATGTGTCTGCATATATATTACCATAATGTAAATAGCGCAGTTCTCAGTCTGAGTATTTATATTTGTTTTAGTATCGAAATGACAGCCACTGGTGGGATAAAGATTGGCAACACGGGGTCAGCGGTTCATGTGTGTGTGAGGAAAACATGGCATGTCTGTCTCCATAATGGACCGTAAATGTTCTCAGTGCAACATGATTTGTGGGTCATGTTAAAATACTGTTTTTTATAAGATAAATAGTGTTTTACACACATATATATATATATATATATATATAAAATCCCTATTATATTGATGTAATCATTTTCCACCAGCTTTGTTACAGTATTTTAATAAATAAGTAGATTAATTACTTTATATATTATCTCTTTCTTACACTCATGGCTGTCCATAATTAGACATAAAGTTGTTAAAACAGCTATGCACCATCATGTAGAAAATTAGAGAAAGTCATTTTTCATTTCAAGCACTTTTTTATTCTTTCAGAATTTTTTTATAATGGCTTCCTTTTATATAATCCATCCTGTGCTATGATTAAAGCTGTGTAATACAGAGAGCATAAGCCTAAAAGTAGCCATGTATAAAATATTTTTTGGATTTAAGAGTGAAAATACATTGTGGCCGTGTTTGCATGGCCCGCCCAGTTTCCCAAAGTGCTGTGCAATAACTGTATTTCTAGGAAACCTGAGCAGGAAATATATATTTTTTCAACTAATTTGTGGACATTCAAATGGAAACACAAATGTACTATTCTCTCTATCTGTATCTCTGTCTCTTGCTCTCTCCTTCTCTCTCTCTGTCTCTCTCTTTCTCTCTCTCTCTCTCTCTCTCTCTCTCTCTCAATCTCTCTCCTTCTCTCTCTCTCTCGATCTCTCTCCTTCTCTCTCTCTCTCTCTCCTTCTCTCTCTCTCTCCTTCTCTCTCTCTCTCCTTCTCTCTCTCTCCTTTTCTCTCTCTCTCCTTTTCTATCTCTCTCTCCTTTTCTCTCTTCTTTTCTATCTCTCTCTCCTTTTCTATCTCTCTCCTTTTCTCTCTCTCTCTCTTTTTTTCTCCCTCTCCTTTTTCTCTCTCTCTCTCCTTTTTGCGCTCTCTCTCTCCTTTTCGCGCTCTCTCTCTCCTTTTCGCGCTCTCTCTCTCCTTTTCGCGCTCTCTCTCCTTTTCGCTCGCGCTCTCTCTCTCTCTCTCTTTCTTTTTCTTTCTCTCTCTCTCTCTCTCTCTCTAAATAATTTAATAGGGTACCAAGTATAGATAGAGAAGAGGAGGGGTCCTAGAACTAAATCTTGGGGTGCGCCTACAGACAGATTGTGAGGAAAAGAGGAGGAGCCAGCGAAGGAGACACTAAATGTTTGATCTTGTAGGTTTGATCTGAACCATGATAGAGCTGTGTCACGGATGCCAAGAGAGTGAAGAATTTGGATTAGAAGAGGGTGGTCAACTGTGTCAAAGACAGCAGAGAGATTCAGAAGAAGTAGAATAGAAAAGTAACCCTTTGACTTGGCAGTGAGCAGGTCGTTTTGTTAGAGCTGTCTCTGGGGAGTGTTTGGGTCGGAAGTCGGATTGGAAGGTGTCAAGAAGGGATTTGAAGGATATAAATTGGGTAAGGTGATTGTAGACGAGCCGTTCGTGTGGTTTGGAACCCAAGGGAAGTAGATAGATAGGGTGATAGTTAGATGGAGAATCCTCGTCAGATGAGGGTTTTAGAGATTATAGAACATGCCAGTATTTCCGGAAAGTTTGAAGAGATGTGTGAGAGATGGGATAAGTGGGGTAGAGACGGGAGTGATTAGCTGTGATGGAACAGGATCTAGCAAGCCGGATCTAGCACACTGAAGACTTCATCCTCTGTTACAAGGTCAAAGCAGTGCAAAGTGGGATTGGGGAAGGGTGAAGGCTGGGTGTTCTCAGTTAGATGAGAGGATGGAGTGTGTAAGCCATGTTGAAAGGAGAGTTTGTTGCAAATGTTTCCAATGTTATTCTTAAAATGGCTGGCAAAGTCTTCAGCCATGAGAGAGGAAGGGACGGACGGTGGTGTTGGGCGGTGGAGAGTATTTAAAGTGGCAAACAAATGTTTGGGTTGGAGTAGATATTAAAGATGTGAAGTAGTGCTGTTAGGCAAGGTTGAGGGCAGAGAAGTAGGAGCGCGACATAAACTTGTAATGAAGGAAATCTGCTGAAGTGCGAGATCTCCTCTACAAGCGTTCAGCAGTACGGGAGCGCCTCTGAATGTAGCCAGGGCATCTGTGTGAGGTAATGAGGGCGCGGGTGTCAAGGGTGGAAGTGAGAGTCAAGTTGCAATGTGAAGTGTCAGGGCAGGTGAGGTTGGTGATGCGGCTGAGACGGGGGATGTAGCACAATGGAGAGCTGTTGTGGGTCAAGTGCTTGCAGGTTTCTGTGGGTAATGGTAGTCGGGTTGAAGAAGGGTAGTGAGTGGAAGGCGTGGTGAGGTTGAAGGTTAGGAGGTGGTGGTCAGATAGAGGGAGTGGATGGATGACTAGGTCAGAGGTGGTGCAGAGATTGGTGAACATAAGGTCAAGGGAGTGTCCAGCGTGATTAATTGATGAGTCTATCAATTGTGAGAGGCCGAGGGAGGATGTGAGATAAAGTTGGGGAGGTGGCAGTGTCGATGGCAATGTTGAAGTCGCCAAGAACAAGTAAAGGAACTTTGGAGGAGAGAAAGTGAGGGAGCCAATTGGAAAAATTATCCAGAAATGGTCCAGATGGGCGATAGATCACAGCAAAATGTAGAGAGATGGGTAAGAAGAGGTGGATAGTGTGAACTTCAAAATATGGGAATTGGTGGGATGGGACAGGGGGTATGAGATTAAATGTAATGCGAGGGGAAAGTACTAATAATATAATTACTTATATGTGTAATTTTCATTTCTGCAATAACTGGGAGCTTTGCTGTGTCCCTTAAAGTTGATGTTTCCCGGCTCCTGTGTTGATACCACATGTAAGGAGAGAGCTCCATAATACGACAGCTGTGAGGTGGAGGCAGCCAACAGAAACTTGTGACAGACCCCACAATGTGGCTGACTTGGAGCGGAGAGGTCTCGGTGCAGCAATACTGTGAGGGGACAGCTGGCAGTCGGTGGGCAGAGCTTTTGTGAGGGTACAACACATGTGACTTGGACTCATCCAAACAGACAGCGCCTTGTGTGCCAGCCTTGGAGCACCTTTCTATCCAAAATTATGTTTCCAGCAGCGTCAAACACAGACAGATTTTTTTAATCAAAATGGTAAACTCTTTGACGGGTGGAGGGCCCAGAGATGCTTTCAAAGGCTCCATTATTGGCTAAAAACATGTATATTACTACAGAAAAGACCCATTTATTCAACTATCTACCTAACAATCTTACGTTTTTTTAAAGCGCCAGCATAAGCATGGTTCAGGTTAAATCTACTTTTTAGTTCACCACATTGGTGGAGATACTGTTAGTGCAGCAGGTGCAAAGCACCAGGGGCCAACATTAGAGTAGGGTCCCTCTGCTATATAATCATAGTTAGTAGCTTGGGAGTAACGTCTGCGTGGTGCACTCTGCGCAGGCGTTACCAGCTACTAATGCAAAATTCTGGCAAACGCGCGTGCGCAGTTGTAGGCGGCAGGTGAGCCCAGGGAGGGAGAGAGGGAGAGAGAGGGGGGAGGGGGAGAGATTTAAATGGGAAGAGGAAAAGGGGGAAGGGGGGAGAGAGGGGAAGGGGGGAGAGAGGGGAAGGGGGGGAGAGAGGGAGAAGGGGGAAGAGAGGGAGAAGGGGGAAGAGAGGGAGAAGGGGGAAGGGGGAAGAGAGGGGGAAGGGGGAAGAGAGGGGGAAGGGGGAAGAGAGGGGGAAGGGGGAAGAGAGGGGGAAGGGGGAAGAGAGGGGGAAGGGGGAAGAGAGGGGAAGGGGGAAGAGATTGGGAAGGGGGGGAGAGAGGGGAAAGGGGGGAGAGAGGGGAAAGGGGGAAGAGAGGGGGAAGGGGGAAGAGAGGGGGAAGAGAGGGGAAAGGGGGGAGATAGGGAAAGGGGGGAGAGAGGGAAGGGGGAAGAGAGGGGAAAGGGGGAAGAGAGGGGAAAGGGGGGAGATAGGGAAAGGGGGGAGAGAGGGAAGGGGGAAGAGAGGGGAAAGGGGGAAGAGAGGGGAAAGGGGGGAGAGAGGGAAAGGGGGGAGAGAGGGAAAGGGGGGAGAGAGGGGAAGCGGGGGAGAGGGGAAGGTGAAAAGAGGGGAAGGGGGGAAAAGAGGGGAAGGGGGTGAGAGAATGAAGGAAGGGTGAGAGAGGGAAAGGGGGGGGGGGGGGAGGAAGGGGAAGAGATCCAGATGGCGAATCATGTGAAAGGTGTTTATCGTTGTTTACCTAATCAGGTTACTTTTATTGTACCTACTACCTCATATATATGGTGTTGTATTGAATATGGCACCACCCATTGCATCCTGTGTAGTATTTGCAATAATTCATTAGTGTGTACCCAGAATAGTGTGCAAGTGCCATGTTTGTGGGTTATATGAAAAAAAATATATATATATATTTGAGGCCGTTCTATATTGAATTCTGTATAAAACGTCTATTGTTCCCTTGTTATTATGTTTTTTTTAATTCTAATATATGTATAAATAAATTAAATTTTTTATAATATTTTATCATCATTTATTCTTTGTCTAGAGCCGCTCGCTTCCTACGTACTATTCTATATCTGTTGCATTCTTTAGTACAATAATTGATTGCACCCTACATGCCACTCCATAATATACAGTTATTACTTATCTACAATTAACCCCCATGACATCTCCCAAATCCAAGTTCATTGTTAGCCAAATATTTTCATTTGAAACTGAAAAAAGAAATTGGGGTGAAACATTTTAAATTACCATATGTTATCATGCTGCTGTACTAATAATATCTGCATATTTCCATAACAATTGGGGAGCTATATAAATAATGCAGTTTATATTTCTTATGTCTAATAGACTGTCTGCGCTCAAGACATTTGCATTCAATAGAAATTCTGAGCTGGTGTCGCCCGTGACAGATAAATATGAATTTTCATTGTGACACAAAATAATATATTTAGTTTTTTAGACTCAAAATAAAGGCGGTAAATATACAATAGTTATTTACAAACCCCAGTATTCTGGATACAGTTACTAGATCAGGACATTTTATAACACAATTCTTTTGTAATTTAACTATAGTTAATAACAAGTAGTTTATTAATTAAATTATATTTTTAAAAGGTGCATTTAATATTTAATTGAAGTTTGCAAATTTGACTTCTCAAGCAACCTTTCTGATTCGCCTTCTAACAATATTTTAATATCTCTTGCTGATGTGGGATAATTGGTAACCATTTATAATTACCCCCTGGGGCTCTGACTTCTTTGTAAAGCTTATTCCTAATGTGAGATCATTGCTAATAATTTCTAATTACCCCCTGGGGCTCTGGATCTACTGTCTTCAGTGTAAAACCTAGTGAAAATCGAGACCGGGCACGCTCGGACCATAGGAAGTATCTAGTATGATTAAATTAACCCCTGGGGTCTGAGCATGCCTAGACTTTCCTCATTTTTGTTTCTCATGAAAGCTGCCATCTTGCACAGCTGTGACGTAAAGCCGCATCCACACAGGAGGGGCTTCACACTGCCTGTGTAATGCTGTTAGCAAGCAGGCAGTGACATTCTGTGTGTCTGCATGCATCAACATTATACTGGCAGTTTGAAGCCCCTTCCCTGTTTGCATGATCTTGAGTCACAGCTCTATTTATATTGCCTAAAACCAAACAAATAGTCCCTGTATGGGTCTGCCCACTGCAGCATATGCAGACACAGACTCTGTGGGGCTGGATGTGCATTGTAGTGTCCTTGCCTATCAGGGGCCACATTGCAGCAGCATGTTGCTAAGAGATTGCCACTGATTGGTTAGTACAAGACACAGCACATCCAGTATAGCAGAGTATGTGTCTTTATGAGCTACAAAGGGCAGACCCATACAGGGACTATTTGTTTGATTTTAGGCAGGAAATACACAGCTTATAAACACTTCTTAATAAAATAAAATAAACACAAGTATATAGATACCCAGGGATATTATATACCTAGTAACATCCAGAAACCTTCCATATCCCTTTAAAAACCTACAAATTCTCAGTGATTTTGCTAATGTGACCCAAAAAATTCCCTGTTTGTTTCTTTTTTTAGCTTTACCTTTAATTTACTGTGATTATGGGCAGCAAATGATATGCAAACAGCTGATGTTCTGCATAGAAACCAGGCCTTGTAAATGAAACCGATTTACATACCATCACCCACAATGCCTTGCATGTATAACTTCCTGCACATTAATGTTTGAGACATAGCAAAAAGGAAACCTTTATCATTTATCTGGGCCCTTGAAACTGACCATCTTTTTTTAACTTTTTAATTCTTTGTTTTCTTTTCATGAAAAAGCAGTGCTGCAAAGGTTACAAAATCTTATCTTTAAAACAATGAAAATGCAGTCTTGCGACAACGTTAAAACCTCCCTCTGCCAGTCTCTAATGTGGGTGTATCAGGACACGGCACCAGCTGAGTTATGGAGCTCCATGGAGACCTCGGATACTTCTTCTACCGGCTCCATCTGATCCAGCCAAATACTATATTCAGAATGATGTCCTAATATTGCTACAAAAGTAGATTGTACAGATATTTAAAAGTAGTTTTTACCTTTACAGCAGTCATTTTTCATAAAAAAAAATTTTTTGTAATATTTAATACCTTTTATGTGTTTGTACGTTGCATATTACCTAATGAAAGCCCTGTTAAAGTGGTGCATTTTTGCCATTTTTGTTATTTCTTTGCCTATAGGGACTGCCATAATTGGACTCTGACCTCCTCTCATCCCTCAATGTGTATCTGTGAGGTGAGCAGGCAGCTAGCTGTGAATCTCCATATTAAATTTTCTAATGCAAATACAACATCGCCAACATTTTCCAGTTGATTCAGCGGGTCATGTGGTGCAGCTTCTAATGTAGGAGCCAAAACCATATGATCCCAAGGACCAATAAGAAGCGGACCATTCTGTGCTTGCAATAGAAGATGCAATATGGAGATTCACAGCTTGTTGTCCACATTCCTCACACGGTGACCCACTCTGAAGGATTGGAGGGAGAGCAGCCCACTATATATAATATATATATATATATATATATATATATATATATATATATATATATATATATATATAATTATACACACACTAACCATAACTTATATATATATATTTCAGTGCTACGTAAAAGTTGCGTTGCAAATCCTGAACAATATCTAGGAATACATAATTGTGGCTGTGTTTTGTCTTGATACCTGCATATTATCTTGTAGTTCATAGAAATGTGAGAATAATGATAAATCAGCACATTTTAATTGGACCATCGTATATGTAAACATAATCCTAAAAGGGCCATGAATAACATTAAGGCAGGACTTGGGCTAATTATCATATTTACGATCTTATTAAATTTTCTTGATTTTTTTTTTCTACTTCAACCAGACATGCAAGTAGTTAATTCAGTTTGATAAATGAATATTTTTACATAAATGTAGTAAAACGTAGGATTCCTATACCCCGTGCTCGGCGGGTGGGGGCGGCTATATGTGGGATTTCCAAGTCATCTCTTTCTATGAATATGGTAAGTGACCTACCCAAGGTCATAAGATAAAGGGCAATTCATCACCTTCAAGGGTAGCTGGTTGATCACTCACTGCAGTGTATGCAGACACAGTCTCTGTAAGGCTGCATGTGCATTGTAGTTTCTTGGGTCATATCTCAGAAGCATGTTGCTGAGAGATGATTACTGATTTTTTTAGTATGATATACTGTACACAAAGTACTACAGAGTCTTTGTCTTCATGAGCTGGAGAGGTCAGACCCATACAGGGACTATGATTTCAGGCCGTAAAAATAGAGCTTTTAAGCAGGACACAAACGTAAAAAGATACACACGCCGTCTAATTAAATCTATGAGGTTACAAATGAATGAGTTCTGTGAGTATTACCTTTGTTTCATAATAGTAACTGAGCTTGTATTTAGCAGAAAGGGGTAACCCCCGGTTTGTATTTTTGGACCCATATCTAGGTCTTACTGGGTCATGACCGCTCAGTGTCCTCGCTGGAAGGAACATCTTTATTTCCTTCCCCTTATTGTCCTCCTCCTCCTGCCCGAGGTTGGCTCGTTCTGTAGTTCATCTCAACAAAGCGCTTTATGTGAATTGTATCGAGCTGCAAACGAGTAACCGTATCAGAGAAGCACAGAATGTGCCACCCGGGAGCAACGAGCGCCGAGCATTGATTTGTGTGACTTCTCCTAACATATGTCTGACTTAGGCCTAGAACTGAGCCGGGCCTGGCTCTACCTGAGCGGGAAAGTACAGGATGCACAGTATATAATATAATGTATCTCTGGGAGGGATTTGACTCAGAGAGAGAGAGATGCACGCACACCTGTGTGTGTGTGTGTGTGTGTATATATATATATATATATATATATATATATATATATATATATATATATATATATACACAGCAAGGGAAAAAAAGTATTTGATCTCCTGCTAATTTTAAACGTTTGTCCACTGACAGAAATGACCAGTCTATAATTGTAAGTATTTGATCCCTTCGTCTTAGTACTTGGTGGCAAAACCCTTGTTGGCAATCACATAGATCAGACGTTTCTTGCAGTTGGCCACCAGGTTTGCACACATCTTAGGAGGGATTTTGTCCCACTCATCTTTGTAGATCCTCTTCAAGTCATTAAGGTTTTGGGGCTGATGTATGGCAGCTCGAACCTTCAGCTCCCTCCACAGATTGTCTATGGGATTAAGGTCTGGAGACTGGCTCTTTTTTAAGAGTGCTCCTAATCTCAGCTCCTTACCTGTATAAAAGACACCCGGGAGCCAGAAATCTTGCTGATTGATAGGGGATCAAATACTTATTTCCCTCACTGACCTGCAGATCAATTTATAACTTTCTTGACATGTGTTTTTCTTGTTTGTTTTTTGTTATTCTGTCTCTCACTGTTACAATACACGACCATTAACATTATAGACTGATTGTTTCTTTGTCAGTGGACAAACATTCAAAATCTGCAGGGGATCAAATACTTTTTTCTCACTATATGTGTATGTATATACAGTTGTGCTCAAACGTTTGCATACCCTGGCAGAAATTGTGACATTTTGGCATTTATTTTGAAAATATGACTGATCATGCAAACAAATGTATTTTACTGAAGGATAGTGATCACATGAAGCCATTTATTATCACATAGTTGTTGGGCTCCTTTTTAAATCGTAATGATAACAGAAATCACCCAAATGGCCCTGATCATAAATTTGCATACCCTTAGTTCTTAATCCTGTGTATTGCCCCCTTTAGCACCAATGGCAGCGTGCAGTCTTGTGTAATAGTTGTCTGAGGCCCCTGGTTCTTGCAGGTGGTATAGCTGCCCATTCGTCTTGGCAAAATGCCTCCAGGTCATGCAAAGTCTTTGGTCGTCTTGCATGAAGCGCACATTTGAGATCACCCCAGAGTGGCTCGATGATATTAAGGTCAGGAGACTGTGATGGCCACTCCACAACCTTCATCTTTTTCTGCTGTAATCACTGGAGGGTCAACTAGGTCTTATCCTTAGGGTCATTCTCATGCCGGAATGTCCAAGAGCGTCCCGTGCGCAGCCTTCGTGCAGAAGAATGCAAATTGTCTGCCAGTATTTTCTGATAACATGCTGCATTCATCTTGCTATCAATTATAACATGATTCCCTGTGCCTTTAGAGCACACACCCCAAAAACATCAGTGAGCCCCCACCATGCTTCACAGTTGGGATGGTATTCTTTTCACTATAGGCCTTGTTGACCCCTCTCCAAACTTAGCGCTTATAGTTGTGACCATAAAGCTCTATTTTGGTCTCGTCACTCCAAATTACAGTGTGCCAGAAGATGTGAGGCGTGTGAAGGTGTTGTTGTGCATATTGTAACCAGGCTTTTTTGTGGCATTGGCGCAGTAAAGGCTTCTTTCTGGTAACTCGACCATGCAGCTCATTTTTCTTCAAGTATCGGCGTATTGTGCTGCTTAAAACAACCACACCGTCTTTTTCCAGAGCAGCCTGTATTTCTCCTGAGGTTACCTGTGGGTTTTTCTTTGTATTCTGAACAATTCTTCTGGCAGTTGTCACTGAAATCTTTCTTGGTCTACCTGACCTTGGTATCAAGAGATCCCTGAATTTTCCTCTTCTTAATAAATGATTGAACAGTACTGACTTGCATTTTCAAGGCTTTGGCTATAACTTTATATCCTTTTCCATCTTTATGAAGTTCCATTACCTTGTTACGTTACCTTTTGCACTAGAGGAGGGCACTGGGGCACTGCACAACCGGCAGATCCGCCCCTGTATCTATCTATCTATCTATCTATCTATCTATCTATCTATCTATCTATATGTGTATATATATATATATATATATATATATATATATATATATGCATATAACTCTCTCTCTCTCTCCATCTATCTACCTCTCCCATTCTCCTCTCTCACCTCTCTCTAGACCTCCCACACCTATCCTGACATAAACACGCCACCAACTACTTATCTATCACTACCTATCTATCCATCCATCCATGTGTGTGTATATGTATGTATGTGTATATATATATATATATATATATATATACACATACATACATACATACATACATACATACATACATACAAGGCTGTAAATAGAGTGAGAGATAGACAGAGTAGTGGTAACTTCCCAGGAGCCTGAGAGCCAGGGCTCCTAAAATTTGTTCTGTTAGCTCCTAAATAATTTTCCAAAGTATAATGGATCTCTTTGAAAGGATTCCTTCCAGACTCCTAGAAAACAGCCTGTCTGGCTCCTAAAGAATCTTCCTGGCTCCTAAGTTTTAGATCTGCCTACACCAGAGCTGTTATCCGACTATAATATTGATACAAAGGAATATAATGACCTATAATGAATCGCTGAGCTTGCACGTTGGGTATTGGTAGAAATTTATGCTAATACCCAACTTTCAGCCTCCATTATCTAACATTTATTACATTTATTTATGTGTTTTTTTTTTTTAAATGTAATTTTTATTGAAAGCGACAGTTATTACATAAAACATAGCATATCCAGACAGATACAATATACTTGTCTAATGTTATTAAACTCAAACATATCTAATAAACCATAAGCACATATTACATTTCCAATCCCCGTCACGGCTATATGTGCATTTTTAATTTCTGCAAAATAAACAAGTTAACTCTTTAGTATAAAACACAATATTTTACCTTTTAACAAGCCACTGTGTGATAAATAAAGAATACAATTTATGTATTTTCCCAGAAAATGCTCTTATGCCCATGACTGCTAATGTTAGTTTCTTGAATATTTCACAAACGTGAAGTTTTTGCTAATCTACATTGATCCTTTAAAGGAGACACAATGAAATAAGACACAATTATACATAGTCTTCCTGACACAGGCACTATTTATAAACAGGCCACATCTCTGTCCCAGGTTATCATTATTTCAAATGTGCAGTGCATATTGCTGATGCACTTGAGAGGCAATTATAGTAATTAATTATGGAATTCTTCGTTATCTGTGTCCCCTCAGCCATCTAAGCCGTGCCAACCTATTCATTAAACTCTAGTGTCGCTAAAACTCTTATGTTCTTAGCTGGTTTAATTCTCTCGCTGGCACCAACCGGCACGGGCCATCCATAAATACACAGATATTTATTATATTTATTTGCAATGAATATTTTTACTTCTTTTCCAAATGTCGACTCCTCCTCTAACAAGTAAAAACAGCACTGTCAGGTAAGAAGCTGGTAAAATATCCGTCACGTCTGGTTATCTACCTCCCTGCCACGGCTGGCCTCTAAATTGCTTGTTGATAAATTAGCCTATTTAAGCGCGAGTGATGCTGGCATTACCGTTATTAATGAAGCCCGGGTACCAGGACATTAAAAAGTATCCCGGCTGTTAGATTGCGTCTTCACCTGTGAGTAATGTGCAGTTCAGTTGTATGACTTTACAAGTGACTGAAGAACAAGGCGAGATACGCACTGCACAAAGAGACAATGAAGGTTAAACTGACAATTATAGGAGGACAATATCTCCTCTGTTTATCTTGTAGCGCTCAGTCTTGTTTGATTATTTATCATAAAGTACAATTTTGTGTTTTGTAATAAAGGCTTTAGTCATATTAAAGTAGCAAAAAAGGGTAAAACGCGTTTAGTCAGTTTTGGCTGATTTCGTCAGGGTCTGAGGAAGCCGGGTAGAACTGACGAAACGCGTTTTATTTCCCCTATATATGTTTTTTGAGATTTTAACAGAGATTGTGAGTAGGATTTTATTTGTTTCTACTTAATACATTTTGATGTTTATTTTATTTCTATTTCACCATTGTCGTCTGTGCGCTCTATCTTTTAAGATCAAAACAGTGCCATCTTTGGGTAGGTTTCCTAACTTGGACATAGTCCATCCTATGCTATGTTTCAAAGCTGTGTAATACAGCCGGCATATGCTATAAGGAGCCATGATAAAGTGGTATTGGGGGCTCATTTGCATGTCCAGTTTCCCAGAGTGCAGTGCAATAACTGTATTTCTCAATATTTTTTTGCAGGAAATATATTTTTTTACTTATTTTTAGGTGTCCAAATGTGAACACAAATGTACTATTTATTTACTTTTTTTTTTCTAGATATTTCCAAAGATTTTTTTCTGAAGTACTTTCATTTTGACGTTGGTCTACTTTATATATTAATGATGATGATAATTTATAATGATACAATAGTAATATAAATGTTAAAACAAAGTTCTGCAAATAGTTCCAAACTGGTTTCTCCCTTCTGCATTTCATGAAGTTGTTGTACTTTTCAGTATAATGTGTGTAGTGTCCCATAGTAACCAATCAGTGGCAACATGCTGTTTGAGAGGGGTCACTGACAGGCTAATTTTAAACACTGTCTGATTTGCATGAGCTACAGAGGTCAGACCTAAGATTTTAAACAGAATAAATAGTGTTTAAAAGGCACTTGTTCGTATCATAAAGTACATAAAAGTAAATAGATAAACAGGGATATTATATATCTATTAAAATCCAGGAACCTCTATCCCTTTAATAGGAAAAATAATTTATTATACATTTGGTGCATTACAATATCATGGCGGTACCCAAGGGAATTTTATAACACTGATATTTGGGAAGGTTATCAGTGTATTGCATAATTCCTTATTTTCTTTGCCCATAATCCCCCACCTTTTCCTCAAATATCCGTCCAACCTTTGCAGTGGATAATAAAGTCTGGCGCTGCAAGTCCCCATATTGACATTGCAACCAGCTAATGATAATTAGAGCGCTAATTTGCACAATGCTTTGTAAAGTAGTTCCACATTTTATTAAAAGCCAATTTCAGTCCAGGAATTTGTATAAATCTGATTCACGACTTCATTAGATTACGGGAAACGAAAGCTGGCAGAGCCGGGTAATACTCATCACAGCCCACAGCTCTAATGCCAAGTTTATGGGTCAGTAACTGGCATTGAGGGGCATGCCGAGTCATAGTAATGCTCCAATGTGTGCTGTGGTCTACAGTAATATAAACAACTTTTCATCCTATAGGCACAGCATTATAACATTAAATATTTATATGGAACAGTAGCTGGCATTTTTGAGGTATGCTAATTATGGTATCGCCATACTCCGATAATCCAATGTATGTTGTAATCTACAGTCATATAAACACATTTTCAATTTAAAGAGACACTTCAGATATTCCACATATGGTATAATATTATTCTCTAGTCCACTGTAATAGTTGTCAGAGTGAGTAACGGCTGCGAGATGCGTTCTGCTCAGGCATTACTCACGTGCTGACTGCGGATAAACATTTGGTAATCGCTCAACTGCGCATGTATGGGCATATGCGGCGCATGCTGGAAGGAGAGTGGGAAGGAGGTGAAGGAGAGAGGGGAGGAGGGAGAGGGAAGGAGAGAGGGAGGGAAAGAGGAGAGGGAAGGAGGGGAGGGAGAGGAAAGGAGAGATTGAAGGAGGGAGACTGAAGGAGAGAGGGAAGGAGGGTGAGGGAGGGAAGGAGAAAAGGAGGGGGATTGAGGGATAGAGGGAAGGAGGGGGAGAGGGAAGGAGGGAAAGGGAAGGAGAGAGGGAAGGAGGAGGGAGAGGGAGAGGGAACAAGGGATAGGGAAGGGGGAGATAGGGAGGGTGGTGAAGGTGAGAGAAGGAGAGGGGGATGGAAGGAGAGGGTGGGCGGGAGAGGGGGGTGGTAGAGAGGTAAAGTGGGAGAGGAGGGAGGGGTAGAGAGGTGGAGGGAGAGTGATGGAGGGAGAGTGAGATGAGGGAGAGTAGGCAGAGAGGAAGGGATGGAGAGGGAGGGAGGGAGAGAGAAAAGTATAGAGAGTTCAAGCTCAGAGAGAGAGCACACACACAAAGAGAGGACGCACAGAGAGGGCTCACAGAGAGAGACAGCACAGATAATTGAACATAACATATGATACTGTTATTTATGACGGGCAAGTTACTAGTTAATAATAAATAGTACATTTGTGCTCACATTTGAATGTCTAAAATAAGTTTGAAAAATATTTTTGGCTGGGAATTCTGAGAAATACAGTATTGCAGTGCACTCTGGGCATGGACATGCAAATGAGCCAGAAAGGTTTCACTAGTAATAGTTAATAATAAGTAATTTATCAATTGAATGTTATTACAAATGGCATTTCCTACAGAAAACATACATTGATGCTTTTACTATGTATAGATGTCAGCCAGGCTTTCTGATCCACCCATTAAGTACAGACTAATACATTTTTCTAATGGGAGATCATTTTCTAGTAATTTCTAATTACTCCCTTTGGCTCTGAATTTAGCAACTTGCGTGTGAACAAGTACTGACTGGTTCAGGTTTTCCATAGAAAATGTCCAAAAACTGAAATAACGTCACAAGAAGGAAGTGCAGAATGACCCAAAGAACCATTTAGGGTCATGGAAGGGACATTAACAGAGCTAATGAGGTTCGGATAAGGGACATTCATAAAAGGTCATTTAAATAAATGAGCGCTATTATACGTCTCAATACACAATTATTTCTTAACGTGACCCACAAGTTCAGATTGTAATATAATGATTTAAAAGTTTCCTCATGACAAGTCCATTTTTTCCCTTCATTTTTTACTGACCTCCTGGAAGTCTCTAACTTGACAAAAATTATATATATATGTTTTTAATGATTTCTACATATACATTATATCGAGAACTTTTGTAATAAAACTAATATAGACAAATATGAAATATGATAAACTAGTTCAAGAAATAAATAAGGTTAAATCAAGTTAAAAAATGAATATGAACTTTTTTAAATATATTAAAAATAATTAGTTGTCCATGAATTTAGTTTAATATTTTCTAATAGATCTTTAATAAAAATGTTTTTAATATAAACTTTTTAAAATGTATTAAAAGTTGTCATCGATTTATATTTCTGCGCAAGCCCATAACTCCCCTGTGTCTCTTTCTCCCCCTCTCCCTCCCCTGTGTCTCTTTGCCCCCTCTCCCTCCCCTGTGTCTTTTTGCCCCCCTCTCCCTCCCCTGTCCATCTTTCTCCCCTCTCCCTCCCCTGTCTCTCTTTCTCCCCTCTCTCTCCCCTGTGTCTCTTTCTCCCCCTCTCCCTCCCCTGTCTCTCTTTCCCCCTTCTCCCTAATCTGTGTATCTTTTCTTCCTCTCCCTCCCCTGTGTCTCTTTGCCCCCCTCTCCCTCCCCTGTGTCTAATTTCCCCCCCGCTCTCCCTCCTCTGTGTCTCTTTCCCCCCTCTCCCTCCCCTGTGTCTCTTTGCCTCCTCTCCCTCCCCTGTGTTTCTTCCACTCCCTCTCCCTTCCCTGTCTCTCGTTGCCCCCCTCTCCCTCCCCTGTGTCTCTTTCTCCCCCTCTCCCTCCCCTGTGTCTCTTTCTCCCCCTCTCCCTAATCTGTGTCTCTTTCTCCCCCTCTCCCTCCCCTGTGTCTCTTTCTCCCCCTCCCCTGTCTCTCTTTTCCCCCTCTCCCTAATCTGTGTCTCTTTTCTTCCTCTCCCTCCCCTGTGTCTCTTTCCCCCCGCTCTCCCTCCTCTGTGTCTCTTTTCCCCCTCTTCCTCCCCTGTGTCTCTTTTTCCCCCTCTCCCTCCCCTGTGTCTCTTTTCCCCCCTCTCCCTCCCCTGTGTCTCTTTCCCCCCCTCTCCCTAATCCGTGTCTTGTTGGCCCCCTCTCACGGCTTTGAAACCATATGCGGGCTTGGCGGCGTTTAAACCTGTAACTTTTTCAAGCCTGCAAGGCTCTAGTCGTAAATCGCTATTGCTCCAAGCCTTGCAGGCTTGAAAACATTTTTAACGGGTTTAACGCCGCCATTTTAGCACCATTAGCTTTCAACCTCCCTTTTGGACTCCCTACCTCAGGAGGAGTGAGGTTGGTAGCTAAGTTTCTATTTATTTGGCGTCTTTATTTGGCGTCAAGGGCTTCCGAGTAACGGGTTTAAAAAAAAATGTCTTGTTTTTTTCTTTTTTTGTTTTCTTAAGCCCGTAACTCGGAAGCCATTTGAAACATCTCATGGCCTTTGGCACTCATTGTGATCCTCCTCCCCCTCTACTTTGATGGGGCAATAAAATTTGAAGCCATGGGAATGCTGTTTGAGACATAATTGAAACCGTTTTCTACTGTGAGGACCTTCAGCGCTCATTGTGAGCCTCAGGACCTTCAGCGCTCATTGCGAGCCTCATGTCATGTACTTTTGGTCCTCTGAGAGAGATATATATTTCTATGTATATGTAGTTAAGTACTAATGAATCATTTCTTAAATCAATTAATATAGTTTAATTATTTATAATTGATATATGCAGCAAGCAATAGGCTGAAGAGCTAACAATCTGTTTGTATTTTGCGTCTGCATAGAATATACATTGTGAGTGTTGGTGCCCGGCTTATAAAGTTTGAAATGTGCGCGAGGTAAAGCCGTTGGTTTATTGTGTAAAGCGGCATTGTATAGTTGTAATGTTATTAATGTTACGCGTCTCGTGAGCATTTTCCGGCTTTTGTGCTTTTGTAATAGTGTATCTTGTAGGTCGTAGTGTGATGTGTAAAGTGCTACGCGTTCGGCAGTGTTTTGCGTGGTCCGTGGTCATGTAGCCTCGTTTTCATTTTTTTCGGCGGACATTTTTTTCCTCGCTTAGGCGATTTTTGAGTGGCAAAAATCGTCTAAATGGAGTTAAATTCACGTTCCACCTCACTCCCAGACGTCCTGGCTGTCGCCCTGTTCTGTCTGTGATGTTTTTGTATTTTTTGTGGGTGTATTTATCGTGTTTTTGTTCGGCCGCTAATCTCGTAAATTTTTGCGTCTCATATCTTTTTTTTTTTCTAAGTCCCGCGTCTCATATTTTTACGGTTCGCCGTGCTTTGCGGTGCTCGCCTGGGCTAAGTGCCACGGTTTAACGGCTCGCCTTGCTTCACGAGGCTCGCAGTGATGAGCGCCTTTTGCGCTCATCGGCTAAGTGCTACGGTTTAACAGCTCGCCTCGCTTTGCGAGGCTCGCAACTATGAGTACCTCTGGCTCACCTCGCTTCGCCGACTTCTCACAGTTTGACAACTATTATATGTGACTAGCGAATTGCCCGTCAAAAAATGACAGCAATAGAATTGTAAGTCAAGGAATGGTGTTTGGAATGGTGTTTTTTGTGGTGGTCTGAGATCTCGGCGCTCATTGCGAGCCTCTTGGTTGTTGTAGTTTTTTGTTATCAGTGGCGCTTTTGCTGTCATTGTAAGGTCGGCGCTGATCTGCTTTTTGCGCTTATTGCAAGGCTGTCCCCTGGTGTAGTTTGTGTGCTATGAGCAGCGTTGGCGCTCCTTGTGAGGCGCGCAGTGAATGGCTTTTGCGATTATTGCGATATTGTTTTTATTTTTTATGTATATGTATTTTGTGATGCTAATTATATAAGTAATAAATTAATATACTTTACCTATTTGGAAGTAATATCTGCAGGAAGCATTGTGCTGAAGAGCTGACAATCTGTTTTGATGTTCCTGCAGCATACAATGTAGGTTTGCACTGTTGTGGCGCTGCTGTGTAAGTGTCAGCAATGTGTGCGGTGTGTAGTGTAAATAGGCTGCGTGCGTGAGGGGAAGCCGTTAGGGTAGCTGTGTACTTCCGCATTGTGTAAGTTAGTGTTGGGAAATGGCGGCGATTGTGTATGTGGTAGGCGGGTTTGTATGACGAAGCGTCCTTGCTAATGGTGTATGTTGTAGGTCGTACGGGTATTTGCTTTGTGGAATTTATCAGCGTTAGGGGTCGTGTAGCCGCGTTTTTTTTCGGCGACCATTTTTTCTCTCGTTTAGGGGATTTTCGAATGTGTAAACTTTGTAAATTTCCAGAATTCGAGGTTTAAGCAGTGTCGCAGAGGTCCTGGGTGTCCCCCCTCAGTGTGGGTAATGTTTTTATTTTATTTTTGTGTTTATTTTTGTGTTTTTTAATGTTTGGCGCTGTGCGCGGGTTGTCCGTTAAGGTCGTATTTTGACGAGCCCGTAATGGATTTTTTCTAAGGCCTGCAGCTGGTATATTTTTGTGTAAGTCCGTAGTTAGTATTGCGTGTTTATGGTCCCGATTGTGTGGTTGTTTTTTAACCGATTGTAAGGCGCTGTAGAGCCTCAACCGCCGCAAATGCGGCCCCTGGCTACGCAATGGGATTGCATTTGCGGTCAGAAAGTTGTAGGTGGTCGTACGGATGAGCGCCTACATCGCTCATCTCCACCAGCGCAAGTAGCGCCTTCGGTGCTCCTTGCCAGCAACTGCAGCCCTCGCTTAGCAACAACCCGCATGCTGACAACTATATATGTGATAGAAACCTTTTAAATGTATTAAAAATAACTAGTCATAAATAAATTTAATTTTCAATTTTTTTTAAATGGATCTTTAACAATTAATTTTTTAATATGAACTTAAAAAAAAAAAATAATCATCAATAAATTGTATTTAAAATCACATATTTTAATGCAGTGATAATTATTTATTACTTAATATAAATTATTTTATAGTTTAAACTTTTAAAATATCTAAAAAAAATGAATATTTTAGATCTTTAATAAATTCCTTTTCAATATCAACTTTTTTAAAAATATTAAAAATTAGTCATCAATAAATTTAAGATTTTGTTTTAACATATCTATAAGAAATGATTTGTTAATATGAACTTTGCTAAATGTATTAGAAATAATTAGTCATCATTAAATGTAATTTAAGATCATGGATATTTAATGTAGAGTGAAAATAATGAATTATCGAACATAAATTATTTTATAGATGAAAATAATATAATGTATTTAAGAGTATTCAGGGCTTTCACCGCTGCAACCTGGGTTCAAATTCCAGTCAGGGAATTAAGAGTTCACACCACCCTGAAGACAAGACAGGTTGGGCCTGCTCAGTACTTGGATGGGAGACCACCTAGGAGAAGGAACTGGAATCCACTCCAGTAAAACCAAGGTCACGTAGAGTCGGAAATGACTGAAAGACAAAACAAATACTCCTACATATTTCTCCTCATTATCTATTCCTCAGATACCAATTATTTATCTTCTTACAATGATTTTACTATTTTGCTTTGGGTAAAATAAAAAGTTGTAAAGATATGTGAGGCCCTTTTTAGGACACAGCTGTTCACTCTTCAAGTGATATAGGTTGCCCATGTCCGCCCTCATGTATTAGCTTTTATTAGTAGTTATGCTGCCGTGGCATCTTCTACTTTTGTTTCTGCTAATAACCTTCCTGAGGCGGGAGGAGACTTTGAATGTGCAGGAAGCTTCTATCTGCACAATGGAACTGAGGCAGCTACAGTGAGAAAAGGAAATGGAACCCTGCGTTAAGGAGTAATTGCAAGTAAAAGTAAAAAATATAAATGTTGTGTTTTATTTTGTTTTATAAAAAACAATGAGCACAGTGGCCTTTCAGTGTAATGTAGAGACCTTTCCTGTTTGCTGGCCGCAATATCGGCTACTAGATGGAGGGCCGCTTTTTCAGTGAATTTCTTAGGGTTAGGTGTTAAAGTTAGGCAGTTGGGGAGAATTAAGGGTTAGGTTTTAGGTGTTAGGGGTAGGGTTAGTGTTGTTGTCAGATGTTATGGGGTTATGTGTTAGGGTTAGAGGTTTGGGGTAGGGGCTGGGGTTAAGGTTTGGTTTTAGGTAGGTGTTAGGGTTGGGGTTAGGTATTAGGTGTTGGGGTTGGGTATTAGGGGTTGGGTAATAGGGGTTAGGTGTCAGGGGTTTGGGTTAGGGTTGGTGTTTGGGGTTGGCTTAGGTATTAGAGGTTGAGGTTAGGGTTGGAGTTAATTATTAGGGTTTAGGTATTAGAGGTTAGAGGTTTGGGGTTAGGGTTTGGTTTTAAGGGTTAGGTGTTAGTGTTGGGGTTAGGTATTAGGCTTTAGGGTTGGGTTAGGTTTTATTGGTTGGGTAATAGGGGTTAGGTATTAGGGGTTTCGTTTAGGTTTGGTGTTAGTGGTTATGGATGGGGTTAGGTATTAGGGTTTAGGATTGGAGTTAGGTATTAGGGGTTAGGGTTGGAGTTAGGTATTAGGGGTTAGGTATTAGGGGTTGGGTATTATGGATTAGGTATCAGGGTTGGGGTTAGGGTTGATGTTAGGGGTTGGGGTTAGGGTTGGAGTTAATTATTAGGGGTTAGCGGTTGGGTATTAGGGGTTAGGTGTTGGGATTTGGGTACTTGCAGATTATAAGCTTTACACTGACAAGAAATTCACTGACATCTCGGCCGTGCCACCTGGTGGCCGATATTGAGGCCAGCTAACAGGAAAGACCCTAATGCAGTTTTTTACATTACAGGTTGCTCATTCATGTTCGTCCTTTCCTTCCTCCTTATTTTACTACCTGTTTTTCTTGAGTCCTTGGCAGATGGGATGCAGTTGCTGCCAACGGTAGAGCCGCTCAGTCGTAGCGCAGCGCTCAAATGGTGGGAGACTTTTTATAGTCTCATTGTGTTTCATACTTTGTATGTTGTCTCTAATTTAACTTGGAAAAAAAGCTAGATGCTCTCAGGTCCTGAAAGAACCGTAAATCACAAGTGCCTTCTAAATGCTCATACACACTCTCTGCTGCCGTAATAACGTTTTTTTACTTTTGTTATGTGGGGAGAAATCCGATTGAGAAGAGCCGAAAAATACAAACCTATATAAACTTTAAGATTTTTTTTTTCAATGTAAATCATTAATAAATTAATTTTAACTTAAACTTTTTAAATATATAAAAAATAATCATCAATAAATTTAATGTAAGATTTTTTTTTTTACTTTATAATTTTTAGTATGAACTTTTTAAATATTGTGGATGGATATTTGTTGGGTGCTTGTGATCTTTGGTTCTTGTACAACTTGCAGCGACAACCTATCTCCAAGCAGGAGTGGTGGAGCTACTGCCGGTGCAGCAGGTGCAAAGCACCGGGGCACACAGCAGGGTATGGGCCCTCTGCTTTCTGCACTGCTCGTAATTTCTTAGAGGAGGGCATATAATTATATTATAGAAAGCTGATCTGGCTACCTATATTTTATTGACATGTATAGAGATGAACTAGGGAGCCCCCAAATTATTTTGCACTGTACTTAATAAAATAAAATACATAAAAGGTACAAATCCAGGAATGTTCTATAACCCTTTAAGGGTCTGGTTGTTGTTTGCATTGCTCAGTCGTGTCCGACTCTCGGTGACCTCATGGACCAAAACACACCATGCTGATCTACAGTGCCTTGCAAAAGTATTCACCCCCTTGACTTTTTACCTATTTTGTTACATTACAGCCTTAAGTTCAATGTTTTGTTAATCTGAATTTTATGTGATGGATCAGAACACAATAGTCTAAATTGGTGAAGTGAATTGAGAAAAATATATACATAAAACTATTTTTTAGAAATAGAAAACAGAAAATTGTCATGTGCGTATGTATTCACCCCCTTTGTTATGAAGCCCATAAAAAGCTCTGGTGCAACCAATTACCTTCAGAACTCACATAATTAGTGACATGATGTCCATCTGTGTGTAATCTAAGTGTCACATGATCTGTCATTACATATACACACCTTTTTTTGAAAGGCCCTAGAGGCTGCAACACCTAAGCAAGAGGCACCACTAACCAAGCACTGCCATGAAGACCAAGGAACTCTCCCAACAAGTAAGGGACAATGTTGTTGAGAAGTACAAGTCAGGGTTAGGTTATAAAAAAATATCCAAATCTTTGATGATCCCCAGGAGCACCATCAAATCTGTCATAACCAAATGGAAAGAACATGGCGCAACAGCAAACCTGCCAAGAGACGGCCGCCCACCAAAACTCACGGACCGGGCATGGAGGGCATTAATCAGAGAGGCAGCACAGAGACCTAAGGTAACCCTGGAGGAGCTGCAGAGATCCAGAGCAGAGCCTGGAGTATCTGTACATAGGACGACAATAAGCCGTACGCACCATAGAGTTGGGCTTTATGGCAGAGTGGCCAGAAGAAAGACATTACTTTCAGCAAAAAAACAAAATGGCACGTTTTGAGTTTGCGAAAAGGCATGTGGGAGACTCCCAAAATGTATGGAGGAAGGTGCTCTGGTCTGATGAGAGTACAATAGAACTTTTCGGCCATCAAAGAAAACGCTATGTCTGGCGCAAACCCAACACATCACATCACCCAAAGAGCACCATCCCCACAGTGAAACATGGTGGTGGCCGCATCATGCTGTGGGGATGTTTCTCAGCAGCCGGGACTGGGAAACTGGTCAGAGTTGAGGGAAAGATGGATGGTGCTAAATACAGGGATATTCTTGAGCAAAACCTGTACCACTCTGTGCGTGATTTGAGGCTAGGACGGAGGGTCACCTTCCAGCAGGACAATGACCCCAAACACACTGCTAAAGCAACACTTGGGGGGTTTAAGGGGAAACATGTAAATGTGTTGGAATGGCCGAGTCACAGCCCAGACCTCAATCCAATAGAAAATCTGTGGTGAGACTTAAAGATTGCTGTTCACAAGCGCAAACCATCCAACTTGAAGGAGCTGGAGCAGTTTTTCAAGGAGGAATGGGCAAAAATCCCAGTGGTAAGATGTGGCAAGCTCATAGAGACTTATCCAAAGTGACTTGGAGCTGTGATTGTCGCCAAAGGTGACTCTACAAAGTATTGACTTTAGGGGGGTGAATAGTTATGCACATTGACTTTTTCTGTTATTTTGTCCTATTTTTTGTCGCTTCACAATAAAAAAACAAAAAACATTTTCAATGTCGTGGGCATGTTCTGTAAATTAAATGATGGAAATCCTCAAACAATCCATGTTAATTCCAGGTTGTGAGGCAACAAAACACGGAACATGCCAAGGGGGGTGAATACTTTTGCAAGGCACTGTACTTGTTATTCATGGCAGAGATACTGGAGTGGGTTGCCAGTTCCTTCACCAGTAGGCCACAGCATGCAGTTCCTGGTATTCCAAGGTGGTCTCCCAGCCAAGTACTGACCAGTCCCAGCCCTGCTCGGCTTCAACGTAGTGTGATCTCTTGGTTCCCTGACTGGAAACGAACCCAGGTCGCAGTAAAAGCACTGAATCCTAACCACTGGACCACCAGGGAACCCATAAGGATTTGATTACATCATCTTAAAACAAATCTTTCTTTAGTATCCTTATCTGTCTGTTTTTGCTGAATCCATGGAGTGGGGGTGCAGTGGTTCCCAAACACGTCCTCAGAGACAGGTGGACATGCTCACGTGTGATAATAGGTTACACATGTATGTTATGCTTCGTGAACACTGCGTGAAGCGGGCAGGTGCAGAGCAAAGAAGGCAAAAGATAGTAGTAGGTATCAAATGCTAAAAGTTGAACTAACTCATCAATGAGACCATAAATTACACTGTACTGAAATAAATATGGCAGAGCCCTACCCTATAGTGAAAGATGCTCAATATGGAAGCCTTTAGATACAAAAAAGGTTGATTGGCTATAAAATATATATATATGCCCATAGCTTTGTTGTTGTTGTTCAGTCGTGTCTGACTCTCCTTGACCCTATAGGCCGGAACTCACCAGGTCTGTTTGTGCTTATCCATAAGGTTTTCTTGGCAAAGATAATGGAATGGGTTGCCAGATCCTTCTCCAGTGGACTGCAATTTGTCTGCTATCACCAGCCCCTCTAAGGTGACCCTACATGGCTAGCTCACATTCAATCCAAAAGGAGCTTGTGTACCTGAATGAAGCTGTGAGCCATACCATGTAGGGTCACCCAAGATGGGCCGGTCATAGCAGAGAGGTCAGACAAAAATCTGCTAATGTTAGCTCGTTGCATATTTCCCAAAGCATGTGATATTTTCCCCAAACTACAATGGTCTTTATTTCACAACCCGGCAATTGGTATAAAACAGGCAAAACCCGCTAAACGTAGAATATTCGCGCTATTATGTCACTTATACCTCACGATCATTATCGAAGGCTACATTTGCATAAATCTCATTAGGGACCAAGTAGGAGCCACATAAATCTTATGATAAATGAATATGACATCATTCAGAGTGTAATGTATTAATTTTTTGATACAAATAATTGTACGGTGATCATTGCAGATAATTATGATGGTTCGAGGCAATGCAGGAAGGAAATGAGTACGGAAAAAAAAGATTGTTTCATCCGAGCAGGAACATTTGTCATAAAAACTGGATACAAAGTGTCTTCGAGAAGTAACCTTTATAATATGGAACAAAACTTTATTATGGAAGTTGTGGGGAAAATATAAAAGCATTGGAGAGATAGTAACATGGAACAAACTTAAATGTGTATCTAGTATTCAGTATATAAAAGAGTGCTGCTATGATAGAAACCATACAGAAAATGCAGCTTTGCAGCACTTTCAGGACTCCCCCCTGACAAATTCCGATCTGGGAGTAACGGCTTTAGACAATTAGTCTAGAGATGGGGTGGGCAAGCTCAATCCTGGAGAGCAGCACACAGGCCAGGATTTGAGGTATCCCTGTTGCATACATTCTTCAGTCATCCTGATTGACTCGCCTGTGCACAGAAAGGATACCCTCAAATCCTGGTCTGTGTGTGGCTCGCCAGGATCGAACTTGCCCACCCCTGTTCTAGAGGAAGTAGATTATTTATTAATTTAGCGCCACAATTCAGCTGGTGCATTGTCCAGATTGACCATTATTATGAAGAGCTAAACTTGATATGGGTTCCCTGGTGGTCCAGTGGTGCTTTCACCGCTGTAACCTGGGTTCGATTCCAGTCAGGGATCCGAGTGGTCACACCACCATGAAGCCGAGCAGGGTTGGGCCTGGTCAGTACATCAATGGGAATCCGCCAAGGAATGCCAGGAGCTGTATGCTGTGGCCCACTGGAGAAGGAACTGGTAACCCAATCCAGTATCTCTGCCATGAATACCAAGTGGGTCCGCATGACCATGGACATAAAGATGTGCCGGGTGTGTTATGGTCCATGAGGTCACAGAGTGGCAGAAAACGACTGAACGCAAAAAAAATAAAAAAAACTTGATAACGGCCAAGTAATTTTTATAAACATAAATTTGATGGCAAATTCAAACCAAAAGGCCCTAAACGTCAGCCCATGATATTAACCTAAAAACATGATTTATTAAGTCTCAGGATAAATTTATGCATAAATTTGATTGACTCTAAGAATTTCACTGGAGAATGTGTATGTGTGTGTGTGTGTGTATATATATATATATATATATATATATATATATATATATATATAGTAAATAACTAGTACGTCTTTTGAATGTCTAAAGCAAGTTAAAAAAACTGCTTCCAGCTCAGAAGTCCGAGAAAAACAGTTATTACACCTCATTCTGGGAAGCTGAGCTTGGACACACAAACATGTCCACAAATGCCTCGCTCTTCAGTCCTAGCCATTATCAAACATGGCTTCCCTTTTAAGCTTATGCCTACTGTATTACACAGCTTTAATGCAAAGCCAAGGATGGAATAAACACAGGCCGAGTATTCTATCCATGTACAGCTGTTTCAAGCTTACTGGCTATGATCAGCATGGAGAGGGTATATAATAACTTGCGACTTGCCCTTCAAAAATGATGGGGCAATAACATTTTAAGCCATGGGAATGCTGTTTGACACACAATGTAAACCTTTTTGGACTGTAAGGGCCTTCGGCGCTCATTGCGAGCCTCTCCTGTCGTGTACTTTTGCTCCTCTGAGCACCTTCATCAGTCAAGATAAAGAGAGATATATATTTCTATGTATATGTAGTTAGGTAATAATGACTTATTTATTGAATAAATTAATATAGTTTAAGTATTTATAATTAATATATGCAGCGAGCAATAGGCTGAAGAATGTTCCAAGTGTGCATTATAAATAGGCTGCGTGCTGAGGTAAAGCTGTTGGTTTATTGTGTAAAGCGGCATTGTATAGTCGTAATGTTATTAATGTGTTACGCGTCTCGTGAGCATTTTCTGGCTTTTGTAATAGTATATCTTGTAGGTCGTAGTGTGATGTGTAAAGTGCTACGCGTTTGGCAGTGTTTTGTGCAGTCCGGGGTCGTGTAGCCTCGTTTTCATTTTTTTTGACGGACATTATTTCCTCGCTTTGGAGATTTTCGAGTGGCGAAAGTCGTCTAAATCAGCTTAAATTCGGGTTCCTCCTCACTCCCAGATGTCCTGGTTGTTGCCCCATGCTGTCTGTGATGTTTTTGTAATTTTTTTGGTGTATTAAGTTTTTTTTTTATTGTTTTTTTGTTTTCGCAGTTCATCCGTTAATCTCGTATTTTTTGCGTCTCGTTTTTTTTTTTTCTAAGTCCCGCGTTAGTCAGCCACTTGCACGCCAAGGTGATCACGCATTTAGTAAGTGTTATATGGCTAAGTAATTGCCTCATCGTGTTTGTGGTGATAGTTGTAGAGCCTTGACGGCTCGCCTCGCTACACAAGGATCGCAGGCGATGAGCGCCTTTCGCGCTCATCGCCTTAGTGCTACTTGTTAACGGTTCGCCTCGCTTAGCGAGGCTCGCAGTGATGAGCACCTAAGACGCTCATCGCCTAAGTGCTATGCATTAACGGCTCACCTCGCTTTGCGAGGCTCGGAAGCGATGAGCGCCTGTGGCGCTCATCGCCTAACTCGTATGCACCATGCAAAGCGTGATGACATCTCGCAGTTTGACAACTATTATATGTGATATATATAGGCAGTAACCTTGAAAAAGCTGTACGTGGGTAGGATTCCCAGCTTGTGTATAATCCAATGCAGCCGGCATTTGCTTAAAGGAAGCCATGTTGAAAATGGTTACAGATTGAAGAATGAAGCCTTTGTGGGCACATTTGCATGTCCCTGTTCAGCTACCCAGAATGCAGTGTAATAACTGTATTTCTCTGAATTCTGAGCAGGAAACAAGTTATTTAACTTGTTTTAGACTTTCAAATGTGAATACAAATGTACTATTTATTTACTATATATATATATATATATATATATATATATATATATATATATATATATATATATATATATATATATATATATATATAATGTGTGTATAGTAATCCTTCAATGTTCTAGGCACTTGTGCTTGTGTGTGTGTGTGTGTGTGTGATTGTGTCTGTAATATTTTAAATTACATTTATTTATTATAAGGAAAATGGGAATTTTTATATGTTGGAAAATTGAAAATGTTAATTTTTTTTTTATTTGAGATAAAAAATCTGATTTTACCTAGTGGTTATGCATTATCTAGGGCATGTTATTATAGTTGATGTATCATTGCATACGTTTATTCTGATGTTATGGCATCCTTTACCAAGAAAAAACTATTTTTGAAAGCATGGAGAGTTTTGACTAAGAGCAAAATTAACCATGAATAGGTCATTACGCCTGTTTTAATTAGAAATATAATGTACATTTTGAAGCCTGGAGACAACTATGATAGATTGGTGGAAGTTGCATCGGTCAGAGAGACCTTTACATTTCTTTAGAGCTCTGGTTGCATCTACTGATGCACACTTTCTGCTTCTTGGTCTCTGACAGAAAATTAAAATTTGGGTTCAACCCACGAACATGATTAAATAACCTGACCTTAACCAGTTATCTCAATCAGCCCCTGTAATACCTCACTTGCCAATCTGGGGGTTGTGAGAGTTAATCCCGTAACAGTGTGAGCTGGTAATTACATCACAATCAAAGTTCCTTTCTAAACTAGTTAACTCACTTATACTATTTGGATTTTCTGTCCACAGCTAGACAATCCCATCAGGCAGGTTGTTATCAAGATTTTGGTCCATTGATCAAATTTCCTTTCCCTGAATTAGCTGGGAGAGATGAACAAGGGGAGGACTGAGAGGTTTTCAGTGGTGAGCAGCAGGCTCCGAGCCGAAGTTACATAGTAATTATGGTTCAAAAATACTTTTAGTCCATCAAGAGCTCCTCTGACCATCACAGTTTCATTAGTATGTTAACCGAGTATTGGGTCGGTATTGTTAAACCTCATTCATTAGTCACCAACATAACCTGATGCTCCTTCCATGTATGGCTGGCTTTTCCACCACTGCTATCTCATTATTTTATGTCCTTTATCTGCTTCTGATGATGCCCTTTCCAAGTCCATCTGTTCTCCAAACAAGCAGCATCCCAGCCTTACCGCTCAGTCAACGCGTTTCACTTGGCCAATCTTCGTCCTTGCTTCAAGGACAGCCTATTTCTGGAGCTCTAACAAGTTGCTTCGTTCTGAAGAAATTAATAAATACACAAGATTAGGATCATTAAACCCACAATCCTTTAGAATAGATGAAGGATTCTCCGTCTGTAATTGAAACATTAGAACATTTCATTGAAGTGTCTAAATATTCAACTAATTTGTTTGTTTTAATAATAACATCCAGACAGTAATTTACCGCCATCTTCCTTGTTCATCTTGTGCTATAATTTGACTGTTCAACGAACTGAAATATTTCTCAAAACTTACATTAGATTCTTGTCAACAGTGTAAAGTAGAAATGCAGAATATTTGCAGAACAAAAGGTATTTGTTACTTGTAATGGGAATCATTAGGACTTTTTAGAAAGTCACAATTGTTTTTCCATCAAATGACATCATTTAAATGCTTGGAAACCCATTTTTGGAGAAATTGACCATTTTGCACTATAATATGCAAATATTATCTAAACGTAAAAACTCTGCAATACATCTTATGATTTCCTGCTTCTTACACACTCTTAGGTAGGTACTAAATTATCAAGTACTTTAGAACACAGGCCGAGATTCCCGCGGGGCAGTGCACTGGGGCCCTCCTCTGGAGGGGCCAAATTGCAATCTAATATATAGAATATAATATTTAATTTATATATATCTAATATCTTTTTCAGTATCTCTAGTGAAGTGCCTCCAAGAGCCATGCGTTTTTTGTGCTCCGACATTTTTATTTGAAGAAATAAAACACACTGGCCCTCATTCAATTGCAATTTTGCCAATTGAATAAGGCTCTAAATAAGCACATAACATATTTTTTTTAAAGATGTTTTTGGTTAGTAAACATCTATCCAAAAGCAACGTCTTCACTAACTATAAACTTCTTTAAAAAAAATATGCTATGTGCTTATTTAGAGCCCTATTCAATTGGCCAAATCGCAATTGAATGAGGCCCACTGTGAATATTATTAATTACCCTCTTTCTGGAAACACTTAATCAAAACAGTCTTTTCATGTCCCTTTAACATATGAAGTTTTTCCTAATCTAATCAGTGGCCCTTTAATAAGATACTGTAGTTTGATTGCTACCATAGAAATAAGAAGCTTTCAGATGGCTTTACATCAATCTTACAAGATCCTGGTCAGATCTAATCTCCAAGAGGAAGAGAGCGGGGCGAGGGTCCTGACGGGGCGGTCGCCCTCTGGCTAATTGCCTTAGTCCTGCCAGGAGATCAGAGCCCCCCCCCATATAAACTCTGCATTGTAAGGAGAGAATAAACCAGAGGAGGTCAAATGCAGTTCACTGAGCAGAAAGAGAGAGTGAGAGATGGCACTGATGGAAGGAGAGAATGAAAGGAGAGAGAAGATAAATGGAGATTATCTGGAGGATTCCGTGTGCTTAGCTGGCATGTCGGGCTCCTTAAGGGGGAAAAATGGATCTTCTATAGAGGAGCTGCAAGACTCCTCCAAATATCATGTACAGCAGCAGTTATATGGGGTAGAGGGGGGGTAAATTTATATATTGTTGTTTAGTCATTAAGTCATGTCCAACTCTTTGTGACCCTATGGAGCGCATGACAGACACAATCATTGAAGTACACAAACCCCCTTCACCGTGACAAGGTAGCAATGCAGAAGGGGAGAGTGTATGTGTGTGTGTGTGTGTATATATATATATATATATATATATATATATATATATATATACATATACATATACATATACACACACACACAATATCCCCTTCCAGATCACTACCTTGTGGTGGTAAAGAAGTTTGTGTACTTAAATGAAGCTATGTATAGATAGATTACATCTGTTCTACCGAGAATTCCCAGAAATACAGTTATGGCACGGCACTCTGGGAATTCATTGTGGACTCATTTGCATGTTCCCATCCAGTTTCCCAGAGTGCCGTGCAATAACTGTATTTCTGGGAGGCAGAAAATACGTTTTTTTTACTTATTTTTTAAACATTCAAATGTGAACACAAATGTCCAATTTATTTACAGTATTCTGTACAGTGGAGGCTTCTATCGCTCTCTGCCTACCATAAGCCAAATAGTGTTGATATATATATATATTATAACCTTTCTTATTCATTTCTATTCTCATTGCGTGCAGAAGACTGCATGGAAGACAATGGATACATGGGCGTATCAGTAATCAATGCCAATGATCTCTCACTATGAAAATATTAATATATTTTGTGGGTGGATCAGAAAGCTTAACTAACAGCTGAAAATAGCAAACTTTAATGTTTGTTTGCTGTATGAAATTTCAATCTTTTCTAATAACACTAATTTGATAAAATACTGTAGTTGTAAATTGTACCATATTTGAAATGGCTCTATTGCCAAGGGGAGTGTTCAGGGTTTTGTTTATGCTGAATATCGTGGGTTGGAATCTCCTCTTATCTTGCATTACTGCACACTTGTTAAGTTGTTTTTTTGTTATATGGGTATTTTCTATTAGGTAAAAAAAAAAGATTTACTTTTCCATGATTATTAAGATCGTCAAGAAATAAAACTCTACAAGAACTTGAATGTACAAGTACAAGATGGATATTATATGCTGGCAATGTCATAATTAGGGGAAATTATTGAAAAGACAAAAATGATAAATTTGCCTAAAGTGCAGCTTTGGAAACTGATTTGGGGGAACTTGCCGGTTTCATCAAATTACTGTTACTAGGAACCTCAAGTTACGCCATATTGTGCTCCGCGCTCTATCCAAGCGCGTCTTACTGATGGGCTTTTATCAAATATGTATAGAGAAATTTGTACAATCTTACTTTTATTTAAAAGCTATAAATTCTGAGTGTATAAAAAAATTAAAACCTGAAAAAAGTAAAGGAGGACTAAAATATAATCAGATACTAGAGCAGTTAGTCATTACATCAGTTTATTCAGCAGTGACACCTTCATTGGAAAAAATGAAAACAAACTATGAAAGATATGAAAATACTGCCAAAATACATAGAGAAAGTTTAGTAAATGTAATAAGCTATAAAAGAAGCTGATTTTATTTTTATAACCAAGTAGGTCACCAAAGTCCTGACCAAATTCATATATATATATATATATATATATATATATATATATATATATATATATATATATATATATATATATAAACCGTAAATGTAGTTCATTTATCAAATGCTGACTTCATTTCCACTACCAAATAGGTCACTGAAGTTCTCTGAACATCAATAACTGTTTATAAATAAATATCTATATCTATCTGTTCTGTTTATATATGTATGTGTGTGTGTATATATATATTTATAAACAGTAAGTGTAGTTCAATTATCAAAGAATGCAGACTTAATTTCCACTACCAAATAGGTCACTGAAGTTCTCTGAACATCAATAACTGTTTATAATTAAATATATCTAACTTTTTATATATGTTTGTGTGTGCATATATATGTATATGTATATATATATATATATATATATATATATATATATATATATATATATATATATATATATATATTAGTAAATAAACATGGATTCCTTTATTTGTAACACGCCAACATATTTCGTGGTGCCAATAAATATATATATCTAGCCAAACATATACCGTAGCGCTGGGACTCAATAAGTTCATAGGAATGACAACACATATTTAAACAGACTGAGACCCTCATTCAATTGCAATTTGCCCAATTGAATAGGGGTCTAAATAAGCACATAACATATTTTTTTAAAGAAGTTTTTAGTTAGTAAACATCCATCCAAAAGCAAGGTTTTCACTAACTAAAAACTTATTTTAAAAAAATATGTTATGTGCTTATTTAGAGCCCTATTCAATTGGCCAAATCGCAATTGAATGAGAGCCTGAGAGATTTACTTTTCCCATTCTGGGTACATTTACTTTTTTATTTATTTTTAGCACTGATACTTGCCCTTTCCTTTGCTGAGTTCCTTTCTGTCACTATACTTGATTATCTATTTGCTACCAAGTACTTGGTGGACCCACAATCTGGCTTTTCAATACAAATGGTGTATAAATATGACTAACAGGTTTAACGTGATTCGACCTATAATGACGTTTTTTTTTATTATTTTTAAAGATCATGAAATACTGTACAATTATACCAACCATCTGAAAAAAACTGCATAATGATATGTTTAGCTGATGTGTAAATATGTTTTACACTATGAATTATATTGAGATTACAATAAATGTTTAATTATACTTTGATTACATACAAGTGCATTTTATAAGGACTTAATAAATGTGGATGTCGCAGGTGTTAATAGCGAGCAAACACCTAAAATCAACACATTTTTGTTAATACATTTATTTGTGTATTAATTTAAAATGAATACACAAATAAATGCATTAACATTAAAATTAAGGTTATAACATCAAAATTATAACATCACTTCCTGTGACATTACAGATAGTGATGTCACTTCCTGTATTACTTTGTTCCAGTTCTCCTTTGCAGTAAGAATCCCATGTTGTCTGTTCTCAACCAATCACAGGTTTTTATTGAAAAAAAATATGTTGGTTGAAATATGCGATTACAATGTGATGATCATATCATAATAAACTAATATCATTTGATGCTTCCTGTAAGTAAAGGTGAACCGGCAATGTTGTATAATTACTCTATATCTCTCTACACAGGCACATCAGTGACACAGCTGCTCGCCCGCGACCTTGATGATGACAAACTGGTATTCGGAGTCGTGGGGGATGAAGCCAGCAAGTTTTTTGCAGTGGAAAGCGAGACTGGCGTAGTATGGCTGAGACAGCCCTTAGATCGAGAGGTAATGTTCTAGAAATCTTAGGTTGTCGTAAAAAATTGTATTGTGTAAGATGTAAGGGTTAATGAAAGAATGGTAGTTAAGTGGAACAGCCTCCCATCAGAAGTGGTGTGGATAAAAACAGTAAGCACGCCTGGGAAATGCTAATACTATTTATTTTATATAAATGTTCTAACAGACTGTCAGCTTCCTTGACTTCCCTTTCTTCCTGTATACTCCCCAGTATGCTGCCATCTTCAGCATTGTGAGATCTGAGGCTAAACTAAGGTCACCCCTTGCTGAAAACTCAACTTATACCTACAGGGCTAATGAAAATTAAAAATGGCGCTGGGTGTGCCGCCTCCAGGTTACAGGCCGGGCTGGCGCTAGCGCTCATTCCTAAACTTAAAATATTCTTCCTAAATAGAGCTGGAAAAAGTATGATCAAAACATATAAATTGTGATATTTAATGCTCCCTCGGGCAAATATTACTCTGTTAAGTGCAGTCTCAACTACATTACTATCATTTGCAAATAATAATAAATCAAAACAGTGTATAAATAAGGACCATAAATGATAACAGTTTATACATAAAGATAATAAATGATAACCGTGTACAAATAAGGATTGTACAGCACATTATAACAGTTTATATATAGATAATGATAATAAATGATAACAATGTTTTAATAGACAATAAATGATAACAATGTATAAATACAATTACTGTTAACATTGTATAAATAAGTTTAATAAATTATAACATTGTATAAATAAAGACTATAAATGTTAACAATGTTTAAATAAGGACAATAAATGATAACAATATATAAATACAGACAATAGATAACACTGTATACATAAAAATAACAGTGTATAAATAAGGATAATACAGTAAAATGATAAGTGAACAAAGACAATAAATTATAACATTGTATAAATAAGGATGATGATAATGTATAAATAAAGATAATAAACTAAAACAATGTATAAATACAATAAATGATAACAATGTATAAAGGAGGACATTATTATTATTATTATTATTATTATTATTATTATTATTATTATTATTAATGATAATATTATTATTATTATTATTATTATTATTATTATTAATACATTTTATTTGTAAAGCACTCTACAGGGGATAGGAACAAGGAAAAATACAATATTAACAAACTGCAGAAAATGGAAGGCCGTGTTTTGAGCTTAAAATGTTTGTAGAAAGTGCTTTTTCCCAAAGCCCCCTACAAGATTGGAAACTCACTACTTATAATCTAAAAGGAATGGAAGAGAAAGAAACCTAGGGAAGAAAAGACAAGGAATAGCATGGGTCAGGAAGAAAGTGAATGTTTGCTTAGGTTGGAAGGTATGCAAAGTTAGAAAGTTCTTTTTTTTTCATTAAATGGGAGAGGGAAGGGATCTGATAGAAAGTAATTTGAGATGAATGGCTCTAGTGTGGAAAATATGATCTGCCCCAAGTGGTCAGATAATATAATTTGCAAATGGGAAAGTCAGGTAATTTGACTGCTATATAGCTGCAACAAGTGGAGGTGGGTGGTTTAGAAGTGGTATCTTTTTTTCAGGATGAAGTTAGTATGGCAAGATGTATAGGTGGGGGTGGGTGGGGGGGAGGAATTAGTTCCAGGTCAGAGGTGCAGGGTTTGTTAGGTAAGAGATGGAGAGATCCTGGGTATGAAGGTAAAAGAAATGTAGTGATGAAGAGGAGAATCAAAGGAATACAGAAGGGGTAGTATAGTGGGAGGGGAGGGCAGATCTGAGTAGGGCAACTGGTACATTAACAAACAGAACAATTATACAAAAGGAATTAATGTAATAGTCTAAGTTTAGATTTGAAACCATTGTAGCAGAAGAGATGGTCACCTTTAGTAGAGAAAAGTAGTTCCAGATAAGAGGCAGTGTTTGTCAGGTAAGAGATGGAGAGACGTGTCTTGATCCTTAGCAGAAAAAGTAGTTCCAGGTAAGAGTCAGGGTTTGCTAAGTAAGAGATGAAGATTTTCTGTTTCAGAAATAAGAAATAAAGCCTAAGAAAAGGAACAGTATTTAAATGTAGCAAAAAAATCAGAAGTGACAACATATATTGATCGGACATGTAGCTGTGCGATATTTTTCACTATTAATTAAGGTTGTGTATGGATCCCACACTCCCAGAGTGGTCATGCAATCCTGTATAAAGAATTGCAGAACTGTCCATAGATGGACTGTATTAGCACACTGAGTTGCACATAAGCTTACAGTCAAAATCAATACTACATCTTTCAGAAATTATTTACTGTAAAGAAAGACTGCTAGAACAATGGATAGGCTGTATTTAATGCCCTTTAAATTTAAATCAACTTCCTGTTTTGGTGAGGAGTCCCTATAGCACCAATTCAGCAGTCACCTGCATATCACCCCCATGCTTGTCACCTCCCTGGCTCTCTCTGCATCCAATATATTAATTTATCTCATGAGAAGAGAGAGTCACACACACAATACCTTGGGACGGAGTGTTGTTTCGAGTGACTCGTCCTGCTGGAGATAACTGCAGGCAGTGCCTGGGGGCCAAGGATGGATTCCTACAAGTCTTAGAGAGCCGAGCTGGAGCCGTTTGATAGCCGCTTCACCTGAGATAAAGTCTGTAAATCACCAGCTCCTTCCTTCAGGGCAATGAATTAGCTGATGAATACAAGGAACATTTGCATGCCTGGGGCTACTTAATGTGTGACTTTATTTATTTACTCTGTGGCAAACGTGAAAAATACAGTTATTTATGAAACTTTCTAAAAATTAGTCCAATTATTACAAAGTAGCTCTGCTGTTAGATTATTAGAAATTTATATCTAAAAAAAACCCGAAAATCACTCAATGGATATGAATATATATATATATATATATATATATATATATATATATATATATATATATATATATATATATATATATATATATATATATAGTTTTGTATATAATGATTTATTGATATAATAAAGAGTTTATCAGCAACAATTCGAGCAGTGTAAAAATCCATTGGATATTCTCCAATGGAAGCTCTCTATGCAGTGACATATACCATTCAGATGGACCTTTAGTGAATTTGGGCCATGCTGTTCGGTTATAAATCTACAAATATATTTATTTATGTATATTTACAGTAAACTCTCGATTATCCGGCACCTGCGGGGATTGCCTATTGCCGGATAAGTGTAAACGTGAGTCGCAGGAAAAAAAAAAGCCTAAACAGCCCTAAAATCCCTTGAAACCTTTCAAATACCTATTAAATAGCTAGCATCTAAACTGAGCCATTTAAAGAAAAAAAAAACTTACAGAAAAAATGTTTTTGTTTTTTTTAAACGTGCCGGTTGCGCCAGATAATGCCGGATAATCGAGAGTTTTTTGCAAACGAGGAATAAAGGCAGGTGCTGGTTGCTTGAGAGTCCCAGTTGGTTGAGTGCCGCATAATCGAGAGTTTACTGTATATATTTATTAGTATAGTACACATTTTACCAGCAATTCGAGCTGCCTGAAAACTCCATTGGTTATTCCCAAGTGGAAGCTCTCTGCCGTGATGTACACCATTCAGCTCGGCATTTAGTGAATTTGGGCCATGCTCTTTCAAATGGATAATTTTTCAACTTCATATTATGTATTAATAAACCACATGTAAGGTACATATATATTTATTCTAAAGGCAAAAATGTATGATTTTTTTTTAAATTCCCTTTTAAGACTGCGTGTATCGTATGTGGGAGTTACATCTCACCGTATGGAGGGTGAAATAAATAATAAAAAAACGCAGCTGACCGCGTATGTCTCAGTGCATTGGTAGATAATGGCATTGGGATCCTATAAGTACTCAAAATAAATGTATTTCACGAGATGCCATATTGATCGATCTTTTATAACTTTTAAGTAGCAAAGGTCGCTATAAACAACTTTTCACTTTATTGTGATTTGAAAAAGTTTTGTGAAATAAGCTTACACTTAAAATAGCTGTTTTTCCACTATTTTTAGGCTAGCGCTCCTCATTCTTTTACTTAGCTTTGGTAGAAGAGTCTACTACCACTTCCCTGCATACTGCAGAACGATCCAATTAAATTGCACTTCCACCCTTACTATGAGAAGAAATCCATTTATTTCCAAGTTTTTAATAAAAAATCAACTTTTTTAATCGGGTATGTGTTCAAATTAATGTTTATTTCTTAAAATTTATGATCGCCTACCATGGAAAATCTAGGGCGGTTCATCTAATTTTAAATGACTTTTTGGTATTTCTTACATTGAAATTATTAGTAAAATAATATTATTAATATGTAATAAAAATGTTTCAGTATCTGTTGCTGTTGATACATTGTATCTTTGCTCTGTAACTCTTACACGCTGAAGTACAATGTATATATTTGTAACACTTGTATATCTATGATATTAATTGATATTCACTCACTGTTCCATTTTGGAGCCCAATCTCTAATTGTGCTTCATTTTCCCCATCCCCGATGGTACTTTGCATGTAATTATACTTTTAGCTAAACCCAACGCACTGGTGTCAGAAGATAAATCCTATTTCTAATCGTATTATTTCTCTCTCTTTTCATTTCAGACTAAATCAGAATTCACAGTTGAATTTTCCGTCAGTGACAGCCAGGGGGTACGTGTGACTTTTTCATTTCATGGCATAAAAATCTATGAACGGCAAAATGGGACAAGATAAGAGCCCGTGTGAGGGGTGGGCAGGGGGTCTGATGACAGCAGGAGTCACTATGAGGGAAAGTAATGAGCATCTGTACACATCGCTCTCCTATCTACAGAGTAAAAAAGAGCATGTACTATACGGGATGAACTTGGTGTAACACAATTACTTCATGTGTGTGTTGGTATTGTGCCCTCCATGTGCACCGTGACCAGGCACAAAACAATTACATGACAAAATAAGTGCATTTAAAGGCAACAAAATTAAATATTTTTTTTAAGTTCTTGTTAAAGTAAAAAAAAAAAAAAACTATCCTCGAACTGGAAATATTTTATTTATGAAAATGCATTGTATAAAATGTATATATTATAAGAGAAGCACCTTATCCAACAAAGATTTCCATCAATCCTATAATACTTAAAAGATACCGGCTAAACTGGAAGGTAGTGTTCATGGCATATTATTTTATACACCACTTAAAATGTCTGTTATAGGTGATTGCTGGATATGGGCTACTAAGAGATTCTCCAGCAAATGTATATTAACGTTTAGAAAAAAAGGCTCAGATTTTTCTCATAGGTGTTCATCCCTGCCACTGGTAGAATAGCCTTAAAGCCGTTTCACCTTACGAACGGCTTTTTCAAAGGCTGAAAGTATTACATTTTTTGTTAAAGTGGCTTAAAAACTGGGTATACATTATAATAGCCATTTGTTTCTGCAGCAGAACATTGCTGAAATATTCACAATTTTTGTGCATCATTGTGTAAATGTGCTGCTTGTGAATACTAATTATATACTAATCTGTGACTCACTGTTTTTGTAAAAACATATCTAAAAAGCACAACCTACCATTAGGGTTATTATAGTGCTACATCACCTTGCCCACCCTTATTAAGCACGAGTCACAAATTATAATACTAAGCCACACATTAGCAAGATAATGCAGCACAAGCAATGCTAAATATCTCAGGATTTTGTTTCATGGGAATTAGGGCTAGTGCAGGGGTAAACAAGCTACAAGCAGGCCTAGATTTGAGGATTTCTATTCTACCTCGCATGTACGCAGCAGGGATATCCTCAAATTCTGGCTGGTGCGTGGTTCTCCAGTACCAAATTTGTCTACTCCTGGGCTATTGCAATATATAATGCGACTTTAAATTAGAGAAGAAGGGGGACCTTTAGAAGATAGGGCGATGATAAGAGAACTTATGATTACAGAGGAGAGAGATGGGAAGCAGAGATGAGATAGGGTTGTAGGCGACTTTACGGGACAGAATAAGGGCGCATGTTTGGGTAAATCCAACCCTAATCAAAATATATCAATGTGATATTTTCTGATTGTGTTCTGTTCTTTAATCTTCAGGTTATCAAAGGCAAAGTGAACATTCAAGTTGGGGATGTTAATGACAACGCGCCTACCTTCCACAACCAGCCATACACAGTGCGGATACCAGAGGTAAGTGTCGATATGACATCAGGAGACATCTTGTTATCTACATGGTGGGACAAGCAACCACCAATGATTGGGCCAACTGTATGGATGGTTGACGCCTACATTTTATAACAGCCAGAGAATTTTCTAGACCGGTGGTTCTCAACAGACTGCCCTAGGATTGAGACACTATATACCGTTCCTCACGGATAAAGAGGGATAAATACACTTAAATACCATATATAGATATTTGGATAGCAGGTGCTTGTGATCTCCGAAAATATTCATTACGAGGCACTGGGAAGTCAGGGCCCTTCATTTTTTTGCCATGTGTTAATATTTTATTTTTCTTTGTACTTAGCCCCTAGTACTACTGAATATGTTGTTGTGTGATACATTTATTGATTTATTATCCTTAATCTGAGTTCCATAGCACAGGAGAAGCCATAAACTCAGGAGTAAGGGAAGGTAATCCGCAAGAACAGCATACAGAGGCACTTCAGGGAGTATTTGGAAAGTAAGGAAATGATATAGGAGGGTGCAAATGAACCTGGCAGTGGTTCATCATTGAATGGAGTTGGCACAAGTGGAGGGTGCATAGGACAATAAAGTGGGCATAATATACTTAAAGGGACACAGAAAACTATTTAATCATTTAAAACAACAACTTTAAAATTGATTAAATGATTATAAAAAAAATAAGTAGATTAAACTTACATTGACCTTACTGGGTTACGGTTATAAATTGGCTCACCCCTTGACCATATAAAGGTTATATCTAGCTGCGAAGTCCCAGAGCTAGCATGTTCTTGCAATCATGTAAGTAACTGGAGAACAAATCTTTTGAGTCTCATAGCCAATAGCTTAATTGACTACAAATGATCTCATCATGGGTACTTGCAGTATTGGCATGTGCCAGCTTTGCAACTACACGTGGTGAGATAATGCTTATAAGTTGTTGATAACATGCAGCATCAGGGGAATATGTTTCTTACAAATTAAACATCAATTTAATTTTTTAATTTTGCATGCTACTTTGTTTTTGATTGCACTCAGTTGCAAAAACTCTTGTATTTAAATGTAACATACAATATACCAGACTTGGAGCCCGATACAATTGCAAGCCTGTATCTCGCGGGATACAGGCCGTATGTCTGCGGGCGTGCTGCGGGCTCCCGTTCATCTCTGATTCCGGTGCTATTCAATTGATCAAGCCCGCAAATTATGAGGCCGAAAGCCAAAACCGTAAACCATGCACTTGTGCGTAGCCGTTCAGGGTGGGAATATGATCAATTAAGCAAGGCTATAATTACCCATTCAGAAACAGCCAATAGAAAATTAGACTGCAATAATTACGGCACTATATGATGGAGGTTACATGTCAATCAATTAGCGTTTGGGGTTCCGATATGCGACCAGACTCGCAAAATACAAAATAAGAAAAATGAATGACGATACTGTTCTAGTCCATGTAGGTGGCCTGATATTTATTAACTCATTGATTACAGAGATCGATATAACCCCGAAAAGACACATAAAAAAAACATTTTATTGACGATTTGCGAGCTTGAGACTGTTGTGCAATTAATTCTAATGTATGTCATCACTTTCCCCGTCATTTACAGTGCAGTATTGATGTCTTATTTGCATTTACAGTGCTATGGACAGGGTAAACCCCCTTGCTGGACCTCTCTAGTACCCATAGGATTTTCTCCTATATTTGCCGCTTACGGGTGTGAACACATTTGCGGAAATTGTAGCAATTGAATAGCGATTTGAGATTTTAGCGATCCTAACTCTTGCGGACGTGAAAGATCAAAGGCTTCAGGAGGCTGTAAGTTATGGGTTTAACAATCAGAGATTTCAAAGCTGTAACCCGTAACCTGTTCAAGATGCCAATTGAATATCAAAATAACTTACGGCCTCGCTTACGGGCTCCAGTAACATATGATTTCTCAATTGAATCATCTCTTGAAATTTTTTCTGTATATTAAGTAATTTAATTAGAACTGTTACTTCTTCAGAAAAATGTGAATTCCAAATGTTCTTTATTAATTTTAGGATATAGTTAAAACTAAACGAAAGCTGAAAATGACAATGTATTTAGTATTGTAGAACTATATTTGTCAGTATTTGTTTACCAGAAATAAATATGGAACCTCTAAATAATTTTCTGTTGCTGGTGAGGTGCGCGCGCCCGCTACATGCCAGGATGCAAATGAGCCTGACAAGATGCGCGTGTTGGCTCTGCATAAACATGAGACAGATGCGAGGTGATGGTCTATTTTTCTCGTATATTGACAGCTTGTAGCACAATACAGACAACAATCCCCAAGAAATGATATTCCGGTATTTTTCTCTGTCCCGTATAAAAACATGTATTGACACAATTCAGTCTGAAACACGACATTTCAGCAATTTAAAGAAAATCAAATTCAAATCTCATTTCATTCAAATTTGGGAAAACAATGTTAATAAAAGATTTACTGGAAAAATATAAAAATGTTAATATAATTTAAACATTAATATATTTTTCTTTATTATTTTCAAATGCTGCAATCCGTGCCTATATATGTTAAAGGATAATTGTAGAATGTATAAAAAAGTATATAAACAATGATATATATATATATATATATATACTTTTTTTTTTTTTACTTTGTGTCTGATTTAGTGAAAAATGAAACATGGAAATAGTCATAAAGCTAGTTTTACATAAAAAAAACATATATTTTGATGCGTCTGCTAGCCCTTAGATACTTTGGTGAGAGTTGTGTGTATTTTGGTGCAAGCAGCCTAAGAAGGGTTGTACAGTCACATTCAATATGATCAAATTATCTAACAAAGCTAAATGACTTCTCCCAGTTCCCTCCTCCCTCACGCCTTCCTCCAGTGTTATTATAGTGTCTTATATTTGGTATCCTTTATTTTATTTTTTGGAAGAACTAGACTTGATAAATGTCAGTCAGTACTGGTGCTGGCTCTTTGCCTAATTAGCTGATTGATTGAGCTGCTTTCTCATCACAGAGGGGTCTTGTAGATCGATGCACTGGTACAAAGGGATGCCACATTTCAAAGAGTGAAATTGCTTTTTATTCAGACTTGAATATATATTAAAAGTGAGCAATGGCAGCTCCTAATGCAGTATAATTACATGTTATAGTTAATAACATAAGGACTGTATTATTTTAATTTGTCCATTATCTAGTTCTCCAAAAAAAGCATGGTGTAAATATGAGACTACCAGGGTCCTTTAATGTGGGATCAGACGACATGACAATAATGAGCTAGTAAAGTCAAGCTTGAAGGTTACCGCGAGTAGTGGAGTGTCGATGCCGCCTTTTAAATCAAGTTGTCTTTAATAATTGTGCACTACAAAGAACCGTCTCTTTAATATGCCGTCTGCTCGCACCCTCCTGCCACGGCACTTTGATCTTCCTCTTCCTTTCTCAGGCTGTGGACAGTGGGGATTTTCATTATCTACTCCGGGAATTCATTGCATGTAATTTCTTAAACTGTCTGCAGGGTGTAAAATAAGTCCTCAAGTTAAAAACTCAGATGTAGAAATGAGGATTTTCCCTTATGAGCAATCGGACACATTTTCTGTACAATTCCCAGGTTTTCATACAGTAATGTCCGATAAAACAGAACTGTTTGCTCTGCCCTAGGAAGCGCCAAAATCTCTAAGCTAGGGTCGCCAGGTGGGATGTTTTTGGCAAAGTTTATTAGGAAATTTCATCTGAATGTGGCTCGACCAGCTGTTTGTAGTTTCCAGCCCTAAATGTTTTGGTGTTGAACCAGAAGTATGAAGCCAAAATATAAAGGACCATTTATTTATATGGGAGTTGTGTGGAGACCATAGATAAGAGAAAAAAATATGTCTTTATGTGTCTTTATACCCACACATATTATTGAATTTTTATATATATATATATATATATATATATATATATATATATATATATATATATATATATTGTACAAACAATGAATAATACATTTATAATTCCATTTGAATGCCTGAAAATAAGAATTCCTCTGAATTCTCAGAAATGCAGTTGTTACTCTGCAGATACATTACGATCGAAACAGTGCTGTGGTGTGTATATGCATGTATAGGCATGTATATGCATATGTGTGTATGTATGTGTATATATATATATATATATATATATATATATATATATATATATATATATATATATATATATATATTGTGACAGTCATACAAGGTGTGTACATGAGTCACGGGCCTATTGCTCATAAACCTCCCTGCTCAGTTCATCTGAGTTCATTAGCTGCACCTGGACAGCCCTGTAAGTTAACAAACTGTTGGACTGTTTTGCTCCACCCAGGTTTAGCCGGATTAGAGCTGGTTAGTGAGGGAACTATGTATTAATTAAGGTCCTGCACCAGTGGAAGCAAGGCCTATTATTTTCATTAATTTGCTTCTGATCTTTGTATCACTGGATACACTTTAAGTAAAACTTGGAGAGGAGACTGGGAACTTGTCTAAAAAAAAAAAAGAAAAAAAAAAAAAAAAAAAAAAAAAAAATATATATATATATATATATATATATATATATATATATATAAATAAAATCACCTTCTGGATCGCTACCTTGTCATGGTGAAGGGGCTTGTGTCATTCAATGAAGATCGTCAGGTCATAGCAGAGAGATCAGACAAATCATCCACTGAAGAAGGAAACTTACATCACACTGAAGTATCTTCGTCTAGAAAACCTTATGGATCAGCACAACCAGACACAAGATATAAATGCGCTCCATAGGGTTGTGGAGAGTCGGACATGACTGAACAACTAAACAAACTAGTACATTTGTGCTCACATATGAACGTCTAAACCAAGATAAAAAAAACTTCTGAGTAATACAATTTTTACACTGCATTCTGGGAGCCTGGGCAGGGACATGCAAATGTGCCCACAAAGGCTTCACTCTTGCAATCCATATATATCAGGTATTCTCCAGGACAGTCCCAGTCCCTATTCCTCCTCCTATATTAGCTGTTCTGTCTGTAATTATCCTCTTTATCAGGAGTGGACTTATATTACCTTGGAAGAGGATGAATTAGACAGGCTCCTTGAGTCAATAAGGAGGATATTGCTGGTAGTTCTCCACTTGGCCGGCTAATTCACTAAGTCTGCCTCGACAGACCTCATTAAGTCCCCTTGTATTCCTTCCTTGCTAATCGCTGTCAGACTGACTGGCATTTGATTTGCTGTAATAGAGTTTTATAGCTTTCCAATTTGCCGCTCTCCATACCTTGCAGTGTTGCTGTAACCTATTATTTGGGTGTTTTACTGACCTTCAGAATCGTGTCCTCGGCGCTGTCCGTGCTGAATCCTCCAGTAGAGCTTTAATCTGAGTTTGACACCAGCCTTATAGTAACCAATAGTCATATTTATATGTCATTTTCTTGAAGAATTTGACTTGTTAATAGGCTTAATGTTTTTTTGTTGTTGTTTAGTCATTTAGTCACATCCCACTCTCTGTGACCCTGTGGACTGTAGCACGCCAGGAACATCTCTGTCACTGCCCCTCCGAGCTCCATCAAATTCATGTTCATTTCTTCAGCAACCTCAGCTATCCATCTCCTCCTTGTCCTCTTCTTCTTGTGACTTCAATCTTTCCCAGTCTCAAGGTCTTCTCTAGGGATCATTGCTAATGTTTTTAGCTTGTTACTTACATCACAAACAGGTGCAGCTTTTCCCTGACCTCAATTGTCCTTTAAATAGTCATAAATACAGCTAATTGATTTTGTTTCTGCTCCCAGGGCCCACGCTACATGACAGTGCATAAAAACAAACTAGTAAGGGATATTTCACAGTCAATAAAATTACAACTTTAAATATTTATCTATTATATGCTTTGTTGTATCAGTTTATTTATTGTCTCCTCGTGGGCAGGACTTTTACAATACAGATCAGTGACTTGGTTTAGATTTCCAAAGTGCTTATTATTATAAAGTAAACTTTTATAACAGAGCTAAATGATTTTTGTGAAGATACAGTATAGGAATTGCAGGAAGATTATGTTGTTGTTGTTCAGTCCTTCAGTTGTGTCCAACTCTTGGTGACCATATGGTCCACAGCACACAGGCACATCTATCTGTGTTTCTGGTTGTGCTTATACATATGGTTTTCTTGGCAAAGATACTGGAGTGGGTTGTCAGTTTTTTCTCCAGTGGACCACAATTTGTCTGACCTCTCTGCTATGACCTACCCATTCATTGAGGTACACAAGCCCCTTCAAAATGACAAGGTAGAGATCCAGAAGAGGAGGAAGATTATCGACAAATATTTTTGCAAGTTAACAAAACAACTTTAGATTTCCAAGGTCCCGTCCACGAGGAGACAGTAAATGAACTGCTCCCACAATGTATATTGCAGATAAATATTGAAAGTTTTTTTTTTTACTTTCTACAAATATTAGTTTATAATACAATACAGATGAGTGATTTAGTTTAGATTTCCAAGGTCCCGCCCATGAGGAGACATAAATAAACAAGGTAATACAGCCCATAGCATGTATCCTAGTACACAACCGAGAACTATATTTCCACAATGCAGGGTTTTTATACAGAAACCAACAATGAGTTAATATATTGCTAAACATAGGAAACTGCAACACTCTGATAAGTGCAATAGACATTGTTACAATACTGTTGTTTAGTATAGCTAAAGCCTTTGACAAAGCTATAGGTGTGGCGAAACGGCCAACAGGCTAGGCATTTTTTGGCTCATATTGGCCACATCTTTTTTGCATGAGCTAATAACCACTTGTGAGGTTCCCTATATTGGGCATGGGGGTTTACGACTATTTGGTCTTCCTTGTTTGTTACAGCCTATAAGTGTGTCCGTGATAGTAATCATATCATGGATGATGAGCCTGTTTGATATATCTTTATAATGTTGTTTTTATTATAAGAGTGACCTATTTTTTTGTGGGTATTTTTTTTACACCTAATAGGTATTGAGGTTCTCTTTTTCTTACCGATCTATTATAGAGATCTAGTTTATTCGGAGCATCTCTATGAGAGCCCCTATATATAAGGAGGACCCAATGAAGTCATAGGCCTACTCTCTTCCTTGTATCCTAGTTTGTTCACTCTATTTGATAGGTGTCTTAAATTGGTTTGATAAAGGTTTATCTTAGTACTCCTTTCCCCTTTATTGATTTGTTACTGTTTATTTGTCCTATTTATTGGTTCTTTAAAACCCATGTGTATATGTAAACGTATATGGAAGATTCCTGGATTATGATGCACCTGATAAAGGAAAATCAGTAGTGTATGCAAACATTAAAAACTTACCCTAAAGTTTGCATAATTTGTTCAGTTAGTTTTGAGGGGGAACACCCCTAAATATTCAAGCTAAATCAGAATAAAATTAATAAGTAGGAACATCAGTCATGGAGAATCAGAATATCTGTTGTTACTAACTAACTAGTGAATATACAAACTTACAATCATCACCACTAAAGCAAGTCACTATCACAGAGCACATTCGGAACACACATAAATTATTTAAACATTAGACATAACTGAAAGACAAATTCTCACAGTCCTTAAAACACAACTCATGTCCATTTTGATATCCTGGGCTAAGGTCCCAAATAACCCAGATTTCAGGGGGCTGTGACAATTCAGTTTTGGGCCATACAGGACCCTTGCTTGTGGGGTTCAGGGGAGTCCCACCCTGAAAGTCAGTCATGACACCATGTACCACTAAACTCTACAAAAAGGCTTTTAGATTTCAAGCTTTTTTGGAATTGGTATCTTACAATATATCCAAGTGTCTTCAAGTCACATTATTTAATCATTCGTCCTTATGTTTGATAAATGGGCTCAGATGCCCCTCTTGCAGTTAATTATATTATTAATATCCTCTCACTCCAATTCCAATTTGTTTAATAGACGGCATTGGTTGAGGAGGGAGCCCAATGCATTGTAGTTTATGGCGGCCTCCTCTGGAAAGGTGACAACCCTCCCAAATAAAACCTGACAGAGCATCTCCTTGTTACATTCTGCAGACTTTACTGTATCTTTATATGGTCTCAGGGGTGGGAGCACGGGAGGGTCACATACCCCCCTCCCAGATATCTCAGACACACAGACCTTCTGCATGTATCTGAATCCACTTCCCTGAATGTAATTAAAATTAAGATATTGTTTTAATGATAACGAGGTGCTTAATTGTGCTGGTTTCCAAGCCGGTTTTGTAGCTCGGTCTTTAGGGGCTCATAGAAATCTATTGCATTGTGTCTGGGCCGCGCATATGAAGCAGGCAGGAGTGAGAGCTCCCAGCTCGCTGGTATTAGCATTTAATTAATATGGATGCCTCTTTTTATTCTTTCTAAAGACTTTCTAGCCTGAGCACAGTGCTCCCTTCCATAGCAGAGATTGAAATAATTTCCTTTTCTATATACATCTTTTTTGCTTAGCTGGTACCCAGACGGCCATAAATTCCAGGGTGATATAACCGTCTCCGCACAAAACAAGCCCTTTGTCGCCTGTGTGTTATCATTATAGATTCACCAGTTCTTTTGTTTAATGTCGCAGATATATATTGAAATATATGTGTATAAATAAATATAACCGCAGTATTGAAAGTATTAAAAAGTAGAAGTTTTAGATAATTGAAATAGAAATGTAGGGCCGGAAATAAGTCCTTCTCTATTAGCACAGGACAATGAGGGAAGGTTTAACACAATATCACATATTATAATTGTCAAACTGCGATTAGTCGTCACGTTTGCGAGCCTCGCGTAGCACAGAACTCTTCCGACCTCCCACGACTTAGGCGAGCAGTTGAGGCATTGAAACTCGCAGCACTTAGGCGATGAGCACCAAAGGCGCTCATTGCCTGCGAGCCTTGCAAAGCGAGGCGAGCAGTTGAGGCATTGAAAAACGGGGGACTTAGCCGAAATGAGCGCCAAAGGTGCTCCTGTGAGCCTTGCGAAGCGAGGCGAGCAGTTGAGGCATTGTTGCAAGCAGTTGATGGAGTCAGCACTTAGAAAAAAAGAATTACGAGGTCGCAAAAAGACGCAGTTAACGGCCGAACCGGGCAAATCGAAAAACACACAAAAAAATACTCACACACAGCACGGGGGGACAGCCAGGACGTCTGGGAGTGAGGTTATATGCAAATTTAAGCCGAATTTGGCGAGTTTTGGCACTCAAATAGTCTATGCAAGAAAAAAAAATGGTGGACGAAAAAAGTGAAAACTAGGCTACATGACCACGAAGTGCGCAAAACACTGCCACACTATTACGAAGGATGGAAAATGCTTGCGAACTACGTAAGACATACACTATCGCCGCCATTTCACAACACTAACTTGCACATTACCACATTGCGCTTTTGAAATGGAGGTTCTGCCGCCTAAACAAACGATTTGCCCTCGCGCACGCAGCCTATATACACTTCACACTTAGCACATGAATACGCCAAAAAGATTGTTAGCAGTTCAGGATATTGATTGCTGGATATTAAGTACAAATAGGTAACGTATATTAATTTATTAATTAATTATAGTAAAGTTTAATAAATTATTAATTAATTATTACAAAAAAATAATCTCTTATTTTACACTGCCCTTACTTTATGAATAATGCTCATTGGCTGACAGGTACTGTATAGGACACTCAAAACAGTTAAATATTTAAATCGCTTTATGATGCTCTGACACCTGATACATTTTCGAGAGCCCACACGTGGGACTAAGGCGCTCTATGCAACATGTGAAGGCGCTCATTGGACTGCGAGCCTCGCAAAGCACCGACATGCAGGACTTTGGGTACAATGAGCGCAGAAGAAAGGCGAGCAGTTGAGGCATGCAGTAATCGCCGTTGGCGGCCCATAGGGCCTCAACTGCGAGCCTTGCAAAGCGAGGCGGCACACAGGACTTAGGCGGCAATGAGCGCCAAAGCGAGGCGTGCAGTTGAGGCAGGCAGTAGACTCACATTGTGTGATAAACAGCATTTCAACCCTTTTTTTATTGCCCCATAATTTTTGACGGGTGTGTATATATATATGTATATGTATGGGTGTGTATATATATATATATATATATGTATATGTATATATATATATGTGTATATATATGTGTATATATATATATATGTATATATATGTATATGTATGTATATGTATATATATATATATGTATATATATGTATATGTATGTATATATATATATATATATATATATATATATATATATATATATGTGTATATATATATATATATATATATATATGTGTATATATATATGTATATTATTATTATCCTTTATTTATAACGCGCCAACATATTCCGCAGCGCAATACAGGGCTTAGGTACAAGTATAAACAATACCCCACAATGAAAATAATGGAAGACCCTGTTATTGAGCTTTCAATTTGATATACACTGTGCTTTCCTTAAGCCCCTCACAAGATTAAAACTCGCAAACTTACAT
>CM050171.1:19838219-19853219 GCA_027410445.1 Discoglossus pictus
GGCAGCCAGTGGCGTGACACAGAGCGCAGCGTTGAGTATGGTAGAGGAGTTTAGTGGACCTGTTCATTACGAAAATAGTCACATTTCACAAACTCTTGTGGTGTTGTCTTTATAAATCAGGTGTAGTCCAAATATAGACTGTCAAAGGTCAGAGGGCAAGAACATGTCACTCAAACTGTAATTGACTGAGAATCGGATTGACCGGTGAATCTTCCATCAATTCAATCTTTGTTCTTAACACGCTAAATCCCCTTCCTATATTTTTCATTTAATCATTCAATGGAAAGATTTGCCTAAAAGCAATTGCTTTTTTATGAAAGAAACCCTTTAAATAGTCCCATATTTGTTTTATTTTATAGAGATACTAATAATAATGTTTGGAAAAAATAACCTTTTTTTTTTCCCCTATTAGATGCAATTATATGTAGTATTGGAGCAAACCAAGAGAAAATACAAATTTTCAATCCCTTAGTAATCAAACATGTAGAATCAAAACAGTGTTTTGTACAATGCTTTGTAAACTACTCGAGCGGCTCATCTACATTCGCCTTATCCAATTTATTTCCTCTAACTCTCCTTGAAACCTTTCCGATACGGCTTCCGACCCCAATACCCCACTAAGAAAGCTCTCACAAAAGTCACTAATGACCTGCTTATCGCAAAAGTCACTTTTCAATTCTACTTCTTCTGGATCTCTCTGCTGCCTTTGACACAGTTGACCACCCTCTTCTACTCCAAATCCTCTGCTCCCCCGGCATTTGAGACACTGCTCTTTTGTGGTTCAAGTCATAGCTACAAGCATCTCCTTCTCTTACACCTCTTCCTATCCTCACCCTCTGTCTGTTGGCGTATCCCAAGGTTTAGTCCTAGGACCCATCCTGTTCTCCATCTAAAAATCCTCTATGAGTACCAAGGGCATAGGAATCATAAAAAATATGTGGTGGTGGTGGGGGGCGGGGCAAAGTGACCATATGGACGCAGCAAATCATTTACATCTTGTGTCTGGTTATGCTCATCCATATAGTCTTCTTGTCAAAGATACTGGAGTGGGATGCCAATTCCTTCTCCAGTGGTCCGTGATTTGTCGGACCTCTCTGCTATAACCTGTCCATCTTGGGTGACCCTACCTGGTATATATATATTTATATATGTTGGAGGGAAGGGTTTGTTTAATATAGTACATGTGTATATATAGTACATTTTATTCAATCTCTCCCTTCCCATCACTGGCCAGTAGACTTCCCCTCACCACCTGTCCCTTTATCTGCTGGATTCCTCCTAAAGCAGAGTCTCACAAAATCACGTGAGACCATCCTGCATGATCTCGTGAGACCCGGTTTTAGGGGAATGCAGTAAGTAAAGGTACATGTGGTGAAGGGGAGACTACCGCTTGCTACGGCCTTGCTTGGTACCCTCATAAACTCCTTTGGATTTCAGTATCATTTCTATGCAGATGACACTCAAATCTACCTCTCAGCACCTGATCTATCCCCTCTCTTCTAGCACGTGTCTCCAACTGCCTCTCTAGCATATCCTCCTGGATGTCCGCCCACCATCTCAAACTCAACATGTCGAAGACCGAACTCCTAATCTTCCGACCCTCTACTACAACTTTAATTCCTCACATCTCTCTGTCAACAATGCCACCATTATCTTGTGGTCCTCCTGGATCTTGCCCCCCTCTCTTTCATCCCCCTCATACAGTCACTGCCTGCTTCATCTAACATTTCCAAAATACGTCACTTCCTTAAACAAGACACAACCAAGATTCTAATACATTCCCTCGTCATTTTTCTTCTTGACTACTGCAACTCACTCCTTGCTGGCCTCCCCATCCTCCGTCTGTCTTCACTCCAATCCATAATTATGCCTCTGCTAGACTCATCTATCATATTAAAAGCTTACTTTCTGCAGCTCCTCTCTGTCTGTAACACTCCTGGCTTCCCATTGTCTCCAGAATCAAATTTCAAATCATGACCCTAACCTACAAAGCCCTCAACAACCCCTTATATTTCTGCCCTTTTATCCAAATACTCTCCCACCCACCCTCATTGCTCTGCCAACGACCTTCTTCTTTCTACCACTCTTGTAACCTCCTCTCAATCCCAAATTCAGGACTTTTCTTGCGCTGCCCCTATTCTCTGTAATTCCTTGCCTCGCTCCACCAGACTATCTCCCAGACTCAAAACCTTCAAAACCTCACTAAAAACACACTTGTTTAAAGAGGCTTATCACCTAGAACCCTAACTCGCACAACAGCTCTCTCACCCTCCTGTACCACACCCAAAACATTTAGGTTGTAAGTTTGCGAGTTTTCAATCTTGCATGGAGCTTTGGGGAAAGCATTATGGACAAAGACAGGGTCCTCAATCCTTTTCAATGTGTTAATATTGCTATTGTTTTTGTTGCCTTGAACTTGACTCTTATTTAGCGCTTTACAAAAAACGATAATAATGATAATAATAATACAATACAAAGTTAACATTCCTGAAGAAGCCTTATATCAGGTGAAACGTGTTGATATATTATTATTCCAGTAATTGCTATGTCTCCTTGCTAATGCCAATGCTAACATTATCACATTTTGACGCTGCCTCATCTGGAAGCGCAGAGGCAAGTGATAGCTGCAGCTACCAACTACCAACTGATGGACTAAAATATTAGCCAAGGATTGTGGTAACTTTGCTTTGCACAGAAGTTTGTTTTTAATATCATCCTAGCGTAAAAAGCCTTTTAATATATAATTCTATAAGTAGTCAATTTTACAGACCCCCTGGGGCTAATCTCAGCCTCCAAGGTTACTACCTACCCAAGAATAAGAATATAATCACAGATGGTCTAGTACGTGGTCTAATAAGACAATAATGGAAGTGCGCAGGACTACGTACACGTGCGAAAATGGGTAATAACTTTAAAGATTGTTTTATTTATTATTTTACCTTATGTGTACAAATGAGACTTAACAAGAAATGTATTATTTGTTATTATAATTATAATTAATAATAATATTACAAATAATTTAATATTATTATTATTATTATTATTATTATTATTATTTATTCTATTTCCCTGAGAAAATTGACATCAGAGCCCATGTAATAGCTTAGCTATAATGCCCCAGGGAGTTCAAATTTCAAATTAATATAAATATTTTTTGCTGATGGGTATTATTTTTTTAATTAATCGCTGAATAAACTGATTTGAATGCAGCATTGCACTTTGGGAGTGGGGGTTTGATAGATAATTAGTGTGTTCATTATACAAATGTATACACTGAAATAAATCATCTGTTCTAAGCACCATAAAATCAATAAGGAAGTTATTATAGCCCGATTATTTATTTCTGAAAGTATATACCTTTGTTGCTGGATACTTAAGAAAACACACTGTCTAAATACAAACTTCCCAGCTGAGTCTCAGCCTTGGGCACATTTCTTGTACGCTCGGAAAAGTTCCTTAAAACAAGTATTTGATGGTTCTTGAGCAAGGAATCGATAAGCCATTTGTGCACCTTAGGGGGGCTGGGATTGATAACACAAAGCTTGCCTATGAATCTCAAACAGACCCCAAGAAATAAGTCAAAAAGACATTTATTCAGTTTATTTAAAATTCTTCAGCTCTTATATCAGCCATACTAATGGTTCTGCAAGATGATAGCGTGTCACCGATGCAAGACAACAAGATCATTAAATGGCCTTGAAGATCATCAATACTGCTCAACATCCCCAAACAGTACATGGAAGATCAAGTAAAAAAAATATAGTGGATTTTTTTTTTTTAAATGGATTAATTTTTCATTGTTTTAGCAGAGTTTTTATATAAGCCAGTTAATTCTCAAAAAATGGCTCTGTGGAGCTTGCAAGTTCTGAAAGGACAAAAAATCACAAGCACCCTCAAATGCTGCAACCGAAAACAATCACTTTTTTGGAAGTTCTTTATATATTTTAACCCTAAAGAGGAAAAAAAACACGTAAGATACATTATTGCAGTGACGTGAATATATACTGGCATTTAGGGGGAGCGGGTCCCCATAAACTCAGTAACTCGTGCTAGATTCTTGTTAAAGACTATAAGTCCTGTAAAAGCTAACACTACAGCATATCAAGCAATCAAAAACACTACATATTTGTTTTACACCTTTTTTGCTTGATTTTGATAGCTCTACATGATGGTGCAGAATAAGAAAACTTACATTATATCAGTAGGATACTCTACTTATTATTATTATTATTATTATTATTATTATTATTTATTATTATTAATTGCCTTTCTAGCCACTTTGCTATCAGAACCAGGAACAATTGCTGGGTCGCATCAGTCAGAACATCTCTGAATAAAACGTGTAAAATAAGTTAGATAACTTACATTTTCAAGGCAAAATTTCCATAAGCTTACACAGTCCATTTGGATATTTTCAGAATGATATCATCCAATCAGGTACAGCTGTTAGGTCTTCTGCTACAAATATTATTCAGTGTTCCAGAGACTGATTTTTATATGACTGAGGAAATGTAAGTTATCTAATTTAATTTAGGCATCTTATGCTTGCAAAACACCCTCCTTTCATTAACATTTATTTTTAGAGGGATCAGAGATTCCTTTAAAGAAACACTGTGGTCAGTTTTTTTTGTATATGGTATCACCTATAATAATCGCAAGTGAGTAATGTCTGCGCGATGCATTGTGCGCAGGCGTTGCTCACATCCTCATTTGTGGCAGTGTAGGCGAATCGCAGTTGCAGCGTTGGGCGATATTTTGCATGGGCTGCGCAGCGGAAGGAAAGAGAAAAAAAGAGGGGAGAGAGAGATAGGGATGGAGGGAGGGGAACAGAGGGAGGGAGGAAGAGTGAGAGAGGTGACGGAGGGAGAGAGAGGTGACGGAGGGAGGAAGAGAGAGAGAGAGAGAGGAGGCAGAGATAAAGGGAAAGGGAGGGGGGAGAAGGGGAGGGGGGAGGGAGAGAGAAAGGGAGGGAGGGGGGGAGAAAGGGAGGGAGAGAGAAAGGGAGGCGGAGAGAGAGAAAGAGAGGCAGAGAGAGAGAAAGGGAGGCGGAGAGAGAGAAAGGGAGACGGAGAGAGAGATAGGGAGGGAGGGGAACAGAGGGAGGGAGGAAGAGTGAGAGAGGTGACGGAGGGAGAGGTGACGGACGGACGGAGGGAGGGAGGGAGAGCGAGAGAGAGAGAGAGAGGAGGCAGAGATGGAGAGGGAGGGAGAGAGAAAGGGAGGGAGAGGGAGAGAGAAAGGGAGGGAGAGAGAGAAAGGGAGGGTGAGAAAGGGAGGGAGAGTGAAAGGGAGGCGGAGAGAGAGAAAGAGAGGCGGAGAGAGAGAAAGGGCGAGAGAGAGAGAGAAAGGGAGGCGAGAGAGAGAGAGAGAAAGGGAGGCGAGAGAGAGAAAGGGAGGCGGAGAGAGAGATAGGGAGGGAGGGGAACAGAGGGAGGGAGGAAGAGTGAGAGAGGTGACGGAGGGAGAGGTGACGGACGGAGGGAGGGAGAGAGAGAGAGAGAGGAGGCAGAGATGGAGAGGGAGGGAGAGAGAAAGGTAGGGAGAGGGAGAGAGAAAGGGAGGGAGAGGGAGAGAGAAAGGGAGGGAGAGGGAGAGAGAAAGGGAGGTGAGAGAGAAAGGGAGGTGAGAGAAAAATGGAGGGAGAGTGAAAGGGAGGCGGAGAGAGAGAAAGAGAGGCGGAGAGAGAGAAAGGGAGGGAGAGAGAAGAAAGGGAGGGGGAGAGAGAGAAAGGGAGGGGGAGAGAAAGGGAGGGGAGAGAGGGATAGGGAGGGGCGAGGGAGGGGGAGAGAGGGATAGGAAGGGGAGGGAGGGGAGAGAGAGAAAAGGGAGGGAGAGAGAGAGAGAGAAAGGGAGAGAGAAAGGGAGGGGGAGGGAGAGAGAGAGAGAGTGAGTAGTGGCTATTGTGGGCAGATCCACACACAATAAAATAGGACAGCCTCCTGGGCAGATCCTCTTTCACCTCCTTGACACCTAACTGATGTTTAGAGAAGCCAATTAGTACTACTTTTAAAAGTAACTAAAGAAATACATGCCCATTGTATGAGTATTACAGTGGCCATTTAACTCTGTATTTATAACATACATTGTCTCAAAATGTAACTTATTATTTCTTATTTCCTGTTACATTTTTCCTGTGAATTCTTCCAATTTACACGTTCCAGTTGTTTAGAATTTGCAATTATCTTAGAGAAGTGTAAACGAGCATTTATCAGTTTATTTGTAGGTCCCTAACCTAACCAGATGTTGCCCATCACAGCGTTTACTCACATTGTAATCAACACATTCAGAGATGCAAAGACATCACAGGATATCTTATTATATAACTTTATGAGGTTGTCAGATGTCCATCTGCTCATCATCAGCATGTAGAGAGATCCAAATCAAGTAGAAAATGTGTAAAACAAAATGTATTTGAAACTACAAAGTGCAATGATGACAAATTTTACAGCACTCAAACTGTTTGTATTGAGTCGGCTTGTACTGCAGGATTTATTGAGCTTAATAGGACCTAAAGAGGCCATAAACTGCAAGCGCCATCTAAATGCTTATATACTGTCTTCACTGCAATAATACATTTCACATTTTTCTCCATTTGAGATTACAATGTCTAAAGATCCTACATGAATAAATAGACATTTTTATTGTTATTTTTGTTCCTTTCAGAACCTATTGATTGAAGGAAGCTAATCAGATTCCCTGGTGGTCCAGTGGTTAGGATTCAGGGTTTTATTTGTATATTTAGTAACCGATTACAACACGAAACAAATGGCCGATTTCCCGGGTGCTTAACACCAATAACTTTGTTGCTTGAAACTTAATGTAAATAGGAAATATTTATTTATTTTACAAAAATATGCATTTTAACATAAAAATATATACATAAAGAGGAATATAATAAATGAGACTCAAGGGATTCCTCCAGAACTGGAAGGCTGACAAAGCCCCAAATGCTTACTAATAGCCCTAAGATCTAGATAAATTAATTTAAATTCCTCTTGTAGAGTTATGACATTATTAAATAATATTACTTTTAGGAGCTAAATATTGTTGTATATCTAGTAATTTTTGCAACTTTCAACACATATTATAGCCTCCCTAGGTAATGTTGTTTCCATTTTGCCAAATAGCATTTGATTAGTAATATTGGTATATTCCTCCACTAAGTCTTTAGAAATCGTAAAACTACCATAAATCACCCATATAAGAGCAAATAATGCAAACACATTGAGCCAAACGCCCGTTTCGCCATGTAGTACAGCTTAGTCAAAGGCTTAAGCATAAAATAATCAATTTAGTAACAGATTAGCAATACATCTAGCTTTTAAGACTTGATTTTGAATGTTAGTGTATATGATACAACCAGAAGCACTTTTCTACATTTACTATTACTCGCACAGATGTTGTGAGCAGATCTGCCCAGGAGGCTGTACTTACATGTCTACTAGCTTGCCTGCTGTTGCCACTACAAGGAAGGAAGCAGATAAAGACCTCTATCAGAATATTTTTTAGGGCAGATCCTTTTTTCACCTGATACAGGTCTAGGGAAATGATTAAAGAGATATAGAGGTTTCTGGATCTTACTAGGTATATAATACTTTATTTTATTAAGAAGTGCTTATAGGCCTGTTTTTCTGCATACAATCATACAAATACTTTCTAACTGGTTTATCCCTTCTGCAGCTCATAAAGACAGAGTTCATTTAGGTACAGGGTTGAACTGTCTTATAGTAACCAATCAATTGCAACATTCTGCAACTTGAGAGTGGTCACTGACAGGCTAAAATGAAACACTGCACTTCACAATATGTGTTTTCATGAGCTGCATGCGCTACAGCAGGCAGACACAAACAGGTACAAACTGTATGATTTTAGGCACTAAAAACAGAGCTTATAAGCACGTCTTAATAAAATAAATACACAGGTATATTATATGCTTAGTGGAAACCAGAAACCTCCATGTCTACACTAAATGTAAGTTAAAAGCTACACTGAATACTCATTTTATAGCTAATCCGCTATTAAATAAACAAGTTTTCACTACGTATCCATTAAATCTAAAACTGTAAACTGCACATATTTTAAAAGCTGCATTTTTTTTTCTACAAATACGTTTGAGTTTATTGCCAATCAGTAACCAAATACAATTTTTTTTTGGGATATGGTACTTATATATATCCTTTTATACCCCAACAAATGTCATCAGAATAGGTACTCTGAATGCAAATACTCTGTAACAATATCCCTGAGGAAGTCCTATTCTGATGAAGCGTGTTGGGGTATATAAGGGTCTATAGAAGTGCCATATCCAAAAAACATATTTAGAAAAGAAGTCCTGTCCATTATCCCAGTAAGCCTCTTATTTGTGTTTGCATAGCTAGTTGAGTTTTCCAATGAAAAGTAATGCACTATATCCAATGACATTATTTATCATGTAACATGTTAGGAATGGGTTCCCTAGTGGTCCAGTGGTTAGGATTCAGTGCTTTAGTTTCCGCTGTCCACTTGGGTTTGCTTCCAAGTCAGGGAACCAAGAGGTCACATCACCCTGAAGCCGAGCAGGGTTGGGCCTGGTCTGTACTGGGATGGGAGAGCACCTAGGAATACCAGGATCTGTATGCTGTGGCCCACTGGGGAAGGAACTGGCAACCCACTCTGGTGTCTCTGCCATGAATATGAAGTGGATCAGCATGACCACGAACATTAAGATGCCCTGGTTTGTTACAGTCCATAAGGTCACAGAGAGTCAGAAACAACTGAACGACACACAAAAAAAAACATGTCAGGACAAACAAAGCTAAAAACAGTCCCCACTATCTGTGTTTCAGTTTAATATAAGATAAATTGCTTTTATAAAGACTAAAATCCTCTATTAAATGCGCCATATAATCTATAGACTGCAGCATTTATACAAGGCCAAGCTTATGTATATTACACTTATTAGGAATAATACTGTCTGTATGTGTAAATAAATGTTTCAGGCTTTGTTACAACTTCTAGCTCATTTAGTCTCTTCCATTATCTCTGTGTAGCCATAAGTTATCACACAGAGCGCTCCATTGTGTACACATTTGTATATTTAGTTGCTGCTGTTCTCTTTGTGATGTTTTGCGGCACAATCAGACTCCTTATATTATCAGATTGATTGATGTCAGTGATACAATCATGTGATCACACTCCGGTTTCGCATTAAACCTAAATCATGTTTCAAGGGATTAAAGAAGCACATTATTCAAAAATGTTTCATTATGTGTCTTAAAGAAAATGTTTTAAATGTGGCTTACTTGTTGTGTATGCTTAAAGTATATGTACAATAGTGTTTGCCTTTGCTTTAGTACATTGATTCCTACATTATCGGGCGGTTCTGTCTGTTCCAGGTACTGATGCCACTCTATAGAACCCTAGCTAGATCTCACTAAGAATATAAGTTCTAAAAACTGTATTTGCAAAAGGATTTTAATAATGGGAAACCGTTCAAAGGACTGGAGATAAAATGGCGCAGGGTCTAAAAGGAAAATACTTTATGTCCTTAAAGAAATGTGGACGGTTTCGTGATTTGTACTAGTTATATAATATCCCGGTTTATCTATTTGCTATTATGCAATTTATTTTAGGGGTTCTCTGGTGGACCAGTGGTTAGGATTTGGTGCTTTCACCACTGCAACCTGGGTTTGATTCCAAGAAGTCATACCACCCTGAAAAATACTGGCTTGGCCTGGTCAGTACTTGGATGAGAGAACACCTAGGAATATCAGGAGCTGTATGCTGTGGCCCACTGGAGAAGGAACTGGCAACCCACTCCAGTATCTCTGCCATGAAAACCAAGTGGATTAGCACAACCACTGACATATAGGTGTGTTACGGTCCATGAGGTCAACAACTGAATAATGAAAAAAAATCCTTTATTTTATTCGAAAATGCTTATAAGCTCTGTTTTTACTGTCTAAAATCAAACAAATAGTCCCTGTATGAGTCTGCCCTATGCAGCATATGCAGACACAGATGCTGCGCAGTGTCTCAAACTAAGCAGCCAGTGACATTCTGCAACATGCTGCTGAGACATGGTCCCTAATAGGCTAGGACACTACACTGCACATACAGCTCTACAGAGTCCGTGTCTGCATATGCTGCAGAGGGCAGACCCATACAGGGACTATTTGTTTAATTTTTGACCATAAAAACAGAGCTTATTTTTTTTAAATAAAGCATAAACGCAAATAGATACACCAGTATTTTATATATGTTGTTAAGTCCCAAAATCATCCATAGCCATATATATAGGAGAGAAAGGAGATGGAGATATGGTAGAAACCATCAAATATATCAGTTCAGGAGAGAAGTATCGTTCAGAAACACCACATATTGATTTGAAGTTGGACGGTTTATGATTTAGGAGAAAGTTGTCCAGATTTACAGAGTGTAGATAATTGGATCAGCTTTCCAGTGGACGTGGTAGGGTCAAGCACAGAAAAATGGACCATTACAGAATGAAAAAAAAATAATATATAGGTTTAAAAAGTCTGACTAGATCTTATTTAGGACAAAATATATGTTGATGCCTCTTCAGGACCCTGGAGAGATCCATGATATGTTGGTGGAAGTTGTGTGTGAGAGGGACGTTTTCATTTCTGGAGATCTATGGTTGCATTCGTTGATGCAACCTCTAGCTTTTGAGCCAATTAAGGGTGTGATGCGAATTACAAACATATCCAGTTATCAAGCAGAGGCCCTGGACTTATTCCTGCACCATTCCTCCCCCACCTCTGCCCGACTGATAACTACAAACACTCCCCCTTATCTTCCAGCTCTAAGGATGTGGTATAAGAAACACAAAATTAATTCCTATACTCAAAAACAGAGTCCCAAAAAATGTTTTCTGTCAATGGCTTGTTGATTTTCAGTTGTTCAGTCATGTCTAACTCTCCATTACCCTATGGACCTCAGCACGCCAGGCAAAGTCATTATGTCTCTGGTTGTGCTTATCCATAAGGTTATCTTGGTAAAGATATTGAAGTGGTTGCAAGTTCCTCTTCCAGTGGATCACAATTTGTCTGACCTCTCTGCTATAGACTGATACTACATGGTTTAGCTCACAGCTTCATTGAAGTAAACCAGCCCCTTAACCATGATAAGGTAGCGATCCAAAAGGGGGCCCATGGCCTACATAGCTACTAATAGTATTATTTTGGTGCACACTTGGCAAACAAGTGTCTTTAACTTTAGTGGTGCCTTAAGAACCTCAAGTATGTCTGGAATAAGTATAAGGCCACTTTGAGGATCTTAGGTAGACATAATAGGCAAATTATTGGTTTCTTATATCCCATCAAATCAGATCTGTGTTTGTAAAATTGTCTGATCACGTAAGGGGAAAGTCTTATGGTCAACGGCCCCAAGAGCCGCCATATTTAATCTAAAGGTACAACATACGAATATTTATTGTGTCCTAGGAGAAGAAAGCACAGGTTTAGAAGAGCACAAAACAGATCAAATAAAGTAAACACGGCTATCATCAAGACAATGAAAGTCTTTAGTCGGGTCCGTTCTGCACGTCTGAGCTTGAGCCCGGGCTGTGAGAGACATGCTCTTTTTTTTTTGTTTTTGGTTAAAAAGCCTCATTCAGGCGTTATGGAATGGGAATGTGAAGGGTAATTGAGCTGAAAGCCATTCTCTTCCTCTGCTTGGCGCAAGATAGGAGTGATTGAGGTTCTTTGAAGCGCCAGCCTCGAGGACTTGATGAGAGTGCCAAAATCCATGGCACGAAAAGACAGTATGGAGATCGGGGGCTGAAGTCCGCAATCAGGTGTCACAAATATACACAGTATTTATATGCGCTCCCCTGAATACGGAGTCTCGGAAACCAGTCACCTGTTTTAGGAGAGACAATATATTTTCGACCAGTCTATCATTTTTTATATTTTCAGTGCTTTTTCTTATTTATTATGTTTTATGACATTATTTATACATCTAGATTTTTCCCATTTTCTACAAATCTGAAAGCAAAGTTCTCACATTGTATATTTTGACCTTAAAGGTATATGTCAGTTTGTGCGCCTCTTTCTGATTGGGCGTCTCATATCAAATCATTTTATTGAGGAATTCTGTATTTTTGTAATTTACAGTACATTTGAAATTTCTTTTGTGAGCTCCACCCCCAAGGCACCTATGTAGGCAGAGCGTTCTAGCCAATGAGATGTGCAGAGTTGTGTCCTAGCCAATCAGCTGCAATATCACAGCTGCAACTTTTTCTCAGCCAGTGAGAGGGAAACGGATACTCTGTTGTACCTGCCTCTGATTGGACACACCTAATTATTAATTTTATGCTAGTTTAGCTGGGATTTTACCGGGCGTTCCTTCTCAAAATCAACTGCCTGAAGACTGTCATTGTATTAAAGTTTATTCTGGGATATTTTTCATTCAATTTTTTTTTTCCATACACTACTAATTCTCTTCAGATTCATTCATAATCCAGGAAACTTCCATATACGTTTAAAATATTTTTTATTTTTCTTCTTTAAGTTCCTGAAGCCCTATAATGCTATAATATATCCTACAGCACAGTTCTACTCTCCCTTAAGTTATTATTATTAACGTTTATTTGTAACGCGCCAACATATTGTGTAGCGTTATTACATGAGAAGTGATCCAAAATCTACAATACATGTATAATAAAAAAAACTTTATTTTTATTTTTAAAACAGTCACTTGTAAATGCATGAGGGATTACTGGTTATTTACCCAAACTGCTCGCATGCAAGCTTATAAAACAAATCTATTTATTAATATACTTGTTTATCCACCAATTGTACTCAACCTGTAGGCGCTGAGGTCACTGATAAAAATACTACCCTGAAAACATCATAAAGACCAAAGGAGGTTAGGTGGCCATTATATAAAAGTACTCATACAGTAGTAGAACACGCCCCTTGGCAACACATTGCTAGGGGGAGTGGCCTCAGTATCATTTTAATGAGCACACATGGGTATCTCCCATTGAACATTTGCATTATTCATATTATACTTTATTTAAAGAGTGAAAACATTTTCAGTAGAATGGCATACAAAGGTACTGTAAGTTTGTTGTTTAGTCCGTCAGTTGGGTCCGACTCTCCATGACCCTATGGACCACAGAACATCATGCACATCTTATGTCTGGTTGTGCTTATCCATAGGGTTTTCGTGGCAAAGATACTGGAGTGGGTGCCGGTTCCGTCTCCAAATACCGCAATTTGTCTGACCTCTCTGTTATGACCTGCCCATCCTGGGTGACTCTACATGGTATAGCGCACAGCTTCATTGAGGTACACACGCCACTTCACCAGGACAAGGTAGTGATCCAGAAGGGGACAGTAAGCTAGAGAGAGTGTAATAAATAAAAAGAGAACACATTATAAAGTATTTACAAATATAAAGACCATATAATGCAGTTAGATAATAGACAATTTGCTGATACAGTGTTGCATTTAGACACGGCAAGCTTAAGGTGTGGCTTTAGATCCCCCTCTGGGATACAACATGGTTGTGGTGACGGGACCTGGGTACCTCAATGAAGCTGTGAGCTATACCATGTAGGGTCACGCAAAATGGGTAAGTCATAGTTGCAAGGTCAGACAAATTGCAGTCTACCGGAGAAGGAACTGCCAACCCACTCCAGTATATTTGCCAAGAAAAACATATGGATAAGCACAACCAGAAACACAGAGAGATGTGCCTGGCATGCTGTTGTCTATATGGTCACCAAGAGTCGGACATGACTGAAGGACTGAACAACAACCTTGTTTTACTTTAGTACACTGGTTTATTTTAAGGAGCTTGTCCTTATTCCTTGAGTTTTGATACAATTAGTGAAGAGACGCCCTGCTTCTCTTTGCTACACATTTTTAGAAGTATTTCTTTTATCAGTTTCGCGTTATAAATATGTATTCAGTGTACCTGCAGCCTATAGCCATTTAATATTAAATTAAATAAATGGTAGTCTCGCTGCTCTTTTAACTTACAAATTGCCTGGAGCCATCACTTAGTGTCCGTGAATCTCTTAGCGGATAATAAGAGGAGACCGCTAATGAGCGCCGGTGATGCAAGTGTCAAATTAGACACATTCGCATTGTATTGTAAATGTATTATATTGAGTATATGACCCGCACTTTAATTTGCCTTTATTCAGGAGAATCGCACAAAGAGAAGCAATTGTCATTATCTGGTCAATGCACACATTGCACATTCGGCTATTACTGTGTGTGCGTGAAGAGTAAATGCCAGGCTCCAGGGTACGATGCCCAATTCAATCTAACTGTATACACTGGCGCAGTCTTAAAGGGAAACTGCGTTAGAAGTTCCTTTCCATCTCAATGATAGCTGTGTTTTGGCCTAGGCCTAGGACTGCGTCATATTGGGGGCAGCAACATTTGCCAGCCTAGGACCGCACTATTTTGCCCCTTTTAATGAACCCCCACCCCCTAGAAGCCTTCTTTAACGTACAAAGTCCTGAGTGGTCGCTGCCGGGTCCCACTGCGCAAATCATGTGACATCACAGAACTGTGCATCTTGTCGGACCTGGCAGCGCCACTCAGCACCTTGAAGGATTTTTGGGGGTGGAGGGTTTGAAGTAAATGTGGGAGGGGGGAGAGTAAGGAGAAAGCAGAAGGGAGAAGGAGGAAAGGGCAGAGAGAGGGAGAAAAATGGGGTAAGAGAGAAAGGGGAGATGGATGAAAGGGGCAGAGAGGAGAAATAAGGAGAAAGGGGAGAGAGAAAGGATCGAAGGAGAAGGAAGAGAGGTGAAAAAAGGGAAAGAAGAAGTAAGGGATGAGTGGGTACAATGGAGAGACAGAAAGGTGAGCAGGGAAAAGAGAGAAAAAGGAACAGAGAGAGGAGGGGAAAAGGGTGGTGGAGGGATAAGGATACAGTTAAAGAGGGAAAGGGAAGAGAAAAAAAGAAAGAGTGAGAGGAGGGAGAAGAAGGAAAGAAAAGCAGAGAAAGAACAATTGGAAATGGGGGAGAGGGTGGCAA
>CM050171.1:19855719-19868219 GCA_027410445.1 Discoglossus pictus
CATGTGAGGTTTATGTGGGTTCAATTAGCCGGGTATGCAAATGCTAGAAATGACATACACTGCTGGGTCTGTCACTGTTATAATTTCTCTAAAATCTGTTTTTTCATCCAATAAATTAGCAGTCAATCAAATTAAATTCTTTTTTTTTTTGTATTTTTCTCTCATTTATTGTAGCCGAAGGCATCGTTAAAATTAAAATCTATTTTCTAGCAAAGTTCAAAGTTGGTTTTGAGTCCGTTGTCAGTTTTTGGCGAGTTGGGTATTGCGCGGTACCCCAACTGCTGAGTTATTGACCAGTTTACTAGTTGCTGAAGGGATAAACTGACTGATTTATGGAGCAGGGAGATCACACTGTGCAACATTCATAAATAATATAAGTGCTAGGAATACATAGAATAAAATCTGTGTACACTAAAAATAATACCTGGAGATCGGCTCCACGGTTTCAGTAATGTTGTACAAAGATACAAAACTGATATAAAATGGTAATAAATGGACTTGGAACTCATGGATATTGGCACAGGTTCGGGTTATGGCTCGGTTTAGAACTTATTATAGTGGTAAGGCACAAGTTAGGGTTATGGCTAGGTTTAGTACTTATTATAGTGGTAAGGCACAAGTTAGGGTTATGGCTCGGTTTAGAACTTATTATAGTGGTAAGGCACAAGTTAGGTTTATGGCTAGGTTTAGTACTTATTAAGGTGGTAAGGCACAGGTTAGGGTTATGGCTAGGCTTAGTACTTATTATAGTGGTAAGGCACAAGTTATGGTTATGGCTAACTTTAGTACTTATTATAGTGGTAAGGCACAAGTTAGGGTTATGCCTAGGTTTAGTACTTATTAAGGTGGTAAGGTACAGGTTAGGGTTATGGCTAGGTTTAGTACTTATTATAGTGGTAAGGCACAAGTTATAGTTATGGCGAGGTTTAGTACTTATTATAGTGGTAAGGTACAGGTTAGGGTTATGGCTAGGTTTAGTACTTATTATAGTGGTAAGGCACAAGTTATGGTTATGGCTAGGTTTAGTACTTATTATAGTGGTAAGGCACAAGTTAGGGGTATGGCTAGGTTTAGTACTTATTATAGTGGTAAGGCACAAGTTAAGGTTATGCCTAGGTTTAGTACTTATTATAGTGGTAAGGCACAGGTTAGGGTTATGGCTAGGTTTAGTACTTATTATAGTGGTAAGGCACAAGTTAGGGTTATGGCTAGGTTTAGTACTTATTATAGTGGTAAGGCACAAGTAAGGGTTATGGCTAGGTTTAGTACTTATTATAGTGGTAAGGCACAAGTTAGGGTTATGGCGAGGTTTAGTACTTATTATAGTGGTAAGGCACAAGTTATAGTTATGGCTAGGTTTAGTACTTATTATAGTGGTAAGGCACAAGTTAGGGTTATGGCTAGGTTTAGTACTTATTATAGTGGTAAGGCACAAGTTAGGGTTATGGCGAGGTTTAGTACTTATTATAGTGGTAAGGCACAGGTTAGGGTTATGGCGAGGTTTAGTACTTATTATAGTGGTAAGGCACAGGTTAGGGTTATGGATAGGTTTAGTACTTATTATAGTGGTAAGGCACAAGTTAGAGTTATGGCTAGGTTTAGTACTTATTATAGTGGTAAGGCACAAGTTAGGGTTTTGGCTAGGTTTAGTACTTATTATAGTGGTAAGGCACAAGTTATAGTTATGGCTAGGTTTAGTACTTATTATAGTGGTAAGGTACAAGTTATGGTTATGGCTAGGTTTAGTACTTATTATAGTGGTAAGGCACAAGTTACGGTTATGGCTAGGTTTAGTACTTATCATAGTGGTAAGGCACAGGTTCGGGTTATGGCTAGGTTTAGTACTTATTATAGTGGTAAGGCACAAGTTATGGTTATGGCTAGGTTTAGTACTTATTATAGTGGTAAAGCACAAGTTAGGGTTATGGCTATGTTTAGTACTTATTATAGTGGTAAGGCACAAGTTAGGGTTATGGCTAGGTTTAGTACTTATTATAGTGGCAAGGCACAAGTTAGGGTTATGGCTAGGTTTAGTACTTATTATAGTGGTAAGGCACAGGTTAGGGTTATGGCTAGGTTTAGTACTTATTATAGTGGTAAGGCACAAGTTAGGGTTATGGCTAGGTTTAGTACTTATTATAGTGGTAAGGCACAAGTTAGGGTTATGGCTAGGTTTAGTACTTATTATAGTGGTAAGGTACAAGTTATGGTTATGGCTAGGTTTAGTACTTATTATAGTGGTAAGGCACAAGTTAGGGTTATGGCTAGGTTTAGTACTTATTATAGTGGTAAAGCACAAGTTATGGTTATGGCTAGGTTTAGTACTTATTATAGTGGTAAGGCACAAGTTAGGGTTATGGCTACGTTTAGCACTTATTATAGTGGTAAGGCACAAGTTAGGGTTATGGCTAGGTTTATTACTTATTATAGTGGTAAGGCACAAGTTATGGTTATGGCGAGGTTTCGTACTTATTAAAGTGGTAAGGCACAGGTTAGGGTTATGGCTAGGTTTAGTACTTATTATAGTGGTAAGGCACATGTTAGGGTCATGGTGAGGTTTAGTACTTATTATAGTGGTAAGGCGTAAGTTAGGGTTATGGCTAGGTTTAGTACTTATCATAGTGGTAAGGCACAGGTTCGGGTTATGGCTAGGTTTAGTACTTATTATAGTGGTAAGGCACAGGTTCGGGTTATGGCTAGGTTTAGTACTTATAGTGGTAAGGCACAAGTTAGGGTTATGGCGAGGTTTAGTACTTATAGTGGTAAGGCACAAGTTAGGGTTATGGTGAGGTTTAGTACTTATTATAGTGGTAAGGCACAAGTTAGGGTTATGGCGAGGTTTAGTACTTATAGTGGTAAGGCACAAGTTAGGGTTATGGCTAGGTTTAGTACTTATTATAGTGGTAAGGCACAAGTTAGGGTTATGGCTAGGTTTAGTACTTATTATAGTGGTAAGGCACAAGTTATGGTTATGGCTAGGTTTAGTACTTATTATAGTGGTAAGGCACAAGTTAGGGTTATGGCTAGGTTTATTACTTATTATAGTGGTAAGGCACAAGTTACTTTTATGGCAAGGTTTAGTACTTATTGTAGTGGTAAGGCACAAGTTAGGGTTATGGCTAGGTTTAGTACTTATTATAGTGGTAAGGCACAAGTTAGGGTTATGGCTAGGTTTATTACTTATTATAGTGGTAAGGCACAAGTTACTTTTATGGCAAGGTTTAGTACTTATTATAGTGGTAAGGCACATGTTAGGGTTATGGCTAACTTTAGTACTTATTATAGTGGTAAGGCACAAGTTAGGGTTATGGCTAGGTTTAGTACTTATTATAGTGGTAAGGCACAAGTTAGGGTTATGGCTAGGTTTATTACTTATTATAGTGGTAAGGCACAAGTTACTTTTATGGCAAGGTTTAGTACTTATTATAGTGGTAAGGCACAAGTTAGGGTTATGGCGAGGTTTAGTACTTATAGTGGTAAGGCACAAGTTAGGGTTATGGCTAGGTTTAGTACTTATTATAGTGGTAAGGCACAAGTTAGGGTTATGGCTAGGTTTAGTACTTATTATAGTGGTAAGGCACAAGTTAGGGTTATGGCTAGGTTTAGTACTTATTATAGTGGTAAGGCACAAGTTATGGTTATGGCTAGGTTTAGTACTTATTATAGTGGTAAGGCACAAGTTATGGTTATGGCTAGGTTTAGTACTTATTATAGTGGTAAGGCACATGTTAGGGTCATGGTGAGGTTTAGTACTTATTATAGTGGTAAGGCATAAGTTAGGGTTATGGCTAGGTTTAGTACTTATCATAGTGGTAAGGCACAGGTTCGGGTTATGGCTAGGTTTAGTACTTATTATAGTGGTAAGGCACAAGATAGGGGTATGGCTAGGTTTAGTACTTATTATAGTGGTAAGGCACAAGTTAGGGTTATGACTAGGTTTAGTACTTATTATAGTGGTAAGGCACAAGTTATGGTTATGGCTAGGTTTAGTACTTATCATAGTGGTAAGGCACAGGTTCGGGTTATGGCTAGGTTTAGTACTTATTATAGTGGTAAGGCACAAGTTAGGGTTATGGCTAGGTTTAGTACTTATTATAGTGGTAAGGCACAAGTTATGGTTATGGCTAGGTTTAGTACTTATTATAGTGGTAAGGCACAAGTTAAGGTTATGGCTAGGTTTAGTACTTATTATAGTGGTAAGGCACAGGTTCGGGTTATGGCTAGGTTTAGTACTTATTATAGTGGTAAGGCACAAGTTAGGGTTATGGCGAGGTTTAGTACTTATAGTGGTAAGGCACAAGTTAGGGTTATGGCTAGGTTTAGTACTTATTATAGTGGTAAGGCACAAGTTAGGGTTATGGCTAGGTTTATTACTTATTATAGTGGTAAGGCACAAGTTATGGTTATGGCGAGGTTTAGTACTTATTATAGTGGTAAGGCACATGTTAGGGTTATGGCTAACTTTAGTACTTATTATAGTGGTAAGGCACATGTTAGGGTCATGGTGAGGTTTAGTACTTATTATAGTGGTAAGGCATAAGTTAGGGTTATGGCTAGGTTTAGTACTTTTCATAGTGGTAAGGCACAGGTTCGGGTTATGGCTAGGTTTAGTACTTATTATAGTGGTAAGACACAAGTTGTGGTTATGGCTAGGTTTAGTACTTATTATAGTGGTAAGGCACAAGTTAGGGTTATGTCTAGGTTTAGTACTTATTATAGTGGTAAGGCACAGGTTCGGGTTATGGCTAGGTTTAGTACTTATTATAGTGGTAAGGCACAAGTTAGGGTTATGGCGAGGTTTAGTACTTATAGTGGTAAGGCACAAGTTAGGGTTATGGCTAGGTTTAGTACTTATTATAGTGGTAAGGCACAAGTTAGGGTTATGGCTAGGTTTAGTACTTATTATAGTTGTAAGGCACAAGTTACTTTTATGGCAAGGTTTAGTACTTATTATAGTGGTAAGGCACAGGTTAGGGTTATGGCTAACTTTAGTACTTATTATAGTGGTAAGGCACAAGTTAGGGTTATGGCTAGGTTTAGTACTTATTATAGTGGTAAGGCACAAGTTAGGGTTATGGCTAGGTTTATTACTTATTATAGTGGTAAGGCACAAGTTACTTTTATGGCAAGGTTTAGTACTTATTATAGTGGTAAGGCACAAGTTAGGGTTATGGCGAGGTTTAGTACTTATAGTGGTAAGGCACAAGTTAGGGTTATGGCTAGGTTTAGTACTTATTATAGTGGTAAGGCACAAGTTAGGGTTATGGCTAGGTTTAGTACTTATTATAGTGGTAAGGCACAAGTTACGGTTATGGCGACTTTTAGTACTTAATATAGTGGTAAGCCACAAGTTAGGGTTATGGCTAGGTTTAGTACTTATTATAGTGGTAAGGCACAAGTTAGGGTTATGGCTAGGTTTAGTACTTATTATAGTGGTAAGGCACAAGTTATGGTTATGGCTAGGTTTAGTACTTATTATAGTGGTAAGGCACAAGTTAGGGTTATGGCTAGGTTTAGTACTTATTATAGTGGTAAGGCACAGGGTCGGGTTATGGCTAGGTTTAGTACTTATTATAGTGGTAAGGCACAAGTTAGGGTTATGGCGAGGTTTAGTACTTATAGTGGTAAGGCACAAGTTAGGGTTATGGCTAGGTTTAGTACTTATTATAGTGGTAAGGCACAAGTTAGAGTTATGGCTAGGTTTATTACTTATTATAGTGGTAAGGCACAAGTTATGGTTATGGCGAGGTTTAGTGTTTATTATAGTGGTAAGGCACATGTTAGGGTTATGGCTAACTTTAGTACTTATTATAGTGGTAAGGCACATGTTAGGGTCATGGTGAGGTTTAGTACTTATTATAGTGGTAAGGCATAAGTTAGGGTTATGGCTAGGTTTAGTACTTATTATAGTGGTAAGGCATAAGTTAGGGTTATGCCTAGGTTTAGTACTTATTATAGTGGTAAGGCACAGGTTCGGGTTATGGCTAGGTTTAGTACTTATTATAGTGGTAAGGCACAGGTTCGGGTTATGGCTAGGTTTAGTACTTATTATAGTGGTAAGGCACAAGTTAGGGTTATGGCGAGGTTTAGTACTTATAGTGGTAAGGCACAAGTTAGGGTTATGGCTAGGTTTAGTACTTATTATAGTGGTAAGGCACAAGTTAGGGTTATGGCTAGGTTTAGTACTTATTATAGTGGTAAGGCACAAGTTACTTTTATGGCAAGGTTTAGTACTTATTATAGTGGTAAGGCACAGGTTAGGGTTATGGCTAACTTTAGTACTTATTATAGTGGTAAGGCACAAGTTAGGGTTATGGCTAGGTTTAGTACTTATTATAGTGGTAAGGCACAAGTTAGGGTTATGGCTAGGTTTATTACTTATTATAGTGGTAAGGCACAGGTTACGTTTATGGCAAGGTTTAGTACTTATAGTGGTAAGGCACAAGTTAGGGTTATGGCTAGGTTTAGTACTTATTATAGTGGTAAGGCACAAGTTAGGGTTATGGCTAGGTTTAGTACTTATTATAGTGGTAAGGCACAAGTTAGGGTTATGGCGAGGTTTAGTACTTATAGTGGTAAGGCACAAGTTAGGGTTATGGCTAGGTTTAGTACTTATTATAGTGGTAAGGCACAAGTTAGGGTTATGGCTAGGTTTAGTACTTATTATAGTGGTAAGGCACAAGTTAGGGTTATGGCTAGGTTTAGTACTTATTATAGTGGTAAGGCACAAGTTACGGTTATGGCGACTTTTAGTACTTAATATAGTGGTAAGCCACAAGTTAGGGTTATGGCTAGGTTTAGTACTTATTATAGTGGTAAGGCACAAGTTAGGGTTATGGCGAGGTTTAGTACTTATAGTGGTAAGGCACAAGTTAGGGTTATGGCTAGGTTTAGTACTTATTATAGTGGTAAGGCACAAGTTAGGGTTATGGCTAGGTTTATTACTTATTATAGTGGTAAGGCACAAGTTATGGTTATGGCGAGGTTTAGTACTTATTATAGTGGTAAGGCACATGTTAGGGTTATGGCTAACTTTAGTACTTATTATAGTGGTAAGGCACATGTTAGGGTCATGGTGAGGTTTAGTACTTATTATAGTGGTAAGGCATAAGTTAGGGTTATGGCTAGGTTTAGTACTTTTCATAGTGGTAAGGCACAGGTTCGGGTTATGGCTAGGTTTAGTACTTATTATAGTGGTAAGACACAAGTTGTGGTTATGGCTAGGTTTAGTACTTATTATAGTGGTAAGGCACAAGTTAGGGTTATGTCTAGGTTTAGTACTTATTATAGTGGTAAGGCACAGGTTCGGGTTATGGCTAGGTTTAGTACTTATTATAGTGGTAAGGCACAAGTTAGGGTTATGGCGAGGTTTAGTACTTATAGTGGTAAGGCACAAGTTAGGGTTATGGCTAGGTTTAGTACTTATTATAGTGGTAAGGCACAAGTTAGGGTTATGGCTAGGTTTAGTACTTATTATAGTTGTAAGGCACAAGTTACTTTTATGGCAAGGTTTAGTACTTATTATAGTGGTAAGGCACAGGTTAGGGTTATGGCTAACTTTAGTACTTATTATAGTGGTAAGGCACAAGTTAGGGTTATGGCTAGGTTTAGTACTTATTATAGTGGTAAGGCACAAGTTAGGGTTATGGCTAGGTTTATTACTTATTATAGTGGTAAGGCACAAGTTACTTTTATGGCAAGGTTTAGTACTTATTATAGTGGTAAGGCACAAGTTACGGTTATGGCGACTTTTAGTACTTAATATAGTGGTAAGCCACAAGTTAGGGTTATGGCTAGGTTTAGTACTTATTATAGTGGTAAGGCACAAGTTAGGGTTATGGCTAGGTTTAGTACTTATAGTGGTAAGGCACAAGTTAGGGTTATGGCTAGGTTTAGTACTTATTATAGTGGTAAGGCACAAGTTAGGGTTATGGCTAGGTTTAGTACTTATTATAGTTGTAAGGCACAAGTTACTTTTATGGCAAGGTTTAGTACTTATTATAGTGGTAAGGCACAGGTTAGGGTTATGGCTAACTTTAGTACTTATTATAGTGGTAAGGCACAAGTTAGGGTTATGGCTAGGTTTAGTACTTATTATAGTGGTAAGGCACAAGTTAGGGTTATGGCTAGGTTTAGTACTTATTATAGTTGTAAGGCACAAGTTACTTTTATGGCAAGGTTTAGTACTTATTATAGTGGTAAGGCACAGGTTAGGGTTATGGCTAACTTTAGTACTTATTATAGTGGTAAGGCACAAGTTAGGGTTATGGCTAGGTTTAGTACTTATTATAGTGGTAAGGCACAAGTTAGGGTTATGGCTAGGTTTATTACTTATTATAGTGGTAAGGCACAGGTTACGTTTATGGCAAGGTTTAGTACTTATAGTGGTAAGGCACAAGTTAGGGTTATGGCTAGGTTTAGTACTTATTATAGTGGTAAGGCACAAGTTAGGGTTATGGCTAGGTTTAGTACTTATTATAGTGGTAAGGCACAAGTTAGGGTTATGGCGAGGTTTAGTACTTATAGTGGTAAGGCACAAGTTAGGGTTATGGCTAGGTTTAGTACTTATTATAGTGGTAAGGCACAAGTTAGGGTTATGGCTAGGTTTAGTACTTATTATAGTGGTAAGGCACAAGTTAGGGTTATGGCTAGGTTTAGTACTTATTATAGTGGTAAGGCACAAGTTACGGTTATGGCGACTTTTAGTACTTAATATAGTGGTAAGCCACAAGTTAGGGTTATGGCTAGGTTTAGTACTTATTATAGTGGTAAGGCACAAGTTAGGGTTATGGCGAGGTTTAGTACTTATTATAGTGGTAAGGCACAAGTTAGGGTTATGGCTAGGTTTAGTACTTATTATAGTGGTAAGGCACAAGTTAGGGTTATGGCTAGGTGTAGTACTTATTATAGTGGTAAGGCACAAGTTATGGTTATGACGAGGTTTAGTACTTATTATAGTGGTAAAGTACAAGTTAGGGTTATGGCTAGGTTTACTGTTGAGTATAGAGGTTGGGTAAAGGTTAACATTATGGCTAGGCTTAGAGTTACACATAGAGGTATCAGGTTATGGCAAGTCACTAATTATGTTAGATAATAGACCAGCTCTAACTTTTTTAATGTCTGAATGCATGAACAGGAAGTTTTTCTATCTGATTTCCCCATAAATATACATTTCTTTTCCAGGTTACTAACATAATCATTTATAATATCACTTTGCAAAAACATTGCAGAATATATATTTCCATTACCTCACTGACTGGCCATTACATACAATGAGCTTGCGATGTACTCTCTGCTCCATCAGAGCTGCAGCTTAAATATTATATTTAAGCCGTGTGGAAATCTTGTTTTGGACAAATAATGTATTTTGCTCTTAGCATTTGTTAACATTTCTCAGCACGGCTCATTTGTACCCCGATAGGCAGGCTCAGCCCTGCACAAAGGTCTGCGAAATTGCATATCCAGTCGCGTTAAGCAGAGTTTAGTTAGAATTAACACTGACCTTTCAGAAATTTCCGGAAGGTGTTTTCACATATATACACTTATTTACAATGCTATATTATTGTCAAGGACAGCTCAGTCTTTCTTGCTGGTGAGTGGGAAAAGTTGACACTCAATCTAGAGTTAAATGTAAATACAGCCACTACATTTTATTATAAATAACTAACACCTCTTAGAGTTACGTTTGTCACTGCCACGTCTTCAAGTCCATTATTACCCAGAAGACCAGATCTGAGTGAGACCCAGCCTAAATAAGACGTGACAGGCCTAATATGGACAGAGGTAATTCTCATTTTGAAGTTCATTGTGTCCTTGTGTCCCCAGCTTTGGCATTTCATGAGGATTATCTGTAAACTCAATTGGCTCGTTCATTTCATTTAACTCCTGACATGTTCTTATTTAGGAACCTGATTCTTCTCATCCTCAGTCTTGGAGCAAGAAATCAGTTACCTATCTGGGATATAAATAAAGTGACGCTTCAGCTGGGATTAAAACTAGCAAAATTGCATATCCAGTTGAGTTAAGCCGAGGTGTAGTTAGAATAATGTACTAATAATAATAATAATAATAATAATAATAATAATAATCGCTTCTAAATGTTATTAAAATACGTAAGTCAGAGGTGCTCATCAGATAATGCACTAACATTAATAGGTTAGTTCTGAGAGCAACCTCTTTTAGTCACTTGTGAAATATCCCAAAGTATATCAGTCTGGTCTCATCCAATAGAGTGACCCAGCCCTGAAATACCAGGCAATTCTACCCTGAACAGGAGAAACAGCAAACAGACGCGTTTCGGCCTTTATTGGCCTCATCAGTGAGGTGCAGCTGAACTCCCTAAGGAGTTTGTTTTTTTTCTACATTTTATTAGGTGAATATATAGGGCTAGATTCACTAACAAAAACCAAAGTCAGAGAATGAGCAAACCTTAATAGGTTAGTTCTATGGACATGATAACCCACTCTGAGAGCAACCTCTTTTAGCCACTTGTGGCCTTCACAGGGAGAAATATCCTGTAGTATATTAGCCTGTTCCCACTCATTAGAATGATCCAGCCCCAAAATACCAGGCAATTCTACCCTGAACAGGAGAAACCGCAAACCCCAGACGCGTTTCGGCCTCTAGGGGCCTCGTCAGTGAGGTGCAGCTGAACTTCCTAAGGCACAGTGAGCAAGGGGTCCACTTCTGGAGTCCCCTAAACCTCTTAGGGAGATTAATCCCTAAGGGGAATTTGCATAAACAAAACAACAAAGTTAGAGGTGCTCAATCAGAGAACAAACTAACCTTAATAGTTTAGCTCTATGGCCATGATAACCCACTCTGAGAGCAGCCTCTTTAAGGCCCTTTTATCCTCACAGGGAGAAATATCCTGTAGTTTATCAGTCTGATTTTACCCAATAGAGTAATCCAGCACCAAAATACCAGGCAATCCTACCCTGAACAGGAGAAACCGCAAATCCCAGAAGGCTTTATTGGGCCTTGTCAGTGAGGTGTAGCTGAACTCCCTAAGTTCTCAGATTGTGCGCCTTTTTGTTTAGTTTTTCTCACCCTAAGGGTGATAGAGGGCTCCTTGCTCACTGTGCCTTAGGGAGTTCAGCTGCACCTCACCGACGAGGCCCATAAATGCCGAAACATACGTCTGGGGTTTGCGTTTTCTCCTGTTCAGGGAATAATTGCCTGGTATTTCAGGGCTGGACCACTCTAGTGAGTGGGACCAGACCGATATACTACAGGATATTTCTCCCTGTTATGGACACAAGAAGTAAGAGATGGTGCTCTGAGTGGGTGACCAGACCCATAAAGCAAACCTTCTTCAGTGTTGTTCATTCGCAGATTGAGCTCCTTTGATTCTTTTTGTTTAGCTTCCCTAACCCTCGCAGCAAAGAACATGGACATTTTATTATGTCCGTAATATTCATAGTAAATATAAATATTTTTTTTACTTTCCATATTTGTTCCGAGCCCCCTCTTTGAGTAGTGCTAGTAAAAAAAAAAGCATGTGCAGTAAAAGAGAGAATGATATGATAAAAAAAGGAGGAAGAGAGAGAAAGGTGGATACAAGAATGAGGTAAAGGGAGAGATGATGAAAAAAGAAAAGAATGAGAGAGAAAAGTGGGGATAGAAGAAGCGAGTTAAAGGGAGAGATAATGGAGAAAAGAGAGGAGAGAAAAGTGGGGATAGAAGAAGCGAGTTAAAGGGAGAGATAATGGGAAAAAGAGAGGAGAGAAAAGTGGGGATAGAAGAAGCGAGTTAAAGGGAGAGATAATGGGAAAAAGAAAGAGTGGAGAGAAAAGTGGGGATAGAAGAAGCGAGTTAAAGGGAGAGATAATGGGGAAAAAGAGAGGAGAGAAAAGTGGGGATAGAAGAAGCGAGTTAAAGGGAGAGATAATGGGAAAAAGAAAGAGTGGAGAGAAAAGTGGGGATAGAAGAAGCGAGTTAAAGGGAGAGATAATGGGAAAAAGAGAGGAGAGAAAAATGGGGTTAGAAGAAGCGAATAAAAGGGAGAGATAATGGGAAAAAGAAAGAGAGGAGAGAATAATGGGGAGAGAAGAAGCGAGTTAAAGGGAGAGATAATGGGGAAAAAGAGAGGAGAGAAAAATGGGGAGAGAAGAAGCTAGTTAAAGGAAGAGATAATGGGAAAAAGAAAGAGAGGAGAGAAAAATGGGGAGAGAAGAAGCGAGTTAAAGGGAGAGATAATGGGAAAAAGAAAGAGAGGAGAGAAAAATGGGGAGAGAAGAAGCGACTTAAAGGGAGAGATAATGGGAAAAAGAAAGAAAGAGAGAGGAGAGAAAAATGGGGAGAGAAAAAGGTTGTTAAAGGGAGACATAATGGGAAAAAGAAAGAGAGGAGAGAAAAATGGGGAGAGAAGAAGCTTGTTAAAGGGAGAGATAATGGGAAAAAGAAAGAGAGGAGAGAAAAATGGGGAGAGAAGAAATGAGGTAAAGGGAGAGATAATGGGGAAAAGAGAGGAGAGGAAAGTGGGGTTAGAAGAAGCGAGT